>JACEOJ010000090.1:2571379-2726994 GCA_013761285.1 Campoletis sonorensis
GAGAGAGAGAGAGAGAGAGAGAGAGAGAGAGAGAGAGAGAGAGAGAGTAGGAAAGAAAGTTCGAAGATGTCGAACATTCAGAAAATCGCCGGGAAGCTACGTAATCCTGGATAAGAAACGCATTAGTCGAAGAAAAGAGTCTGTGGACCTTTTCCTATATCCCTTCACTCTCGCATACGCTTCTATATTCCTTTCCTTAGCGACTTTTTTTCTTACCACTCCATAACCAACGTGTTGCGATCCCCAATTTTCTTCTACAAATCAATCTATTCCCGTCAAAATCCTCCTTCGCTTCCCTATACCCATTTGAGTATCTACGAACTATTCAATATTAAAACAATAACTCTTTTTAGACAACACATATCGAGGGATTAGCATAATTCATACGGAGTGGAACTAATGATGAGATTAATAAATGCTGAAAGAATAGCTTTTCTAGTAAACAAAGGTTTTCTTTTCAATTTTCTGATTTCTACACCCATTTTCACGCTTCAAAACAGACTTTTGCAAAAATATCAAAAGCTATAAATATACATAAAGTATGAATTATGAACACGAGGTTTCATGAGAGAATAACATTTTTTTGAACACCCGATGATAGAAGGAAGATCATGTTATAAAATTTCATTATTTCACAGATCAAATGACCAAAAATACACCAATGAGACTCTTCCTTACATGGAAAGGAATTGAAAAAAAAAATGGCAACAATCAGAAACAGTTAGCGACTCAACATCAAGATTTCAGATGACATTTTGATTGGATATAAAGCTGGAAACTGTCAAACTATTTCCGCAATTACTGTCTACTCGATTTTTCCAATTTCCACACACATGAGCTTATAAGAGTTTCTTTTCGTTCTTCTTCTTCTCCTCGCTTCGTGTATTTTCGTTTCATCTCCCCTACAACGTGACCCCGACATTGAATAAGTTAAAAACACTTATTTTTTTCTATTTTGGTACTTCTTTCTCATTAACGAAAATTCGTGATGTTATTCTCGAGAAAGCTTACTTGGCAGAGGGAAAGGGAATGTGGGAAGGGATGAGAGGCTCCGAGTTAATCGTTAGTCTCAATAAACGACAGTGTCCGTTAGACAGAGGAGTAAGCAATAGAATTGGGCAAAATTTGTTAGTCCGTACACACACACACACACACACACACACACCCACAAACATTCCTAAATATACATGTAGACAGATAAGAAGATAAAAGGAACAAGGGTTATAGTCTGGTAGGGAAATAACTGAAGACTGAATGGTGATAAAACCCTCGTCTCTGTAGTCGGAAAAGTTTCACGACTTCGCACAGCCGCCTCTTTGGATGAATATATGCATGTACTATACGCACCCTCGAAAATCCTTCTTCGATATAGACACTATGGGAGAGCGATCGCAAAGTGCTTGCATTAAAAGGCTTTGCACTTAGGAGAAATTAAATTCGCGAATTACGAGGATGAGTCGTAAAAAGAATTAATGTGTAATATATTTGACCTATCTTGAGATAAATGAGAATTGAACGTCGAATTATATATATGATAAGATTTCTATGTCCAATGAAATATTATTTGATATTTCATCGCACATCTCGTACGTCAAGTTTTGTTCTATTACAATTGTAAAGTGCTCTTTTAATTGAGAAAAAAAAAAACAATTTCCACATCAAGTGCTATTTTACTGATCATCGAACGAAAATTCGATTCATCAGGAACATTTCGTAAACGCTAAATAAATTTTTCACAAGAATCAAATAAGTTGAATAGTCAGTTCTATTTTGTTTTTTAACGTTCCAGCTAATTTCCATGAGTCCATTCCATCATCCTAACCTGCGTCTCCTCGAGTTCAATATTATTCGAAGCATCAATGGATCGCATTTGCACGGGAGCCAAGGAAATCCGAGAACCAAGGAAGGATGTGGAAGATACGGTTTATCAGGCAAGTATACTTTTAATGTTCCAATTTTTTACCACTATCAGAAACTAGGAAAAAAAACTGACTTCCGTTTGGCAATCTCGATGCAAGAGTCAGTGCATGGCTAAGTAAATGTTTACTCAACCGAGTACTGACCTTGCCCCAAGCTGCTTAACTTGAGATATCGCCAGCGCTACGAGTCGACCGTGCACGTGTCGCTGTCAGTTTTGACATTAAGTTTCGTAATTTATTTTCTGTCATTGGTTACGCATTTTATTAACAAGAGCTTCAAATTATGAAAAACAAAGTCGTAACGTTTATGAACACGACGTTAATGGTGAATTTCGCGATCTTATTGGTTTGAGTATGAACTAAACTTGCTTTTTTCGTGCCGGAACGGAAGCAAAATTTCGAAGGAATTCAGAGGTGTACGATGGTTTTGTATTTAACCAGACGTCCTCTGTGTTCACCACAGCTGATGCTTAAGTCTCGCTGTTGTTCTCGCTCACGAGTATTATATTTCGACCGGTTCTGCTGAATGTCTTTGGAATGGGCGATGAAATAGTAATTTGCATCGAAGCTCAGGAATCCTTGTAAGGCAAAGACTATATATGCCTGGAACTCGAGTTGGCAATACTTTCGTATACATATATAGATTTCAAATACGTGAATGTACATAGTTCTATAGTAAAGATGCCAGATATTGTATCTTGCCGGTTGGTGACGCTGCTAATGAAAACTTTGATGATTGCGCGATGAAGTTTTGACAAGATTAGCATTTCTCCACTCATATCTTTTATGAAACTAGCAAATTCAAGTTAGTTTATATTGTCCTGACGGTATGAAACAAAGGAACTAATGGGATGTCGTTAACTAATCATCCTTAGAAAATGTTCAGAAGGATTGACTGTGTATATAAAAAAAAAATTAAAGACACATATGAATATTGATAAAACACCGAATAAACATTGAATATTATAGGATTCTGTCATTTTTTGTCATTCTTTTTTTCTTCATAACATCAATTTCAAAAAATATTTTGAAAAATTGATTGTGGTACTTTTATAATATACTTTACGTTCTTCATTAAATATAATTATTATTTTAGTTGCACGAAAATCACAAGATTCACCTACTTTTCGGCTAAAAAAATATGAGCCTTCTAAATCAAATAATCTATTATAAATATTTGCAATGTGCATATAAACGGCGGAATAGTTATCTGCGAATCGTCGCATATGGTCCATTCACTTTCTCTCCCGATCTCCCGCTCTCATTCACTTACTTTTCGCAGCGTAGTTGCAAATTCATATACATCATGATTTTTCGAAGCACCTTCGAACATCAAAGGGTCGTAGTACATGAGAGTTCATATTCTCACGATGCAAAAGTGAAGGATATGCCCGAACGCTCTCGTGAGGATTTAGTGCATGGTTCCTCGGCATAAAAGGAGACGTTCTGTTGAAGAAAAAGAAAAAAGCACTAGTAATATAGTAGGAAAAACGATAACCTACCGGGAGGATATCCATATTTTCATAACTTTAGTTGAAACTCGTGAAAGCGGCTGATGGATTTGGTGTGTGGCCGCAATACGAGTAGAGCATTAAAAGTACATATTCCTAAATATCTCGCTGTATTAATATAAACTCATGTATCTCGGCAAATGTTGATTCATCTATAAATATAGCCTGTACGCGTAGTACATGCAGAAATTCAAAAATTTGTGTGTGTTTCGGACTTCGCAGCAAATATATAGACGAAGAGACGTCGTTCAAGAGGAGGCCCGCGAAAACTTTTCAGATATTTCAACCGGCCTCTCAAATAAACATACTCATAAACCTACCAACATATCTAGATTTTTCGTATACTCACTTATTTATATTTTCGTATGTACATATACGCGTATACGGATATATGTGTATGGATAAATATAAACTTGGCATCGTAAGAGCCACATCAAACGGTTTCCCTGCCCCGTGGGCATTATCCCCGGTATTAACCCCGTCTCAACCCAAGTCTGATCCAGCTAGCTCTCCGCTCGTGTGATGTTCTTCTCTGGTTCTGGTAGTGTCAGCCCCGGGGGTACAGGCTGTGGAGTTTCCAAAAGCTAGGTCCGGAAAATCTCGTACTTGTCTCCTTTCGAAGGACACACAATCGACTTGAACTTGGAACTCTTGTATCAAACGCTCCAAAGCTTTGTAAACTTTCCATGTACGTGTTTAGTATAGGTATAGAAATAAATGTCTCGTATCGCATCTTGCGTCGTGTGGTTGTCGCGGTTTAAGCGATCGCCTAAGTAGTAACGGCCGGTGCTATTCAGACTCTTATCGAAGGTTAGCTCACTTGTGACTGTTGAGCTCACTCGGTTCTTGGTTGTTTGACTTTAAGTTTACTTTGACGAAAGAGAAACAGCAAGAAATACACATACGAAACCAACGATTGAAGAGAGTTTAAAAATATCCTCGATAAAATATTTTGACTCCGAAACACCCGAAAAAAAAAAAACGAGAAGAAATCCTAGACAAAATATATGACCTCGTCGAGCCAAGATAAAGAAAATGGTTATATTAATGTTTGACTGTTGTGACTCTCTCTGATCCTTGCTCTTATGTTATATAGAGAGCCTCCCTGCGAAATAATCAACAAATTGTTAATTATTCTCCTTGAAATTAGAATTCATGCAAAAGCAGCCCAACGGGGCACAATATAAATCCTTGTACATAATAAAAATATTTTTTTACTAGTATTAAATCTTTTGGAGCACCAAGAAATAAAAAAGTTTGACATAGGAACCTCACATGTAAGGATACGGCGTTTTCCTTATTGTTCGAATTAAATGTGTGCTGCTATGGGTATGTGGAAAAGTGTTCTTAGCCCAAGGAAACGATTGGGGTGGTTTCTCCGTTGGAGTTTTTGAGGAAAGTCAGTTGAACTATTATAGTGTTGAATAGTAGTCAATACAATACCTTTAGATCTATACCATTTGTCTGTCTCTTCCCGACGCCCCAAGCTCCGCTGTACGATCCAGTGACCATGTAACAAAAGATAAGTCACGATGATCGATGGTCATCTCGAAGTATCCACGTCAAGCCTCTTATATACCCTGACTATATCGTATATAGATAAAATAGGATAAAGGGATACCGCACATACCTTGAGAAGGTTACATACTCTGTTATAACCTTCTCTCCGGTCAAAGAATTTTTTCCTTTTTCTGATTTTCCATTCATCCACCCCGTCCACAGTGTGTCCGGAGCCCAGAAACTTTGTCACATAATACGAGGTACCAGCTGATAAAAGAAGAACGAAGCTTTTCTACAATGATCCATTACTTTTTATCGACTTTTTCCAACACAATGTCGAACTCATTTTTTTTTTCTTTTTTTTTTCGAATCGCTGCAGGGCATTGCTTCCGCAAAATGACGGTATGAATTGAAAATTTTATCTTCACAAATTTTTATCCTTTTATCAACGATCATAATTGATGTGACGGATCAAGCACACTTAACTAAATTCAGTATAAATGATGCAGAAAACATGATCAAGTTTATCATATCTCTGCTTTCGTGTTAGAATCCCACTTCAGTAATTCATATAGTTAGAGCTTAAAAATATGTGGTCTCACAATTAACCCTTGCAAGTATATGCCATAACTTTTCCGGATGGTCAGTGCGTCGTTAAATTATATGATTGGCTTTTTTGCATGGACAAACTACTGAAAAAGCTACTCCGCGGATGGTTTCTGTAGCCTACAATGGCTTCGTGAACGTAATATACGGTGCGCAAGGAGATTACGAGTGATTCAATGGGCGGTTCGCGGGCTTTGGCGAATAGGTAGAAGATGTATGTAGACGAGGTGTTTATATAACTGTATAGAACAAACAGTTTATACGGATAGACTTGAGCTTCGCAGTTGGCTCGGGAGCATCTCGTTTCGTGGACCAACACGAGATATCCTCTCTCGTTGCAACATTCGCACGAGCAACTATCCGACAACTATCCTCATGGTCTATGCTCCGGCCATATGATGTTTTGCATGTGGGTTAACGGGAATCTCCGTAAGCTATACGCTAACTGCATTCTCGAGGTACCTTATTATCAGCAATAACGGTCCGAAAGCTTCGTCGCGTATACATATAATGTGTTATCGACCGAATTGCCGATTGTCTAGAGCAGGATTTCCTACAAACACTTTAATGGTCTGGCATGTGAAATGCCTTTCCACACTAGTTACCCCATGCGACTAAAGATAACTATCACGTGAATTGTGATAAAAGCTTCTAGATTTACATTCCTCACACCTCACCCTTGTAAAATTCAACCAATGAATAATTATTTTGATATCTCAACTATTGTTCTACCGTCGTTCCCACATTATTTCGATTTATATCATCAAAATGTTGGACTGGTTCTCCACAAGTTCTCAAAATTATTTCGCGTAATGTGATCACACATATACACGATGTTTTCATTTATTCACTAATCTATTGAGTATATAATCAAAATGAATCTGTTTGGTGGCTATTTGTAAGATTCCTATTCCGTCGATGTCGGAACTGTCGCTATTGTTTTAAAATTTCTTATCCGATCTAGTGGACTCGTTATTTGAGGAATTGCATAGAATTTCATTTGAGTTTTCTGTGTGGAAATTTGATTCGTAATGCTTTCAAATTCCTCTTTTACTTTCTTACCAAACAGATTCTATGGAAATCACAAGTGAAAGAAAAGGAATCATAACGGATAAGTGATATATTTTCCATTTTCAAGGACATTAAAGCAGATTGAAGAACACGCGGGTATGAAACATATTTTTTGAAAACTGCTCGTAAAAATCCTTTACAACAATGATAAGGAGTTTTCTTGACGACGATAAAAAGTTTTTGCGTTGAAAGTTGAGCGAACGTATATATACAGTGGTCAAGCGTCTAGTTTCACGTCGGTCGCGTTGACGTAAACCTCCTTTGAATAAATCTGAACTTTAACTGCAGAGCATACAATCAGAGCTTTTATACGTCGTTTACCGTCGACGTTACGGACGAGCGAATATCCTTTTATTCCGGATGACCCAGCGCAAAGGAGAGCAAGAAGAGAGAACGTAGCAGTACTATGAAAAGACGAGAAAGACGATAGTGGACGAAAATCTACCGACCAGAATTTTTCGTATATACGTAACATCCATATATATAGGTCATTCTATGCCAAGTCGAGCGATTTTTGAATATGGAGAGATTTTGGCACAAGTCTAGAACCTATTCTCTCTTTTATATGCATGAGATATAAGTAGCGCAGAAAAACCTCGGTTTCCGTTCGAAGAAAGTACATTTTTTATTCGATCTTGAAACCTCGTCATTCTTCTTTTACTTCGAACATTGACAAATGACATTCATCTCGGTATTTTCTTCATATACACAAACCGCCAAGTCAAAACTAATTATTGATTTTTCAAAAAACGAAAAAGAGCTTACAAAGAACTGAGAATTGAAACGATATAGCTACCCACGTTTTACCAATGGTTTTATTTCACTGAGATTCACTATATCCAAACATATGTTTACTTAAAATTGTAGTAAATTTCAAATAAAATCTTAAAAATCGCATCTTCAATTATATAACTATCATTAATTATTCTTCTACCATTATTTTTTTTTTAGTAAAAATGAATGTGAACACTCGTGTACTCAAAGTAACTGATTAGTAACATTTTCATGTCAAAATATTGATATCCCAAAATTTAATTTGATATAAAACTAATACATTGAACGAAATTTTATGCTATTATATTGCAAATAGACAAGCACACGAAATATATTTTAAGTTTTCATGATAATCGAAATTTTCATTCCTCTGTGGATGGTCGAAGGGACGAAGACTGCAGACAAACGATGAAATACTTGATTTCTTGGACGAAAGTCGTTCACTTGACACAAGATTCCCTTTGTATCTGTATACAGTCATACAACGATATGTACATCTCAATTTATATTCAGAAAATACTCGTTCCGCATCGGCTCTCTCATGTTATTTTCCAGGGGAACGAATTCGAATAGAAAACATTTGCTCAGGGTGAAGAGACAGAGGGATGTGGCCTAAAGCACTCAACAGGGAAAAATATAGAACACGAAGTAGAATATCGAGGGTGAGCCTAAGTTACACATACACGTAGTTATTTTTTATGACGAATGTCACAACATTGCGACGTTCTGGTGAAATCTTCCCATCTGATGAATGCAGGAGACTAGGGTCAGCGGAAATGAGAGTCATTCGGAAAATTACAAATAACTAGAGGACTATTAGCGCTAACTAGGAAGAAAAGAGGCTTTTGTGTTCCGACCCAAAAGTAGTTCTTTCACATGAGTGCGTCCACAAAGTTTTTTACCGCGACGGTGCTTTTTAGTTTTTTAAGCAAAAGTAAGTTTCTCGAAAGTCATAAATTTCACAATTTTTTTTTTTCTGTACAACATAACCTTATTTTCATTTTTCTAAATAGCATATCAAGCACATCTTTTCTCCCCTATCAACATGATTGAATTTTTAAAATAAAAACGATCGTTCCGAAAAATAATGCCCAGGTGTGGAACGGAAATCGTGAATCTAACAAGTTTTCTCTTTCGTTCCAAGTGTTCAATATCGTTACGTTGATTTTATTCGAGATTCATTTTATAATCCATGTCATTCTTCGATATTATTATATTATTAATTATTATTAATAATTAATTAATAATATTAATTGATTAATAATTAATAATATTAATTATATTGATTTTATTTCGTAAAATGGTACAATTTGAATAAATTGTATATTATAAACTACCTGAGCGTGAGGCAAGTTGAAACATTTTTCCAAAGATAAATAGTTTCTATTTTCGTTTTTATAAACTTGAAATTAGAATAAATAATGTCCATTGTTCGTCAGATGTATAACCTGTAGCAAGACACAATTTCAAATTCAAGTCCTATTTAATTTTGGTCTCGAAATTTTTACACAAAAGTATAAAGAATAATAATCGAAGTATTTTATTTCCAAATTCATGTAGAAACCTCCGGTCACAAAGCTTCGTACAATTTCCTGGCACGCATTACTTTTTCTTTTTGTCTGTTACTATTACGCCGATCTCAAAGCTTATCCCCGTCGTGCCCTTTGTTTTTTTTTTTCCGCCGAAGCTTATGTGCAGTATTGCACACATCTTGGCCAACAGCCTTCTACAATATATAGACCATACAGCCGGTAGTTCGCAACACTCGACTCTCGTTTCTCTTCCGCAGACTCAGTGAGCGAAAAATATACGAGAAAGACGTCCGGACCATACAAAACTTTTATTCCATCCATTAAAACATCTTTCTCAGATAATATGAACTTTCTTGGTCTTTTACTTTCCGTCGCTATATCCAGAACAAAATGGAAATTGAGTGCCAAGATATGTTCCAAATAAACTTATCGTCATTTAAAACTTTTTTTTTCAGTCTTTATACCGTATTTTAAATAAATTAAATTAATCCTCGATGAAACGACTGAACTCGAGACAAATTTGTATTTGACGAACGAAGCACTCGTTCTTTCACTATTTAAAAACTCAAGTAGATATCTAAAGGTCATAATTTAGTGAACTTGTATTAAAACTATAAGGAGATAACGTTTTATCGAAAAACTCATATCCGATACGAATGTTTCCTTTGGTCTAGTTGTGGTACGAAAAGAACGTTCACTGTCGGACAGTGTATATGAATAAAATAATCTATAGAAGATTATTCGATACGATGTTATTTGTAATCGGCCAGTATTACGTATTCCCTTTCTGGCTTGTTAAATCCCTCGGAAAACATCGCCCGTTGAGATGCGCGAAAAACCCATCTACATATATATGTATACATTCAATTCGTTTACAAAACGGAATAATGTATCCTATGAGTATTCCCAAGGAAACTTATTACCTGTCGGGATCTTCCCTGTGGTTGCGTATTCGCGAGCGTTCTCTACTTTACGTTGGGGTACATGTGTATAATCGTGCATAAAGTACACATGTGCATGCACTTGATGTATACACTGTACATATGGCTCCGGCGATCACAAAGTTAAACAACCTCGAGAGAGGTCAGTACTCAGTTGGGTGATCGGTTAGACATGCATCGGCTCGCGTATCAATTGCTGAGTGGGAGGCAGTTCTTCTGAGTTTCTGATGGTGCTAACCAACTAAATCAAAGTTCAAATGTAGCCGCCTGTATCGGTCAGAGTTTTCCGCAGTTTCCATTGGCCCTCGTGCACGTGCGATACAGTGGTGCGTTGAAACAAAAATTGCTGTGGGCAACACTCTGGGGGCACTTACAAGAATAGAACTAGAAACAGGAACAGTGAAACGGGGTTAAAAGTGATGGGATTGGGTCGTAAAAACCCGCAAGGGTATACGCATGAATAATGAAAAATCAAAATACTTCTGGATGTCTTGTATAAATCTGCTATCGTACAATTTAAATACGAACTCTAATTTTTTTTAGGAAACAAATCTTGGCAGAATTATTGCTTCATGAATTCTCAAAGAAAATACATTTTTCATAATACATCTTTTAACTGAAATAAGACGAAGAAAGGAAAAATTGACTCGGGCTGTAAACTTTAGTTTCGAGAAATTCAGTTAAGTAAACGAAGTACAGCAATCTAAAAGGTCATGTAATGTCAAAAAAGGATAGAATTTCCAAATCATGAGAAAATTTTTGATTCTGTGCTCTCCACATTTCGCACAATTGTAGTCGTTTTATATTTTGTAACAGTTCGTTTGTTTTAGTTACATTTTTCCTCCATACAACTAGATGCTACATGTACATACATTGTAAGTGTATTCACACAAAGCCAGTTTACGGATAAGCAAAACAGTGGAGCGATTCAACGTAATGTCAGAGACTCGATCTCCTCTGTAGGGAAAATTCGCATAGGGAATTTTCTTCTTCTGTCTCTCTCTTTCTCTGTTTCTCTCTCAGTATACAGAGTCTATCTTTCGGTACCACTCTGTACGCCGTTTCAATATGCATCTACAAACTAGGTCCCGAGGGGTTTTCCTAGCGTTTGCTCAACAAGCAAGGCCTCACTTCGCGAATTGTGAATAAGGCGATGTGTAGTTCCATGAAAATCGGTTACTCAGAAAGGCATTTCACATGAGGTTTTCATTTCATAACTCTAAGCCTTTTGAGCATACATACAATTTTTTTTCCATGTGTTTTGAACGAAATAGAAATCATCATCCATATTTCAGGCTGTCGTAACGCATGTATTTTCAGGATTTTTCTGTTGAAAAATATGAAACTTTCTTGCAGCGGCTATTAGTACTATTTATTTGTTTTTCTCAGAAACTTTACATTTTTTACTTCCAACGTAGATTTTTCTTTTTTTGTTTTGTTTTGTAACTTTGGTTACTTTTGGTTTTGAAAACATAGGTTTTAAGCTAGAATATTATTCATATTTTTGAATAAACATTCTTTTGGAATTCTGCGTGGCTTGGAGATCTTTCGCGGAATCAGTCCGTATATGAAGATAACCTTTCCAATTTATTCAGCATATGCGAAACAAGACTGTTTGAAAAAGAAAATACCATCGTTGCTGTGATCGTCGCAATTTTCTTTTCCTTCCTACACGTGCATTTAAAAAACTGAAAAATTCGCGTGACCCTTTCCCTAAATATCTTTTGGCAAAATTGTGCCTCGAAGAAAATCTGCGAAGTCAAGTAGCGGAAGCTTTCGTCCCTTAAAGTCTAATGAATAATAAGCATGGCCTCTCTGGGGTACTCGCACCCCTTCGAGATTTTATCGGCTCCTCTGTCAACATCCAACTAATATCACGTACAACGTGGTGGTTTAATTGGAACACCCCTACTCCGAACATCTGGCAATATCTCGCACCAATCTCTTTCGTTGTGCAGAGCTAGATCTGTTTTTCCACTTTTTTTTCTTCTTCAAGTATTCAAATTACTTTCATGAAACATGGAGTCCAAAAAATCTACTGATTTTTGTATGTTCACACTAAAGATTATACTACTACGCTTTCTCAAACGGTGTAATCCTTCACAGGATTAATGAAAACCAAAGTTGAATCATCTTTTGTGAAATTCCAGCACAATCTTCACCGCTGAATTCATTTATTCATTAATTTAATCAGGATACACAATTATCTATGCGCAACTATCGCCTTTCTCTTTAACTCGAAAAATATATTGAGACAATACAATTAATGGTATGACATGGTATTTTATTTACTTGTAATTGTATTCATTTATTGAACTAACTGAATTATTTGAATAGGGTCTCAGTTTCGTCATTAGTTCCCTTTTGACCCGCACGTAAAAATCATTCCAAGGATACGCTGAATTCCCGTATATTCATAAATCAGTGATTATTCGAAAATCCTCATTGCTCCAAATGTGGTTGTGTTGAAAAAAATAATTTACTTATCACAAATATTCAGATAAACGAAAGTTGGTGATATACGAAAAGTCTTTATGGTCGCAATGCTTGAAAGGGAAACGAACGAAATGCACCTTATCCCACAAAAACAGGTGGCTTTTGTCTTCACCGTGGAAGCCTTCGAGTACTCCTGAGTGGCGCGTCGTCGTGGCCTTTAATCTGATAATGCAACCTTCCAGTAGAAGACACGAAGCAAATAAGTACATAGCATCAAAAAGTCTGTGGAAACGAAAAGCGAGCGTTTCCCTGAGAGTCGTTGGACCACGAACACGTTACTACTCTGTCAGATCGTCTGACTGTGTTTCCACAAAAAATGAAAGAAGTCCCCATAGTGCGGAATCCTGTAAGTTTAACTACTGGCCAGAGCTCCAAGGATCTCGAATTTGTTCTGTCTCACAAAGTATATAACATGTAGAATTTTTATATAGGTGTACAGTTGGATGTCTATTATGTTATATATGAGGCATTTTAGGTTAAACTTTCCTTTGAAACCTTGGCTACTTCTGCTCATCGAGCCAGTATTTTTTTTTTCGTTGTTCCATGTGTAGCTCATTCCAATATTATGTTTACATCCTTTTAATTCATTCATCCATTCTATGATACTATGGTTTTCCATGAGAATAATTCGAAAAGTCAATGGGCTGTAAGAAGAGATGAATTGGCCGAATCAATAAATCGCAAAAAAGTGGATCATTGATTTCTGCTTATGGAAAAAAAATTAAACAAATACATCGTGCAATGTGGTTTGGATTTCGAAATGAGAATTCCACGAAAAAACCCTCTTGCCTGTGAATAAAGTAGAATGATGTGCATTGTATTAACGGCCATAAAAACAGTGAATATTTCATGAAGCGTTATAAGCTTTTCCTCGAATAATGCCAGGTTTGTTAAAATGTTGTAAGAAACAGCTAATTCATATTTAAAAATGTCAAAAGAAATTATGTCTATTTGACATCCAAGCTTTTTTATATACCTAAGTATGTATTAAAAGTAAAAAAAAAAAAAAATCGAGTGAGTGAGATTTAATAGCCCAAAGTTTCATCAGCCTCGTGTAATTAAAAGAAAACATACACTATGAAACTGGGGTAAAAAAAGTTTGGCCAACAGTGCCATATTGTCCGTAAATGGAGAGGGCGAGCAACGAGAAAAGAAGTATAGTAACATAAGCAACGTTCACGACTACACATTTATATGTTTGCGTGTGTACGTTCATGTACTTGCTCAGATGGAAATTACCAGAAAACTCTAGCATGGGCCGTTTCTCCGCAACTTTCACCCCGTCCGATTACTCTCTTGCCTCATCCTGACGAATATATGTGTGTGGGTGCAATGTTGTATGTATAGCCGTGAGCTTTCGACGGTGTCATTTTTCACATTGGCCGTGCAGAAAAAGTTGGATCACCCTAACTGGCTAAATAAATTGCCTGCGGGAAAGCCCCGTCACTCGGGCCCAGCAAACCTCCCGAACTTCGTTCATTTTCCTCTGAACCTGTGGCTAGGCGTGTGTATTATCCTGCTTCGCTCTGTCCACCTCTTTCTCTCCCTCCCCCTGCTGCTTTTTTTGGAGCGTGCTGGGTATTTTCACTCTATGCCCGGTTTAAATTTTTTTTTATTTCTGACCTTTTTTACCGTCACGGACAAATTAATACAAGTCGCAAAAGGGAGAGAAGGGGAGACCGCGATATCCGCATTCGAACGAGAAGTACGCGCCCAGATAGGAATACATAATTGAGTCTCTCTCACTCTTTCCCCTGCCAACTCCCTCGCTTTATTACTCGCGCATGATCAACTCTGTAATATATTGTTCAATTCTTCTCTTTTTACATAGACTATTTAGACGCAGAACCAAGCTAGAGTTTAACGTTAATTATCGCGATGAAACGCGAATTAATGAGTACATGAATACGGGCACGAATCAGGGAAATGTTTTCCACCAACTCCATCACCAATATGGTTTTTATGTTTTTTTGATGTATTCATTGAATAGTACAGCTTGTACCAAACGTCGAGGCGTGGAGTAAAAACCCATCATGCTGAAACATTTTTGATTGAGCAATTCCAAAAATACTAATTAAAATATGAAGTTTTTAGTATAGTTTTTTTTCCAACATCACACATCGAATCATTTTTTCGGGCAAATAGTAAGTCGTTATTCAGACCTGGCTCTCACATCAGTACAAGGAGAGTTTTGTGGAGTCAAATAACAGCGGCCTCGTGTAATACCTCGAATGTAGTATTCAAATATGCCAATAATCATGTTATTTGTTGAAACGAATCTTACGTCGATTATAAACGAAATCGAATATAAGTAAATTGAAAAACACCTATTTGTGCATGTATATACCGGACCAGAGATGGTTACGCGAATTTGATACTCAACAAATACTTACAAAGAACTCTCGTACTATCGTATCTGACAGATCTCATGATGGTGTAAAGCCTATATTTTTCGTAATGAAGAAAATATAGGAATTCTGAACGCTATGAAGTATTACCATACATTAACAAACTCTAGACCCGCGATATTATATTTTTCCTACAAGATGAAACGAAGAAAAAAAAACGATCAAAGAAAAATTTCGCAACGTTCAAGACCAGAAAGTCTAAAATATGTTTCGTGCTACGTGAGGACAGAGTGCGGAAGAAAAAAAGAAGAAGCTGCATTCTGTACAATCAGGCTTCGAAGATATACATTTCAATATAGATATATACGTATCTGTCGATGATAAATATATATAAATATATACAAGAGGATATGAAAATTCTATTCGATATGGTAATGTGGGGTTGGTTTGGTGAATATCGGTTCGGGTGCACTTATAGGCAGTCGATATATATTCGTACGTATACATAGCGCTTGCTAGTGAACGAAATGGCGTCGTTTCACATATAAATATGTGTTATGTACGCCCTTTTGATAGGTAAGAGTTTATGTGTATATGCATGCATTCACATTTCGCTGAGGTCGGTTTTCAGACCTTCTATATATACATCCTCGTTTCTACAGTCGTGAAACGATTGTTTCTAGCAAGCCTGAGGCTTTTTCAACCAACCTCTTCGCCCCTGCGTATCCTTTTGGACATTAGCATAAACCCCCAGGTTTTCCACCAGTTTTATCGGTACGTGGTATTTTCTATACATTCCTATATTACATTATATACATATTTTGAAAAAAACACATTGAAAAAAGTGTGTATAGCCAGTAGTCCGTGAATTCAAACGCGACAGCTGCTATTTCGCTTCCAGTGCATTAACCTTGTGTGTGTTTCTGTGTTTTTGTGTGTGCGTCTCTGTTACACGTTGGTGGTGAAGCTCTGTAGTATTTTGGAGACGCGAAAGCTGACAGCAAGTTCAGGAGAGATGGCGAGAAATTTTACGAGCTAAATATTTTGCATGATTTCACGTGTCACCGGCCACGCCGCATAATAACCACAGGTCCGAGCGCATTTTAATTACATACATTGCCACTGACAATGTTTTAATAACAATGCGTATATATACATATATGCGCATATGCATATAATATTCAGGATGTTCGTACATAAATGACGTTATCGGGATATAAATATTTGTTGTAGATTTATTGATGTTAATAAAAGATTTTATTAAAAAGCATGATGGAAGATCCATAAAATCCCTCCATGAGTGCACTCTCATAATTACATGAACATTTAAGCTGTTGAGAATTCAGGCAATTGAAAGGATCAATCCTTCATTCCAGCAATTTGCATTTCATTGCAACGTCAACTCATTTAACGGAGTTAACAATTCTGTTGAAAATGAATTCAGAAGAGACAAAAGTCCATGACGGACTCCATTTATGAAAGGTTTTAGGACCTGATCCCGATTCCGTGATTGGACAAAATCAAACATTCAAAGTATATTGTGAAGATAAAGCACCCAATTTTTATGAGGAGAAATTGGAAAAGAGTTTACCAACGATTTGCGATTGAAATTAAATTCTGAATATTTTTATATTTAGTTCAGCATCCACGCATGATTTGTTGAAACTTATTTCTATCTTTGAATCAAACATCAATAATTAATATCAAAATATTAAAACAACACGTTCACCAAGTAGTCATGACAAAATTTCAATCCAAAATTGAAGCAATCATAACAAACTCGTACAATTATTCACGTTGTTTACTTTACAAAGTTCCTATGATATCCTGGCAGTGTTGCCTGTTCGTGACAGTTCAATCATAGTTACCGAGCGTACGCATATTATTTCATCCGATTTACCGAGTTTCGCAGCTTTGTCAGAATACTAAACAAGGGACGATGAGTAAGTCAGTTGGGTGATTGAAAATATGTCATTTATTATATATATATATTATTCAATCTGTCAGGATTCTAGTTCTTGAATTCTGACAGATTTCCTCTATCGGCTTTGAAGAACATACGATACTAACACAACACAAGCATTATTAGCAGTAATTCAGAATTATTCATCACCAACCAGTCAATTGACCACGATGCAGTAAAACTATTTCTTGCATTACTCACTCGCCAGTTGAATATGTAATGTTCATATGTCCCATTAATTCAGTCGGACGAACTTTTTCTTTATCGCAGTGAAAAAATGCATCTGGTGTATTTCATTCCATGAAGGATTCGCTAACATTAATGCTATAGGAAGAATAGAAAAAGTTTGTTGTTACGATTGGCAAGCATTGTACACAGTTACTAGGGCGTAAAATATACCGCCGACCTTTTGCGCCAGAAATTTCTACCATCTTCCTGCAAAGCTTCTGCCTTTGTATATATATATATATATATATTATTACGTTGCTCCAAAAATGCATTTATCACCGTTGTTACGGAGTGAAGTTTACCACCGAGCTTCCCGTAGTAAGATATTATATATATAAAACATTTGGAAAGAGCCCGAACATTA
Organism: Campoletis sonorensis; assembly: GCA_013761285.1. Classification (NCBI taxonomy): domain Eukaryota; kingdom Metazoa; phylum Arthropoda; class Insecta; order Hymenoptera; family Ichneumonidae; genus Campoletis; species Campoletis sonorensis. Next base: position 2,588,633 of record JACEOJ010000090.1, read on the forward strand.
TAGGAGCCTACAAATTATAGCACGCGCCAAGAGCACAAGCTCGCTACGTACATTCCGCGGCAACGACCAACAAACTACGTTGCTTCTCTTTCACTCTGCCTCTTTCTATCTTCGTCCGCTGCAGCCTGAATTTTCGCAATTCTGTATCTATATAGAGAGCACATATACCGCTCTGACTAATTCGCATTATATTGGAAAAGCATAGCATCCTCTCTTACTGGACACTATATGCTTTACTTCTACTATATAATATTCTTCCAGACACAAGTATATATACGTAGACTTATAAATACTTTTGAAGATAACCAGGACACGATCCAACGTCCGGTCACCCTTCCTCTCGTTATTTCCTCGTTACCACTCTCGTTATTGATTTCTCGTTCAAGCTACCGAGCGTGCTATTAACTGAAAAGAATTTAATAATGTACGAGAGAAAATAACGGCTTCAAGCGAGAAACACCGAGAAACACCGTCCCCTCTCGCTCTTTGAATTTTCCATCGAAATCTTCTCTTACGAATAGGTATTCGAAGAAAATTCCGATAATGATAGAAATATTGCTTACGAAATCTTTCTGGCTGGTCGAAAGACCTTTTTGTCTGGACGGAGTTTCTATAGGCATTCTAGATATTCATAAAACATGGAATTTTATAAATCTCTGTAGTAACATTATATTTAAAAAAATAATAGTAACAGTATGGCATGTAACATCAGTATTTAACATTTTTTCTGGTTCATGAATAAGAGATAGGAAGAGAAAGTGTTTTAAACATTTGGTGGTGAGATTTTTCTCTAATTTTCCTTTCTTTTCTTTTCAAAGCCCGAAATTAATTAAACTCTGGACAGCCGATGAATACGTGATTTCATTGGAAAGTATATAGGTAAACCATTATCTTTCTTGCAGTCGTTCGATTGTAAGCTGTTATCGATCTTATTAAAACAGGGTCTAACAAGCGTAATAAGATAACAGATGAGAAAAAATTCATCGTAATTCTCAGGCTTATAATTATGAGCTCAGAGAAGAAAAGTATCCTCGCTTAATGAGGAAGAAGAAAAATTGATTTTTATTGCAATAATCATTCAACGACGAAACCGATGAAGTGGGTTATCTATTTAGCCATAATATGTCTGTAAGTTCACTCATTCGCAGAGTACCAACAATTTGATTGATTTCAACGTATGACGGATAAATCGATTAGAACCAAATTAAAAAATTGTCGAAGGTTACAGTTTTGTGTACAAAAAAAAGTTGACGTAGTTGTAGTTGAAAGTAGGTGCAGAATTAGTTTCCAATCAATTGAAGCAGCTTCCCATATTTAAAAAATGAAATGTAGGTGCAGAATTGGTTTCCAGTCAGTTAAAGCAGCTTCCGTATTTAAAAAAAAAAGTGAGGGATCCAATAATTCACTTACTCACGAAAAAAATTGAATTAAATGAAAAATTATATTTTTTTAAATCCATCTTTTCATGAATCACATACTGATTGAAAATAATATTTGTGATGTATAATTTTTGGAAGGAAAAAGAAAAAAATTAATATGATTACTGTTAACACAAAGGAATAAAAATGCGATGAAAAAAATTGAAAGACCAGCAATGACGCCCGCGCTATGAATGTTTGTAAAAATAATTTGTGTACGAGCTCATTTCTGCCAACAAAAATATATAGCAGTTTGAGGCAAGCAACTTATTTCAGTATTTGACGTATTTTGAGTATTTTGACAGTAGTTGACGTTATAATTTATCCACTTATACTCCATTTAATGCATGTGTAAATATAAACGTCATACAAATCAGAATTGACGGAAATGTTACGCAAAAAAGAATTTAAAGGCCGATGGTCGCACAGCCATTTTTCAGTCATTCAAATAACAAATGAGGATCGGTGGTGCACCGGAATACAGATGATCTCAAATTAAATCTTTTTAATTAAATGAAAGACTATAAAAGTCTGTGTTTTAACGAATTCTTTACCTATATTCTTTGACGTGAAAACGATGCCAAATAAATTGATTGCAACATCATACTACATAGGTAGACTTTCAGCTTACGAACGATACCACTGTAACCGTTCACCGAATACGGTTCCCGAGTTTCGTGCATTCAAAGCTGAAGGTGTGGTTTGGCTTTGACAAGTCATATGACTCGGTCAAAAATATCGTGCAAAATAGCGTTTGAAAACCAAATAAAAACGAAAGGTACCCTTTCCAATTTTTATTGCAATTGAAAGGAAAGAAAAAATCGAATTTCACGATTCCCGTTACAAAAAAAAATGTCTACTTGGTTTCTGATACTCGTCAAAAGAGAACTCCATTTTGATGAAGCTCTCCATTGATGAATGTATGAATGCACTATGAGCCTTTGGTTCTGTTTGTTTTCCGGTCTCCTGTTTGACATGAAATACGTGTCGAATTCTAACCGAAAACTTCATCATTTATTTTTTCATTGTGTTGTATAAATCTGACCTTTTTTCAAGATCAAAAAGTAAAGAACTGGGGAGTTAGGACGATTATTTTTTTACAGTTCCTGTTATCAATCATAATTTTTACATTTTTTTTTGTTCGAACGTGATATTAATCTGAACAGCGAATAGCAACGAACGATAGGGTTGACAGCGACGGAAACATTTTTTCACTGTGCTTATATTCCGACAATGATTTTCATTGCATTCTGTTTGATGGTTGAATATACTCAAAAAATGATAACCCTTACATTTTTTGTTTTGATATCATTGGACAGCCTCAAATTTTTTTTGACGCACATCACTCAAACACGTTTTTTATTGCTGTAAAGACGGTGTACAAGAGAAAACGGGGGAAGTTAGTCGCTCTTCCATCACGCCGTGCTATACGAAAAACGAAACGATAAGATCTTTGCTTATGAGGCGGAGCTTATCTCCGGCTCTTGCTTCGTTGATCTTTCTCGAGGCACAGAAAGCCCGAGCGTTATTATACTCGTGGCAGACCCCTTTGTAATCCATTATAGTTTGTAAAACGATGCTGAAAACTTTGGGGATTCCCCGAGGCAACGTGGCAAGTTCTATCTAGTTCTCTCAAACTCTCTACACCATCTCATTAAAAACACGTGACTAAATCCCACTTTCTTTACGACTCATGTTGACCATGTTCGCACCATTTGATACGCATCTTTTTGGCCCGAAGCTTTTACATTAAAAGTCATGAAATAACGAAGATTATGTGTTTCCCTTGCATTTATATTCGTGGTATACTAATCATAGGTGCAGCTTTTTCGACAATTGCACTTTTGTCAAGTCCTGATTTCTTGGACGTCAGGACTTCTGCGTTGGTCTATGCGTATTCTTCATTTCACTCTCAAGATTGCAAAATTGTGGTCCATCAATGAACGTATCAAAATGACAAAAAATCAAAACAGCGATAAGCATTCTATTGGATTACTCCAATAGAAAACCTATTGGATTTTTAACTTGAATTAAAATGATTTCATCGTCAATTTTGCAGTCAACAAAACTGTTTCTGCTCGTTTTTCGTTTGGAGAGCGTTAATATTTTAGGAAACAGAAATGTTACCACGTTGTTGTGCTATTGTCAAAAAATACGTTGAATATGAAAGCATAAAAATATGAAGCGTATCCGTGAAAATTGAGTCTGAATAATTTTTAGTCATAGTTTTTAGTTTAGACAAAATCTATAAACAAAGTTTCAAAAGGATGCCATTGTGCGAAAAGTTTTCATTTCTATCTGATTCTTCTATACCAACTGTTACAACACTGACATCGTTTACGAATGCGTATCGTTTTTTTTCCGGTTCATTGAACGTCTAGCACCCTGGTTGCTAATCAGAAGCTTTTTCCTCTCACCGTTTAAGAGTTCAAACTGTTAATGTATTATTTTTTCTTCTTTCTCCAAAATTTACACGTATTTACGACGATTCTCCAAACATACGTGTACGAAATTTTAAAAGGAAAGAGGCTGATGGTTGAAAATTTATCACATTCTAAAATGTATCTTCAGAAAAAAGGCTTCGTTGTTTCCAGCAACAGTGAATTGCTCGCTATGATTCTTAATTTAGCTGATTGCAAAATTTCTTTGTAATGAATTTTCGGACTATGCGACGAAGCTTTAAGCAGTAAATTCTCGTCAGTTACTAAACATTTACTTGTGGATAAAAAGAGGGCATGACCCACATCAGCACACCCATTAAATCGTGAAGATGACGTCCTTTTGTTTGCGAGTAATCTCTATACCTAGACCAGAGCCGGGCACCATGTGACAAATTTCCCACGAACGAGAGCTCAGTTAAGAAAAATAACCCACCCTTGTTTCAAGGCCGTCATTTGCAGAACTGGCAGCTTTACCCTTATCTGCTTTTCCACTCAGACTTCTATCCCGGCTGTGTGGAATGGATCTTGAAAAATGTTCATCGCTCGTTGTCCAGAAGGCTCTTCACTGATTCTTCCTTATCAAACCCGTATTCAGCTTTCATATACATCTATACAAAATTGTGTTTGACCAAAAGGCCAAGCCAAGTAGAAAAAGTGAACGAATTTATTGCTACGTACGACTCCGCTGTTCTTTTTTTTTGTTCTTCAATTCTTCCCCAACGTAATTCATGACGAGTGAGTAGTTGCTGATTTATATCTACGAAATAAAAACTCTCCACACGTGAGACAATCTGGGATTAGTTCACTCGGTTTCAATATTTTTTACGGGCTTTTTTCGCGGTTGAACAATCCATTGCTCCGACGACTAGCCACGGGATAATGATCATTTCACAGGCCCACATTTATTGTGGAATTACAGAGAAATTATGTCATCGCTATTATACTCTTTTATTGTAAACAAGATCAATAAAGTCTTTAGAATGGTAGTCATTCAATTCCATCGAGAATTGTCAATGTTTTCATAGGCACACACATACACATTTACATTAAACATTTAACACGATCCTAGCTATCAAAGCTTTGTGTTACTTTATAACATAAAATTTATTTATGCCTTCGGACTAGTCAATTGAAATCACTCGTTTTTATTTGTCACTTCTTTTAAAGTCAATTTTGCAACGACTTTTCTCAAAACGCGTTCATTCTTCTAAATAAAAAAACTCTAGTAAGTGTCTCCACAAAAATAGGTCTGTTTACATCGGTAAGTGTCAGTCCGCCAATATTCCTAACTTCGATCCTTTGTTTTGTTCGTAAGTAACTTGGTTTAGATATTAAGAATTAAATAAAACATCGAAGCGAAAGAAAGGTAAAAAAATGTTTAACCAAAATTTCGCAATTCTATAACAATGAGAAGGTTCTTTCTGTTCTCTCCTTCCTTTGATGTACTCAAATATGAGGATTCATCGAATATTTTTGTTTTTTAAGTAGCTTAAAAAGATAAATTGAAGTCATATGCAATCTTCATAGTGTTGGTGCGTAAGAATTTCGTTTCGCAACTAGAGGCATTTTTGCAATCGAAAACAGCGTGATTTCATAGTACAATTATTGGACTTGATGCACAATGTTTTTTGGCAATATCTATTCAAAAATCAGCGTATTACAGCAAGTCGATTTTTATTTTTTTAACCCGATATTTTGAAAAATATTTGGCCGATCGGCTGTAACTTTCTAGGCCCCAATCTAGATAGATGACTGAATAAAGAGATTTTTTTCTATGAAAACTTGCTGCTTTAAGAACCGAAGAGAATGTACGAAAAAAGTGATTTTTCAGTAAAACCACCGTCATTTCGATACAATTTGCAATTTCAAAAGAAACAATTCGTTCAATCATCAGATGTTAATGTCTACTAGCTGCATGATTTTTTTTGGACGTTTCAGATAAGTTGTTCCCTAGGTGCCGATTTTTAAATATATTTTGAGAAAAAACAATTTTAAATTCCGCCAATGAAAATTGAATGTAACCCCTTGAGTGAGTTAAACTTGAAAGGAGCAAAAATATCGTAATTTGAAATTATTTTCGACGTTTGCAATCTTAGAATAACTTAATTGTCAAGAGAAAATTGTTACCGTTTGTAGTCTAGGCAATGTCTAATGACAGAGGGGGTCCCACACATTCTAAATATTTTGGTGAGATAAACATCCTTGCAATTCAACAAATTTTGTTATTTCTTTGAAGAATAGAAGTTTAGTTGCCAGAAGTGGTCAGTTTTTAGTTTAATGATTTGATTTTTCGAAATTCAGTCGGTTCAATCTTTTTCAAAATTATGTTCTAATATTGCGAACTCACAGATTATTTAGAACTTTCTGCTATTCGTACAAACAAATCCAAAAAAAATCTGTATTGGACGTTGCGATGCTATTTTTTGTTCCTATTTGCTTCACTTAATATAGAATATCACTTTTCAATGTACATCGATCAGATCCCAATATGGATGACAATGTAAACGTGTCGTATTTTTAATACGATGTTTAATTTCGTTGTCGTATTTTTCCGCACTTTCCATTCACCATGCTTTTTTACATGTTCATCGTATAAACATGAAGTTTGTTAAAAAGTAACAAAATTTGCAAAAATCTGACGTTGATTATCTCGTAGGATGATTTCCATACACATAGCGATCAAAAAACATTAAGTTATCACAGAGTTGAAAATTGTTCTTCTCAATAAACTGTGAAACAGTCGTTGATAAATTTAAGGACGAGATTAAGTGGTATTTCGAGAATCTTGATGACTCGTATCACTACGAGAACATGAATTAATACAATAAGTATTTCGATTTTGTACATGTGCTGCAAGCGATCCATTACCGCAAAATATATACGACGTGTTGCTCTGCTTCCAAATTCGCTCAGTCTTATAATTGTGTGATGAAGATTGTCATGATCGCAGCATTGGTTCTCTGTAAGTATAGAAAAGACGAAGTTGTAGAAAAAATGTTGATTCAATTCTAGCAAAAGTTTATACTGAATAATGAAGTTCCAATTCAAAGCCGTAGGTAAATTCATTGAAAATTCTTAGCAAAAGTGTACAAAAATATGGGTAGTTTCTGGAAAACTTCTTTTTTGCTTATTAATTTTTATCATTTCTGCCTTTGTCAGTATTTTTCTTACAAAATTTTTTTAGTCGATGACAAAAAAGAAGGTCATCGGTAACAACCTGTGGTATCGTAGAAAGAAATCAATAAATTGATTATCCGCAATGTAACAAATACGTACCCATGACCTCGTAACTCTCATCCTCGGGGGCTGGCAGGTATTTGTCGAGCATCAATTCAGCGAGAAACGTTGTATTATCCACCGTTCGCAGAATATTTATTCCAGTTTCAGTAGACATGACTTTGTCAGCCTGACGCCAGCTATAAACTCTAAGATAATGAACTTTGTAGTAAGTATGAAGCCTGATGATTTTGACCCTTTGCTGCGTTTCTTGTTTCAGATCCATGAAAGTCTGGACGGCTGGTCGAAACTGATCAGTTACCAGAGATTTTGTTCGGTCTAAAATCTAAAGATAGTTTTCATTCACTTGCAATATTGCTGGCATTCATAAGTTTTTGATTTACTAATTTGCATTGAGCGATACAAAATTTGTAAGTTATCATCACAGCAACTACAACTGCTATACATATTATTCCATCATTTTTCTGATAACAACTTCCATGCAAATGTTCAACTTTGCCAGTAAGAATTCTTTCAATGATTATTTCAGCTAGAAGTTTAAACCCGCGTGAGTGCTTTTCTAGCCTCGATAGTTGAATACCATGGATCTTTTTAATGTGCTCAGTGAAAATGTTCTGCGGATGTTTGAAAAAATTGGTATTTCCAAGAATTGTTATTTTTCTGGAAGAAACACCATGTGACCAAGCAAATTCTACTATGCAGAACATCAGAAACGAAGTTGCATTGCATTCGCAGTTTGAGAGAGAAATGAATTTTCATGAAGTTCTCAGTCAAAATGATCCGATAGTAGTAACCAAGGGATAAATTTAATCTAATTGAATCTTACTTCTTTCGGTTCTTCTTTGATGATGGGGAGATTAACCTCAACAAAATCCAAGCCCTGACAGAGCGTTTGATCAAGATTATAAATTGGTCTCTCCATGAATCGAGCGACTGGTAATGTTCTTATGATTACGGCGCCAACCACATTTTCCATTGTGTCAAAGGCCCAATTTATAAATATATTGGCACCTTTCACTTTGTCGTAAGCTTTGGTTGATTTGTGCCAAAGATAACTGACACTGGGTATTCGAAGAGCTCTATCGATTGCACGTATTTTGAAGGACTCTTCGGACGATTCATTCTCCATGTTGTTAGCGACTGACAAATGTTGCTCATATAGATTTTTTGTGCTGACCTTCCGTTGGTCCCTGATGTTTCAAATAATAATGCTTGCTGATTATCTATCATCACATTCGGATGATCATACAATTTATACAAGTTCAAATTTATGCACATTTATTTATATGCTTAATCCAAATAATTCCTTGAAATTTATTCATAAAAATACGGTTACAACACTTGCGATGTTACGAGTATTAAATAATTATTTGCCAAACGACCAATACGATAAAAGATACAAAATTGAACTTTCAAACAGTGAATATCTGATTTTCATATTTACCAAGGTTCGATGAATCCAGATGTTGTTCTTGCGCACATATATAAACTGCTATCTATAAAACGAGACGTACTTTGATCTCTGACTCATCGCGAAAACAATGTATTTTTTATATTTCGTTACACAAATAAGATTCGATATTTTTTTAACCGGGTTGCGAGCTTTATACTATTCCAACTATTTCCATTTCTGGTGTATTTATTCTTAGTTTTTATTTGCGTTTGGGCTCTGGTGACCTGGTGGCGTGCAGTATTATTATGATGTGGTCATGCGCATGAGTGTGCAGTGTGTGTGTGTGTGTGTGTGTGTGTGTGTGCGTGCGTGTGTGTACGTGTGTGTACGTCACAGATGACGTACGCGTATGGAAATATGAAGAAAAAAATAACAAAAGTTTGACGAATAAGGTTACTGATAGTGGTGGAATTTTGTTTCGCTGGTTCTGAATACTTTGCATATAGGTTCGGTAATTCTTATTTTTTGAATGTTGCTATAGCTTGGGAATCGTTTTCGAAAGTTAATGATGCGAAAATTAGCGTAGTTTTTGAAATAACAGCTGGTTTACGATAAACAAAAGTTCATTGAGCATACAGGCAGGAGAGTGTAACCAGAAATTATTTTTTTTCACTTTATTCAACTAAAATTCATTTGGGAATTACGTAGCTAATGTTAGAATACTGTGGGAAGTTATTTTTCCCAGCGATAACTAAGATCATCAATTAACAGAAGAAGAGGTCTGCTCTCCTAGGGAACCTATTCAAACAAAAACACCGAGATCAATCATTGGTGTAAAGAAAATTGTAATCACAAGTAAATAAATACTATGTATTTATTTAAAAACATCTTAGTTCAGATTTTCGTCAGAACCCATATCAAACCATGAACGGTGCCAAATAAAATTCTTAACCCAAAATGAAGATGATTTTGTATTCGGTATTCACGCGGGATCCAACAAAAAGTAACTAGTCAACATAATAATTCAGAAATTTCAATCCAGCATAACAATTCAAAAGTGAATGCATTTTAGCCTACCGTGTAGGTTTACGTCCCGCATCGTGATACAGAATTATGTAGCAACGGTGGAGCCACCGTTACGTTCCGTCAAATCGCAAGCCATAACTACTACGAGTTACCCTCGTCCCGACTCTTTGCTACTGCCTGATAATTCGGACGGCTCAGAATTCACATGAACCGCACAGTATCGACACCTCTTAGAGCAGGCACTGTATCGCCTTCTGATGCTGCGACATTCGGCCGAAATGCTGGCAACTGACGATTCAATATCAATGTCCAGCCGCCACGACAAATCACTACCGTTTGATCTTCGATTGGGAAGGATAACTGTAGAGATAATTTGGTAGAGATTTATTGTGGTAGAAATCCATCACTGGTAGAGTTTGATTATGGCGGTTTTTATATCGCGGTAAACTTCCGCGTTGATAGTAAAAATTTGCTAAGGTTGCGTCTTTTTGGCTTTTTTATGGTAATTTTGTAAGGGAGCCCAAAAACATAAATGGCCTTCAGGATTCTTTGAAATTAGGACTCCTTGTAGTATTTCGAATTACGCGAAGTTACCTCGAATAACGGACGTAGCGAGTTTCTTTTTTTTCCGCATGATTGAAAACAGATGTAGTTGAATTGGATTTCTTCAATAATCAACGCGAAATGTACGGATTGCTCAGACCAATTTTGTACATGTTTTATCTTCAATTACATTTCCAATTCATTAATTGCACTATTGACATTAATCTCTCGGAATTAGAATATTTGGCTGCACATTTGGATCCTTTTGAATGCATACGTCTCATTGCTGCTCTTCACTACACAACCTATGAATTGCCGAAGAGTATTGCTGCAGCTGGTGAAATTTTGTTGTTCGATATTGTTATAAAGAATTAAGTTCGAGATAAAACCCCACGATTATTACATATCGGTTAAAATAATAAATTGATAGAACGAAAAGTCGACGAAGAAATTCCATGTCTTCATCAACTTATACATTGGAATAGCTCACCAAATGAAGGCAAAGGAAGAACCCACGAGCGTATCGAGCATCGCCTTCGCCAATTGAATCGTAACGATTTGGCAGACTGGTTAGGAAAGACAGTTTTTAAGCAGCTCGGAAAAGATTTAGAGAAATCACTGAAAAATCCATTCGGCGATCTCGGCGAAAAAGAAACTGAAACGCAGTGAGCTTTTATGCTAATTCAAATGTTCCGCACTTTTGTGACAGTTTTGCCTTCCTGTAAATTTGTAGATTGTTAGAGAAACAGAAATGGCGAAAAACCACAGAGAAACTCAATGCACATTGTTCTAATTTATCGATGGAGGTTCACCCCAGTTTCCTTGTGCTCTCATACAAATAGTAAACAAGAAACAAAAATTCAAAGAGTTCATTACACTTCAACTTTAGATACCCTATAACTCTGGATCCATTGGAAGAACCTACAGAAGAAAATGCTTGGTTGCCAGTGGATACATTGTTGATGGCACTTCTTGCTGGATTGCTCGCTACTCTCGTAACATTAGCAGTTGCACTCATAATAAACAAAATAAAATTGCACTTGCATCAACGAGCGATTGAAAAAGGTACAGCGAATGAACGCAGCAGGAAACGATTCCTGAGGAAAAGTCGAAAGGACAAAGAATTCGGATGAGTCGATCAATCCTCATCACATTTTATTTGAAATACTATTGCATGGCGTTTATAACAGAAATAGAAGAATACTTACACAGACATTTTTACTTATAAATTCGGTATTCAAAAAAATAAAAAAGTAAAATTGCATCGGCTTCAATTGGAATATAATTGTCTCATCGAAATATTGTGTTTGAGAATAAAAAGCTTAGATCCTTTTGATTTACGGTTTGGAGCAATGCTGAACATTTGTCGAAGATCGATTACAGTTAAATAAATTGTTCAAACAATTTGAAAATCCCAAAGCTGTCCTCGTAGTGATGAAAATAATAATTTGCAATCGCGAGCTTACATAAATATCGATTTCCAATGGCTTACTGTTTATTGCAATACAAACATTGGCATTAATTTTCTTTGATTTATTTGTCACTGCATGAAATTAAAATGACCTCGAACGTGACTCCACAATGAAAACCACTGTCGTGCCAAAGTGGTACGTCGACTGCAGTGAAATCAAAAAATGACCAAGCGACGCGAGCACATGCAATAACAACTCCCGAAGATTGCTCTCGTGCATCTGCTTCCACGGCCAGTAAAGAATAATCGTTTCGTGTTTCGATATAAGGGAACTTTAAGACTCGGTGCGATTGCTCCGACTATAAAATGAACCGGAATTACTCAGCCAACGGTGTCATTCGGAAGTCGATTATCTTCGACCGACATTTTCAAAATAATGTCACAGTCCCTGTTCTTTCGAACGATAAGATAGTCAAAGATATTCACACATTCTTTTTTGAATACACACGTAAAAAAATATACTTCCTCACAAATGTTATTACCAATGATTTGTAAAATTCGTGATTAATTATTACGAATATTTTACAAAATCTCTCCTAACTGTAAAATGTAAAAATGCATTGGTCAAGGGTTTTTTCTTAGTTCAAAAAATTCTTACTTTAGGTTAGCAACTTTTGAAAATTAAGGATCGAGATACAACATTATTTTGAATTTTTTTTTTATACGTTATGATTTTTTAATTTTTGTAACCTTGACTAAGTACGAGCGTGAAAAATAGAGTAGATCGTTTGCTATCAAGCACGTGTCTCATATCATAAAAATGGATATTCTTAAAATAAGTATTACGTCAATTGCAAATAAGTAAAAAAAGTATACGTTGGAAAATTCTATGTTACAAGTCAAATTAAACTCAAGAATGAGAATTAGTCCAAGTAAATGTAATCTAGTTCGTAGACTCCGTCGAATTGTTTGTCTTATTTCGATTATACTCCTCGATAGCGTCCTTCATTACCGTAAATATGAGTGCCACTGCAATGTCGAGAGCGTTTGACGTTTCTGTTGGACCAGAGACGTTCAAATGAGACTTGAGAACTCCATTGACCAGCGGCTCCAAATCCTGAAAATTACGTGAACCAAAACAATTGAAGATGGCCCTTAAACGTAATTGTACAAGAAACTCAATTAATTTCTTAAAATATTTGAGTAAATATTAAAAAAGCTAACAAGTTAATGAATTTTTTACAGATTATTGGTACAATTGTCTCCAGGGGGGTGAAAAAATTTCAACAGATTACTTCAAGCCATTCGGCAGTCATAACAAATTTAATTCTCATCAAATTGACACGCAGTCAAACTGTTATCAGGTGCACTGAATAAACAAGGCGGTCAGTTATTAAATAGTAAACAAATAGAGTTGGAACAAAGTGTTCTGCGATTTCGAGTGGCCGATCTAATATTTTCTTTCTAATAATTATGAAAATAAAAATGTCGTGCTTCAGAGTTGAATTCACGGCAATTTTCGGGCCAAAAGTTTTAACGTCATCCATTACGTCTGATTTTTGTGAGCAGTTTTTGTTGTTGTTGTTGACATCCCAGAATTAACTAACCTCAAATGGTTTTATTTGTTGTCCTCGTCGGGCGTGTCTTTCAGCAGCCATTTGAAGACCAGCCGTACACAATTCAGCATCATGAAGAAATTCAATAGCTTGATCAAATGTGCTCATTATATTCACACAGTGAGCATGAAATGTTCGATCGTTCGCAAGTTCCGTCAACTCTCGACCACGAAACTTTGGGAATTCCTCCTGATGTTCGGGATAATTCCGGAAAAATCTAGAACGTGTTTCTGTTAACTTTATTTCCATTCGTTGTTAATAACCATGGCACCATTAAAATTAGTCTTATTCAATAATTAGATGAATATTCATAATATATCATCGAATTATATAAACATTAATATCCTGATTATTGAAATAATTATAAATTTGACTGAAAATTTGCAATTTGTCGTGGTTACTTATTTTCTATCTTGTTACAAATATTATTCAATAATATTAATATTAATTCGTATTATTATCGTTACGTTCTCTGGCGTTCTTTCCAATTTTCGTTTAGCCAAGATAATTTTAATTGTGCTTACCATTACTATTAACGTGATTACGATAAAATTTTAATATCAAACTTACGTAATCATAATCTCAACACCAATCTCACGGATATTAGGTTGTAAGTCACTCCAACATTTCTTTACGATATTTCGTTGATTTACGGTTAAACCAGTTGCTGGGTCGATCTCATCAACTTCGTTTACTCCAAAGAAATAACTTATAACGGATCCCATTATAAACGCCTTCAATCTAACTATTAATTTGGTCGTATTACGATTTAATTAATATTTTGATTGAATCGATTTGAAAATGCGGCTGTTTTTGGCGGTTTAAGTGTCTGCACGTGATTTGTCAAAGCGTTCTCAAGCACTGAGGCACCCGGCAGTACTTTGCGCAGTTTCGAACGCTACGTCGTTTGAGTTTTTGGTTGTTCGGTGGGGGCCGTCGAGGCTACATTTCTTAGTTTCTACTTCCCTCTATAACTTCAGTCAATATCAGCCATTATAAGCATTTTTTGAGTATAGTCCTGAAAAAATTGATGCATTCACGAATTTAAATAAATGAGAATAATAATAATATTTAAGAATTTAATTTTTTTTTTTCAAATCGCATATTTTGAAAACGTAGTAGCAGTTATGATCCTGCTCTAATGAGTACAGATGACTGGGTTTATAATTTATTACGCATTTGTACATGACGTTGTAGTTAATGAGCGAATGGGCCATAAACCGTCGTCCTTCAGCCTATTTTTGAAAAAACTTCTCATGGATTGCGAAATTCATCGATTAATGAATTAAGAATATTTTTCTTGGTACTCTTGAAAAAGGATTCCTTCGATATACAAAAATTTTCACCCAATACAAATTGATCGTACATCATTTTCTGGTATATGAAAAAATGGAGAGAATGAAGAACAATTTTATGCTGAAGATAAAATCAATTGTGGGATTTACACTTAAGAATGTTGGATCAAAAATCAAACTTTGAATATGTTATAATTCCAGTTGCATTTATTAATAAACAATTATTCTAAACCGAAAAAATTCATCATCGGTTCTACACTTGAGAATATTTTATCGAAAATTGAACACCTAGTATTTGATGCCTTTCATTTACATTTATGAACAAACAACTACATTATGAACAATTTCCGAATCTTTAGTATTTTTTAACAGGACTGTAGGACGACGCTTTTTTCTCAAATATATCGTCGTTCCGAGAAAACACGTTTCGTGCTTTATCATGTGCATATGAATACGAGATAGAATTCTCAGTGTCAATGTCAAAATATACATATGTCTTAAAACTTCAAACTTTATGTACCGTTTGACATGTCTATGTTCGTTGATTGCTACTTTGTTGGTAAACTTAGTTCCTCTTCACTTGGAGTCCCCATTTAACACTCGTAATCTTGATCACTCCTATTATTGATATACTATTATTATGGTTGGTAATTTAGTTAATTAATGCGAATAACAATGACGATAATTTATACCACAGCGATTTTCTTTTAACTAAATGTTTACTTTGTGAATAAAAGTCAAAAATTGATAACATAACTTATCGTTGCTTAAAATTTTCTGTGATTTTTTTCCATTGATCATAATCAAAAGGTCGTACACCACAACAACAACAAAAAATTCGGCCGAATTTAACCTAAAACTTTGCAACATGAGCACATTGAATTTTAGGTGAAAAAAGCAAATATTCGGAATCCTAAAGTTTAGAAAACTTTTTTTTAGTGAAAAAAATATTGACTGTGGTTTTTTATATCGGATGTCAGTTTTTTTTATGAACTTCAAAACGACGAATTTAAATTCAAACGATCTGTTTTCAAATAACGTGAAGTTTTTCCGAAGGGCACATGATGCTGGACAGTTCAATTTTTCGACACTTACACAGATTCATTGAAAAAACAAAGACCGAGAAATGGGACCAGCGACGTTGCCTAAATTTTTTGGTCTATGTAAAAATGTGCCTAGGGATAAAAATAAAACAGTCCAGAATTACCGACCCGTCGAAACGAACGAACAACCCTACGTTAAAGTGATCAAGGTAAAAAAATAATTTTTTTTTTTTTCAGTGCTCCAGTTGGGTAAGTCGTAAACAGGCATGTTCCAAATAGACCGAGACAATGACAACACTAAACAGATCTTGCTGTCAGCGACTGCGATGGTTTCATAAAATGAATTCTACTAATTGGTGAGTTTGACTTGAATTAAATGGCACTGAGTTATCTAAAACTTTGAACCGAACGAATGACGATGTAATAAAACCATTCTGCTGGAAAGAGAGATTAGCTCCAATCAAATGACGAAATATATGATGTCACAGTATAATTTAATGCATGTGGCTGCGACGTATAGCGATCGAAGCCTCTGAATGTATTTTAATTTGAGAAAAATAATTCAGCTGTTGTTGAGAGTGTGACAAACAATAATGCGACTCGGAAAGAAATTGATGGTTCCATTATTCACATTTATTTTTACAGGAGATATGGATGCATGTCATTTCGGATTAAATCTAGGTTTTTATAAATGATTGTAGTTATCAAAATATTCATAAATTTCAATAAACCGTTAATGGTCATTGTTTCAGTGTTAGTCAAGCTTCAGTCAAATTTCAAACAAACCTAAACATCAGGTTAAATGTTACAGTTTTCATTATTCGTCATGTTTAATAAAAGTCATTATCATAAAAGCACATTTCATATCAATAATAATTCTAAAAAATGAGTTAAAATTTGATGAGCTTCTGAGCTTCCACTCAATAAAATGAGAAACGATTTTAATATAAACTTTAAAATTAAGAGTCTTGAGCGGGAGTGGGAAACATAATGGACCAGGCCTTGTTCATCGTTTTGACCCAAATTTCTTCTACTTCTTTGGTGAAATCTTTTCCCACATTTCTGCGCAGTACATCGACCATTACTGCGGTTATAGTCTGAAAAAAAGTACGGCGTCAATATTCACGTGAAACAGTAGGTTCTGTTGCAATAAATTATGCCATGTATACTATTCCATTTTTTTTTAAATCTTTTCACGTACTTTTCAACATTATTTTATTTAACATACTGTGGAAACTACTAAAACTGCTTGAAAAAAAAAAACGGAATCGTAAATAGAATAACATGGGCTGGGTCTTTTTCTACAATTAAAACTCTATAGTGATCCTGTCCTGCAATTAACTGTAGATAGTTTCGAAAATGATATACTCCGTTCGACTAATATTCGAAAGTGAAATAAATTTGACGTTTTTTGTTCCTGGAACGTAGATATTGAACTGCATTATATGAGATATAAATAATATGAATTTATGTACCGAGTGTCACGATTTCTCGAGACAATCATGATCGCCCCGCAGACAAATTGTATGATTGCCGGGTAGGATTGAAATATTAACAAATTGACGAAGCGAGATGTGATCACGAAGCAGCGATCTCATTTTTTATATTATAGCTTCTCATTACTATCCAATAAATTTCTCTCCCCATCGAATCCTCGAGAATGAAGAATTCAATGTGCATAAAAATGTTGACCGAATGGTAAGAGGAAATAATTTTACGGTGACATAAAAATGTGCCGACTCACGTTGATAGTTTGTTTCGTCAACCCTCGTCTCGTGTGTCTCGAACCCAGTCCTTCCAGATGTGGCACAAGACGATCTGCGTCGGTTAGATTAACGATCACTGTATTTAGGGCTTTAGCCACGTTCACCCCGTGGGCTTGGAATTTCTTGTTTTGAGGTAAATCGGCACGTGGTACGTCCTTGAATGACACGAATAAAGTCTGATATTCGGGATAAGCATCGATTAAACTGGAAGAAAAATAATCAATAGACATTCAATTATTATTTATTCATTCTTCATCCGAATTTTTACAATTTCATTGCAGTCTCTTACTTCTTCATTAATGTTCGTGCCTATCTTCAAAACGAAGGGGTTATTGTTACATTTTAAATTCACAACTTGGTAGACGAAATGAAATTATTTTGATAAATTTCCTAAATAATTATCCAGCCATTGATCAATCGCAAAACTTTATTTCGCTGACTAAGCATACCAATCTTTTACGATGCACATCGGAGGATATCACGAAACAGTTCTCTATAGATGGCAGAGCACATGCTCTGGGCATATTTTCACTTTAAATTCATATATATGCAGACTTGCACATATACCTCGATTATATATATATATATATATATATATGTATGTTGTATGTTCATACATAGAATTGCTATTTGGTAAGCTTGACCAGAAACCCGAACACGTGCGTAGCTCTAAGTGATTGTCTCATGAATATGCAACAGCCGGAAGAATACACTCTGCATAATACATGTAGGACCAAACAGCCGGTATGAAAGCAAATCTTCCGAACATTCAAAGCAAAAATTTACTTTCAAGGTTTGTTGAATTTTAACCCGTAATGACGAACTCTTGTTCTCGAATTTTTGAAACATCTACAAATTTTTTAAATAACAAGAGCGAGTCTCGATGAGTGAAGGAACTACAACGCCAAACTATTACCGAGTCATTAGAAATTATTGAGTTAACTGATAAAAAAGTAGATAAACTATGCACTGAGTTGAAAATAAGTTTATCTCTTCCATTTATTCGTCTTGTGATTTTGAAAAATATTAAATGTAGAACAGTGATGATTTTTTTCCGAATCGAGTTTATGATGCAAATTTTTATGGCAATATTTATTGCGTATGAATAGAGTTCTTATCTTTAAGGTAGGAAAACTTCGATTTTCGTTGTTATTGAAATAACAGTGATGTTTGTTTTCAAGATGAGGAATTTAGAATTCAAGTCCAATTCTGCTTGGCAAAAGTTTAATCGGTCAGTATCCAAACGGCAATGAGTGATCAAGCGAAAAATGAATGTTTACCTGACTTTTTTAAAGTAAAACTGTTTGATGTTTGACGGATAAAAAAATGTTGGAGATTCAAACTGAGTTTCGTAACTTCGTGGCTTTTTTATCGTTCGTTTATCGCTTTTTTTCACTTTTTTGCATCGAAATTTTTAGAAAACTTTATTGCGTTATCGCTCGTTTAATTAGATCTCAGAGAGCGGAGTATTCGTAAATTTGGAGAGGCAAGAACAGCGTTCGCAGCATCGCTTCCGAGGAGATAATTACACCGGCAGGAGTAACGATTAATCGAGAATCGATATATGAAGTGGTTTTGGCGCGAGAGAGAAGCGAGAGAGGATGAGAGATAAATTTGCTGCCGTTAGTAATAGTAGTCCATAGTTAATTACCTCAACATAATATCGAGACCAGAAGCCACAAGATCCTTCGTCAATAATGCCCATGTTGTCTGTAATATATTGATCTCTCGTTCGCTCAATCCGGTCACAGGATCAACTTTATCATTTCCGCAGCTCGCCATTTTCGATCTACTACAAAAATTTTTGAAATCTTCAATATTTCGAAATTAAATAATTATTTCCTAGATGACAGCATCGCTGAAAATCAGGAACGAAAAATCAAAGAAGAAACAGTCAAAATTATTTATGACAATTAATTGTAACATAATCAGTCAATAATTGGAAAATTAATCGATCTACGTATTGAATTATGTGATATCTTAGTAGTGAATTATAACGAGTGAATTATAACGAAATTTGTTCGACAAACAATAAATACTTGCCAAGAACTCTTACTGAATGCAATAAACGAAGGGCTATTTCGTTTCAAAACGGCGGTCAAATTTTTAAATTACGACGATTCGCTTAACTCTTCAAATCGAATGTCGTATCGTCAAGTTTTGTTGATTTTGTTGTGCTTTTAATATTTTTCGTCACTGCTTAATAAAAAGAAAGATTTTCAAATTTCAAACACTTGTTGAATTGGTCGATAAAATAAAAATACTTTCTGTATGTCGAAAAATGTTTTTCGAGATCAAATTAATAAAATCACTGTGACGAAGAGACCAAAACGAACTCGGTCCTCACTGTCTCGCTTCTCGAGTCCTACTACATTCATCTTTCAATATCACCCGATACCCTTCCGTGCCTCAGGCTCCGTTAAAGAAGGAGGGGGAATACGATCCTCTCTCTTTCTCTCTTCCTATCTCTTTCGCTTTCTCTCTCTCTCTCTCTCTCTCTCTCACTCTCTCTCATTTCACAAAGCAAGATATGGACTCCACCGGTAGGTAATATCGATAAAAATTGATCCGTCACAAAGATACTTTGAACTACTGTTCCAGGTATATTCCAGCTGTATTATTATTATTATTTTCATCATCTCTATCCACCCCCCTCCCCTCAGGACAAAAAGACGAAAATGAGTATTTCTCTGCTCCGTAAAGCATTCAGTTTTCCGACATCCCATTTTTTGACAAAGTAAACAACAATATAGTAAGTGAACTCAACCCAGCAGTTTTAGATTTTTTTACATAACTATAAATTCTCAAAGTCTTCATTATTTAGGTTTGGTGCTTTTCGCCGATAATAATCAACATTGAAAAAATCAACGTAACAATTTTTCTGCTCGCAGTTTATACATCCCTTGAGATTGAAAAAGAATTTTTTTCCGGATAAAAATTTCACTAAGCTGTTTACGAGCATGGATTAGTCTCCCATCTTTCTGAAATTACCGAAATCCATGTTTCCAATGAAACATGAAATTCAAAATCCATGAAATCCAAATTTTTGCCATGGAGGCAAAAATGGGCTGAAATTTGTTTTTCTAAAATCGGACGAACGGTAGGGAAAAATCTCAACTTCAAAATTTCCAGCTATCTCTCTCGCACTCAGGGCGGCTCACTCGCGATGAACTTGAGGGTTCATATTTTTCTGAAATCAAACGTTTCATTGTACAGACGGACAAATCAAAATGTCAATTCTCAATTTCTTAAATTATTGTTCCTGCATATATCACGTCTGATCACTTTAACCCCATTTTTTATCCACTTGACTCGACTCTTCCACTTATGCCAATATTCCCTACGTGGGTAATTCTAACTACGAAATATGAAAACTTCTTTGTAAAGAAAACAAAATTTCCTATATATTCCAAAGTTTATCGTTTACTTTTATGAAAAAAGAGCATTCTACGTAGCATTTTTTTTCCAAAATTCGCGCTTGTTCACAGTTCAGTTTAAACTCTCTCCGTGCGGTAAGAAGTCTGCTGATATTTGAGACTGCTGTTTGTGGATCTGACGGCACCCATACAAAACAACCACAACAAAAGCCTACAAGGAAATCTATCAATCCAATCCACCAATCGCAACTCAAGGAGACCCTTGGGTTGGGATTGGTTTATAACTTACGATATTTTGCCCGAAAGTCTCAGACATTTTCCAAAAAATTTGACTTTTTCCCCATTTGGAGTGACGACAGTGACACAAAGGACCAATATTTTATTCTCAATTAGTTTCGATTTTTGATTCGTACAAAATAAATTATCAATGGAGTATTTTGTTATAACGTTCATTTTGTTATTTACGTTTTGCGTGATTTTTTGCTAGGAAGACCTCCTATTACTTTTCCCGTTTTATAACTGATTGGTTTTGGCACGATGATTGGAGGTCTGCAGTCGTAGGTGGTTCGGATCCCAGTTTGGGATGGAATTTCATCGACATTGATGTCGACGCACACTCCTTCTCGGCAGGCCTACATGATTTTGTTTATTCGATATTATAATTAATAAATACCAGGTCAACTCAAAAGTGACTAATGCTTATATATCATAAGATATAATAATTGTCAGAGAAAATCTTACTTTTAAAATACCACAAACGGTACCATCCAGAGGTTGTCCGACTTTAATCATGGAGTAGCCACCATCATCATTCCGGGGCCGAGCACATTTTAGGGTGTGACATGGTGGAGAATCTAAATAAAACAGGCGTTCACGGCTCAAGTCCGGTGCTATCTAGAAATTAGCGAAAATTTCATAATCGTCAGACTATTTTGTTTCATTCGCATATATAAATACTCACAACACACTCTCCAACGAAGCCTCGGCCCACATCAACGCACTGCTGTGCCGGCCACGGTACTGTGTGCGGCTGTAAAGGTTCGATTAGAAAATCAAACGATTTCATGACTCGGACACTACTTATTCCGTACAATATTTATTGAGTTACCGTTATTCTTATTCCTTACCATCCAACTCGAACGATTCCCCATCACGGCTAATGGGCCCAAGCAGAAAAGTCCGAAAAATACGGTGGGAATCATCTTTAGCCACCAAATGGATTATCCCGAAGTATGAAGAAATATCCGACGATGAATTATCGATTTTCTTTTAATAAACGAGGAAAAATTGAATAAAAAATCATTTTCATTCGAAGCCTACAACGCGGGCCAAACCGATAAGAAATTAAATTAAACACAAAGAAAAAATACATGGTTCGGACCTTGGATACTTGGAAAAGACAATGAGATTATGATTCGAAAAAATATTAACCCCTTCACTGTTGCGGTCACAATTTTGAAATCAAGATTTTGTTTATTTTTATTTCTATTATTATTATTCTTACATACTGAGAATTATAATATGAAATAGAAAATTAAATCGCTGAAACGAGATAGAAACGTTAATATAACAACATAACACATGCAAAGTTACATCTTCATCATAAGAAGAATTCACAACAACAAACCAGTTCATAAGCAGCGTACAAGTTAAATCTACACTTCAAACGTACATTTCTATTGTCACATAATATGTTTTTATGAAGTTCACCAATAAAGCGAACTTATTATGGCTCGCATGACGAAGTGATAATAGTTTTAATTACACTTACATTGAGTTTTTCTCGTTGATTTGGAGCTTTCCTGAGTGAATGCGGTGCAACTGCAATGGTTCAAAGTATTTTGTTAAGTAGCTGCGAAATCAAGGCATTTATATTCGAAGATTTTGTTTAATATTGACAGTTCACTGTCGCAGTATTGACAGTAACCACTGTACCGTGAATTGCAAGTAGTCGTTCTATCCCAAACAGTCGTAACAGGTGAGCAAAACGAGGTGGCAGACAGATAGGTAAACACATAAAAATCAGCAGCTCGATTTTCAGTATAAAAAATGAATGAATTAGAAGTCGCGGAAGCGACCTAAGACGAATAAATTCACAAGTAAACTTATGCAAGCTACAAAACAGCTGCGTATCATTTCACCTCAACCAAATTTGATATCCACCTTAAATTGATTGAATTCACCTGAATAGTTAATTGACTGAATGCATTACGAGTCGAGAAAATTGCTTTGAGATCGCACCGAACGATTCAAACGATTAGAGTGGTTTTATAGGTGAACTGTAAAAGTGGAAGTATGATTTGTCGCGACTAGTGACATTTTTGGGCCAGACAAGTGCTGTCCGCATCCGTTGAACGTACCATGGTTAACTTTTATCATTTTGTGACCGGGTTTTTTAAAAATCCAAATGGTCCCGCGGACATTCGTAAATGTATTAGAAATTCGAACAAATATTATTTGTCAACTGCACAAATCCAATAGTTAGTCTTGGACTGGTCCCCTAGATAATCACCTCAGAAATATGTCTCATTAACATTAAATGCCTCTGCAAAGCCTGTGCAACTGCAAACTGTATCAAATGGTCGCCGGCTAATGGGGTGAACACTTATTTTTTTACAGCTTAGCCACAATCCAAATAATCTTTACAGGTCTCATAACGTTCGTCGTTTTTGAGAACAGAGGCCAATCTTTCGAACAGATTGGGACTCGCCTGAATAGAAACTATTGTAAAGTATCCATGGGTGCAAGAAAAGTAAAACTTTTATCGTCAATTCACTCAAACATCGATCTTGATTTTTTTATCACTTTCAAAACAAACAAAAAACCGCATCACTCGTTCCTTACTACCATCGAGACATAATTATTGTGTTTCTGTACGAAGGAGATTTCTGAATCGAAAAAATCCGCTAAATAATTCGTAAGATTTTAATTTCAATTTTCATGGCTCCAAAAAACGAAGTCTGTGTTTACTTCACTGAAATAACGGATGCACGTGTATAAATTGTAACGTTACTTCCGGCGGTGCTTATTTTTCCGTCATTTTGAAGCTTGCTCCAGGATGAACAACGTTTCGTTTATCCCTTCGCCGCTTCCTTGCTCGTCCAGGATCAACTACTGAATTCCGATCCTTGATCGTCAAGTCACTAAAAGCTTGAAATTTAATACAACAATTTGATACAGAAAAATTTAAGATATAACGATGAATTTTCCATGACGGTACCAACTTTTTTGGGCTTTAGGATGATTTTTTGAGTCTCCTTGAATTCTGGCAGAATCAACGTCATTTTTGGAGGCACTTTTGGAAGATGGATCGAACAGACTCCTCGACTGATGTTCCTTGATCGTTTCCATTGGTTTCAATGGCATAACAATAGCAGATTTTGTTTTTCTATTTTTTTCATGTTTATTGTACCATGATAATTTACTGGGACGGGAGTTCTTGACTTTTTTCGAAATAATTGGACGACCTAGGCATGACGTTATCAATAAGACTTGAGATTCTTAAATATCTCATCAACAATCCGTCGGGAAATAAATAGCTTTTCTTCTTAAAATTTAGTTATTAAATATAATACAAAAAACAAATTTGACGAGGACTGTCATAATTCACCAATTATTTCGCGATCGTTCTCTGCACTGAAACTTTTAGAACTGGCCGTTAATGCTTCAAAATGTTCGATTGGTTTTGACCATGGATTCATGCTATCTACGAGGGAAAGCTCAGTCGTAGGATATTTGTCCACGTGTCTCTTAGTTTTATTGTCAATGTTCTTTTCCATAGAGAGGAACGAAGACATTCCTGACAATTCCATGTCCATGGAGGCCCAGAATGCAGTTTTTATTTGCCAGTAGCGTTTTTTCAAGATCCAATGTTCTAGTGGTCTACCGTAGATCGAGGGATGATTGTGCAGCGAAAACCAGCCGCACAATTGCTCAAAAACGAAGAAATAAACACTGACATTTTTATTCGCTAATCCTCGATTGTTAGCTTGGGAAAAAATGTACTATTGAAAAATCAGCAAAATAATGAACTAAGTAATTATCGCTAGGAGTCAAAGTGATTAAGAAAATCTCCAGCACAGTTGAGTTTTCGAGAAAAATACGAGTAATACATTGTTCTATTTGCTTCAGAAAATAAGGCGTAACTTCTCGATTTATAACTCTTAAACTGTCTCTCCCGCACTCACAGAACTAACGAAATAGCGAAACTTTTTCAGATTTTACACGATTCTTCATAAACATACTCGGAATGTGTATTCAATATTTATGAAGAAATCTTTACAAAAACGATTTGTCGAGACTTGTATCTAAAGAGAATGAATCAGTTGTGTAAATCCGTGGTGAGTGCGAGAAAGATGAAACTTGTGATTTTTGGGATACTTTGTTTTCCGGCGGACGTTCGTATCTGCCGAGTAGCTCAAAATCTTTTTGTCTCTGAAGTAGCATGAAATGACCAATTCTGCGCAATAATCCACTGAAATATCGCACGTGAACGATCGTACATTCCGCGGTCATTTCTTCCGGAAGTTCTTGTATGAGCATTTCCAAAAGATCCATCATAAAATTCTTCGAACGAAAAAAAGTATTTAGGGGAACGTCGTCGAATTTTCCATTGATGAATTACAGCCACGATTATTGTTTCTAATTTTTTAAAGCGTTTTTATTAGTTTGTAGATATTTAGTACGAGGGTTTTGGAGAAAAATCTTTAGAAAAAGTTTACCGCGCTTTCGAAGCTGAAAGCTTTAAAAAAAAATCAAAGAACATTGTTACATTCCATCGATGAAAACTTCAAAATCAGTCAAATTGTTGAAATCTATGAAAATATGTTTGGCCCTGATTAAAAATATAATGTCGTTTGATTACAAACTTCTAAATCTTGAGACGATAGTTGCATGTCCTTGTGTATCATCGCTATGTAGCCCAAAAGATGATCTCTCTGTCGTCGCTTTTTGGAGTAATCGATAAAAAGAGCGCTCACAATGGAGCAGACAGCAGAAAACTTTTTCTTTATTCTGGCGTCTTGTACGAACTCGGGAATATTGTCTTCCTGGAAATACTTCACATACTGGGGATGATTGCGAAAAAGTCTATCCGATTTTCCAACAGAAACAACAAAAAAGATTATGAAAAATTATGAGATTTTTTATGCGTACTATAAAATTGGAATTTGTTAGACACAGAATATGTAGAAACTCAGGATTCTCCACTGAAAAGTCTGGTCATTTTTCATTTCTGATAATAATTATTCATATGAATCGGTGAATTGTCCCAACTCTTTCAATGTATTTAGCACTCAAATATTTCAAGTAATGTGAAAAAAACGGTTGCTCACATCGTTGAAAATATTGCGCCATAGTGAGAAAGGTCGTATTCCACAATCTGCCAAACTTTTTTCATAACTGCGGTATCCTTTGCTTGAACACGATAAATACTCTTGTAATCATCTTGGTTGTTACTCGAGTTTTTTGACTTGGACGAACCCATATTCCATAATCATGGAGGTTACTTTTCAACCATCTTCAACATGAATCTTTTACAAGTTTTTACAATATGACAACTTCAGGACGAAAGTGACGACGAGACTAAGAACATATAAGATGTAGCAAAAATAAACGTCGATACCCGAAAAATGATATCTTCAGATTTTTTTTCACTTTTTGCACAAAAGATTGACAACTATTTTTTTACATTTATTTATATTTATTGTATGAATATGAAAATGTAGTGTTCTCGTTGTCCATCGGAAAATACCTCGATGATGGCATTGAGGGACCGGCAATACGAAAATAAAGGCATTTTTTATACACTGTTGCATTCTAAGAAAGCGACAGTTCGTAGAAATCCTGTATATAGCATACATGGTTTTTCTTTTTTTCAGTTTTTTTTACAGTTTCTCGTTCAAACACCTTCAGAATTTTTAATTACTCGATATTTTGTTTAACGTATTAGCGTATTGAAATTCTGGGCTGTTCTCGTATTCGCACATATCGAGAGCTATGACGCAGCTTTCCCGAACAACACGTTTTTCATCGTTGACGTAATCACTGAGAATCTGTGTGCACTCTGGGTGTGCTATCGAGCCCAAAGCCTCCGCGCACTCGTGTCTGACCATCTCATTTTCCTCTGGGTCTTCAAGCGATTCCCGAAGATACGGTACTGTTATACCGTCTTGTAGTTGGCCGAGCACAAACGCTACTTCGTGCCTGAACAAAGCACTGCCAGCCTTGAGTCCTGAACATTTTTTTAAATGAAAAATTATATGATTAGAAAAGTGAAGGGATCGTAGAATTGTCTGGTTGTTTATACTTGATTGATAAAAAAGGTCATTCGTTTTAGTCTTCAAATATCGATAAAAAGAGATATTAAAAATGTTCGGGCAGGAGCGACGTTTCTCTTTTTCATAATTTTTCAACAAAAGTTTTATCAGAGTTACTAAGTAATGGAAGATTTTGTTCAACATCATTAGAATAATTTCTCAGTGTTCATCTTCTGTAATTTCAAGTTGCTGGAAGTCCAAAATGGTTGTTAGAATGGTGAAAACTTCGAACCTGCAGCCAATGCAAGGATGCTCTCTTCTGATCGCAAATTTCTGAGAGCAAACATTGCTCGATAGCGATCAAAAAGAGGTGCATCTTCATCCAGGAATATTTCCTTCAGAACGCTGACTTTTGTGATTTCTACAGGTGGTGCCGGGTCCACAGATGCATACGGATTCTCAGGCAATTTTTCTGAAGAATTCTTTGATTTCTGATGCCATTTTATAAGCTCTAAGGCCAATTGACACGTTTCTGCTACTTCTGTTACCGAATCTTTGCTGTATTCTTCTAAAGTTGGAATTACTTCAGGGTCTCCAATCGCACCCAATGCTTCACCTATAAATAAAGCATTGCTCATTCAGACAAATCAAATAGGATTATTAATGAATGAATTACAAAAATTAAAATCCTTTATCGCCATTAGTTGTGAACATTTTGATAATCATCATGGTTCCAGTACTTTACATTTTTTTTGTCTGACAATATTTCCTATCTGATTTTTGTTCTATATCGTTTTTCTTGATTTTTCTCATTGCTAGTGATAAATATGAGAAAGATCTCAGAATCATTGATAAGTATTTTACTACCGATCTATGAGTCATTTCAATATACAATCAATTGATTGTTGATTCCTACTATATGTTTTCCCAAACATGAACCCGACAGCAAGGTTAAAATCAACACCACTTTTCTCTTCAGCATAAAATATTCTTCGCATGCCTCAATCAGGTTTCATTGTACACTATCCTCTTGATTATCAAATAACATAGAAACGGTGCATGATAAACTCATTTTCCCGGAACATTTAATGATGAAACCTCTGTAGAACGAAGAGAGGTTCTTAAAAAATTCAGGAACAAGGTTTTTTTACCAAAGAAATGTGGGTCGTTTGCCACCCTGTTGTAG
Source organism: Campoletis sonorensis (assembly GCA_013761285.1). Classification (NCBI taxonomy): domain Eukaryota; kingdom Metazoa; phylum Arthropoda; class Insecta; order Hymenoptera; family Ichneumonidae; genus Campoletis; species Campoletis sonorensis. Next base: position 2,616,642 of record JACEOJ010000090.1, read on the forward strand.
GAGTTTACAAGAATATTCAAAAAGTTAAGCACTCATTCTATTCGTGCTAACAACAATGTTAACCTTGCCAGCTGTTTTTAAATGTGTTATCTTCGAATACTTTAATATTTAATTGAGTCAAACTGCCAAAAAAGTATTCGATGTTTTTTTTTTTGCCAATTGTATAAATCTTCACCTGCTTCATGGCGAACCATGGGCTCTTGTGTTTTGTCTTTGAGAACTTCAACGAGCACAGGAATTGCTTTGGAGTCCTGCATTTGTCCAAGACAATACGCGAGCTCATGTTTTAGCAGTGCGGATGAATCCTTGAAACAATTTTTTATCTGTTCTATGCACAATTCACCACCGATATTTTTCAATGTAAAAAGAGCACGAAATCTTTCTTTGAGGGGACGATTTTCGTCGTTCAATACACGGCCTATAGCCTGAATCTTCTCACTATCTATTGATGACATTTTTATTATCAATGAGCGAACATGACAGAATTACAGTCCAAGAATTTTCCCTCGTAAAGCTAATTTTTTATTTAAAAATTGCAATTTTATCCACGATTTAGATTTTTTAAACTCAATCTGCTTGTGGAATACAAAATAATCACAATTTTCTCATCAATTCGTTATTACAAACGCGCACTTCTTGTTATCACACTTGTGACTTCGGACCATTTGTAGGTTATGTGAAAGAAAACAAGCATGGTTACATCTCGAGTCAAATCCGGTTTCATCAAAATCGTAAGTAAATTTCAAAAACTCATTTCCTTCCTTTCGATTGTTCATAACTTCCACCACAATTATTGATAGATATTATTTTGAAAAGATTTATTGATACTATTCACATCTACTAACTGTCATCCCGATCTTTTCACATTCAAATTCAATTGCACTTTCTTAGCATAGGTTCCTTTCAATCTTATATGAGAATCATTAATTGAAACAAGAGAATGAGCATGAAAACGTACTTTCTCGTCCTCGATTTACATGGTTTTGACAGGTGAGCCGTGATATCCGAAAGTAATGATCTCCATGAACCTGTCAGAAAAATTGAACACGTAATTAAAATTTCGGATCTACTCATTGTCACCCCAACAAGTATCCAAAATACAAGATAAAAATTGATTAAAAGTAAAATCGAGGACTAAAAACGAAAATTGGTGAGTAGAATGTGATTTTTTCATGATTAATACGAACATTGGATAGAATTAATGACGAATGACAATACAATCAATCGTACAGCAAAAAAAGGATTAGGTAAAATTTCGTGCGGGAGAAATCACAAAGGTTTTAACAAAACATGCGTTGATATGATTTTTATTTAAACAATCTCTAACTTTCTCGACAAATTACAAGTAATTTATTTTCCTCTTTCATTCGCTTATAATTTTCTCGCACCAACAAATCGTTTTTCTTTTTACCTCATTTTAATATACAACACCTACGGTACTCTCCGTATTTTTTGTTTGTTTCAGCGTTAGTATGTGTGTGTGTTGTTTAGTGAATGTTCGTTTATCAATCCGTCGTGTAATACTGCTACGGATTTTCGTAACGTAATCATTTTCATTCTTTTATTTATATTCTTTAGAGCAAAGAATTATTTTTCATCCCAAGTGACAAGGTTCGAGAACATTTAATTATTCGCCATGTGTTACGAAAACATTGTTCCTATCACGCCCGTAATTCCTATTCTTATTCGCCCATATCTTGAATTATTACGACGATTGCTTTTTTTAGCACCGGCATACGCTTTGAATTTGATTCGCATTGAAAAAAATCGCCAACCTTTTCGATTAACTCTCAAAATATTTATTTTCGTCTCCCCATCTCTCTTATTCTCAGACCGTAAACGGTGCTGGATTTTATATCGAATCGGGTTGAAATTCCATTCGAGTATATAGAATACACAAAAAGATGATTAATGTGATCGTTCGTCTGTTAATTTCGATTGTTTTTCGGTGAAAAATTATCTCTTCAACTCAATTTCAGTATTAAGTACGTTTGGAAATATTTTTTATTTGCTATTGTTATTTCCAAAATATAATTGCAAGTGTCGAAATGACGAATTGTAGGAAAAAAAAAAGTATTTCGTGCTGTCGATCTGGAATGTCTCAACGTCTCGATAAAAAAAACGTCAAGTTCGAAAACTGTTCTTCACATTCATTACGATAAATAAACCTTTTGCAAACCGTTGAACAAAAAAAGTAACGTTTCGATGATTTCTAATTTATACATGTATGTATATTTTTTTTTTTTCGTTCCCGTTTATCTCTCATGGACTTTGAAGAAATGTTTATTTCATTTTGTTTTTGTTTGCACGTTATTGTAGCCTACGGATAAAAATAGGCTACGATAAAAGTGTTTCTTTCTTTTTGTAGCTCATGTTTAATATTATCTGAGTAATAATAATAATAATAATAATAATAATAATAATAATAATATAATAGTAATTATTATTATAACGCTACTAAACTGTAGTAATTAATATTATATAATAATAACGCTACCAATCTGCAAACATGAATATTAAATATTATCTAAAACGTCTATTGTTTTCCTTTTTGCATAGGTGGTGTGTTTATCTGATAAATGTTCTGTTTCAATTGAATCTTTTTTTATTATTTTCCCATTTTTGCATTGTCTCTTCAATTTATTCGTTCAGAGAAATATGGATGAAGAATAGGAGTACCGATCGGCGATAACGTGGCAGGAATAGGCCGAACGAAAAAAATATATATATGTTTATATATCATTAGGTGTAGAAAATTTCGCAAGGGAAAGATTTTTTGCTCATTTTTTTTACTCCATCGATGAAGAAGCAAAAAATAATCTCTGCCAGTCAATTGTTTTCGTTGGGTCGAAGGAAAGAGAGTGATATTGGTAGCAACTACATTTCGACTCAATTTTCGATAATTACTTCCGTCCTAACCACTATTCGTGTTTTTATATTCATGAATAAAGATAAACGGATAGAAGACAATTGGTGACCAAAAAATACACGGCAGAACACCACGATCACACCTCTTTCTTCCCCGTTCATTTTCTCATGCTCACTTTCATTCCCACGTAATTATTCAATCTTTCAACCCCCCCTCTCCCATTCCTCCCCCACCTTTGAATCCGACAAACTGACTATTTTCTCGTCAATTGTCCAACGGCCACCACCGCTTGCAGAAATAGCCCAAGAAAAACGAAAAAGACACGCCACGAAATGCGTGAATTTTTCATTTGCTTTTTTTTTTACAAACTACTACAAAGGCCACGAGTGTGTTCGATATAAAATCACTAATTGGTAATTGCGATCCAAAGGTATCAAAGTGTAAATATATATTTAAATATATGCCTATATTTATATATGTATATGTGAATCGTTATTTTTCTTTCAGGATTGAGGCCTCGTTGGGCAGTTTCATAAAATTAAAAAAAAAAGCAAAAAAACGGCCGGTTCGTCCGTTCCGAGTTTTTACACTGCTCGTTGTTTTTCTCTCTCTCTCTCTCTCTGTCTCTCTATCTCTGTGTATATATATATACATATAAAAATACATATATATATATATATTTATATATATACGTATAAAATTCGACGGATCTCGTAGCCTGTTCGATGAAACGTGAGAAGGAATCCAAAAGGGAACGCGGCTTAAAAAAAATTGCAAAACAAAAACTAATCAGTTTTCACAGATTGAAAACCGAAAAAAAACGACGCATTAATCTCGACGAATTACATCGTTTCTGGTCAAACATGCTGAAAAAATGTTTCAAATATTGGTATGTATTGGTAAATATGGGGGAAAAAAACAATGCAGAAAGTTTCTAGGCTACGAGCGATTAAACGAAGAGAGTACATTGGCAAAGGAGAGTCAGAAACAAATAATAAAAGATGATGTGCTCTGGGATATTTCAATATATATATATGCATTTATATATATTAATTTGTTTGGGCAAATCGAAGGAAGACGTATGGAACGCGAGAATTTTCGTTGATTCGGGACGGTTGATAATACAAACGCGAAAAAACGATAGAAAATATACGAAATTGACGTCGTCACATTGAAATAGTACCAGCGCGTTTCTTCCTTTTTCTTTTTTTTTTTAATAATTAATATTAATGCGGATTCGAGATTGGCATCAACGAAAATTCCACGCGAGTCTCCAGGTCCACGGAGCCTTACACACGCACATACACACACACACATACATACACACGAGAAACCAAGACCGGGGCAGGGGACAAACGTAAACTCCCTTAAGCGATCGCATTTTCATTTCTATTACGTTCTGGTTCGTCCGTTTGTTTGGGTTTGTTGGTTTTTTGTTTACGTTTTTTTTTTGGGCGGGGGGTTTGTTTGTTTCTTTTCGGATTTTCTTCGATGGTAGGATAGTGGGTCGTAAAATTTACATGTTCTCGAACTGATCGACGCGACGCTTGGTGTTGCCCTTGCGGATCTCCCGGAGCGTCTTGTACTTGTCACGTCCCTGACGCACATTTTCCCTGTGTATTTTGTCCATCGTCGTTTCTTTCGTCTCATCTCGCGATTGTGCGAGATCTTGCTTCAAAGCCTGTTCAATCAATTCCAAAACATTAGTATGTATGAATGGTTGACAGAAAATGTAAATAAATTCAAACCTTCAGACCAAACATTTTATGTGCTAAATGCTATGACCAATCAATATCTTCGGCAAAGTTTTATTGTGAAATTTGTTCACAAAACTAGATTTATTTGAACGTACTTTAAGCTGATCGTGCAGGCGCTCATTTCGTTCGGCAAGGGTGCGCCGATCCTCGACAGGATCGATAATCGATTCATCCGTTGCTAAATCCTTGGTGACATCGCTGTGAGGTACTTCGTCCTCACCTTCTTCTTCACCTTCTTCTTCGTTTTCCTCGACGTGATGATGACGTGGAGTCGTATTCGCTTGGAATGCGCGGTCTGCATCCTCCTGGCGGATTCTAAAAAATAAACAACGAAGAGATAAAATAAAGAGGAAGGAAGAACATGAATGAAGAATGAAATATCGATTGAAGTTTGGGCAAAGCCTGACAAAATATTTGGGAAATACTGTGGAAGAGATAAATGAAATTGGTACCTAGCCGCTTCAACCTCTTCTTGCAACCTTCGGGCTTCAGCGTCTTTAGCTTCGACTTCCGACTGAATGCGCAATACTTCTTCTTGCTTGGCTCGGATTTCTTGTTCCAATTTTGCCCGTTCGGCTGCCTCCATTTCATGCGAACGTTCCAATTTTTCCATCATCGCAGTTAATTCCTAAAATCGCGAAATAGTTACAATTTAGAAGCAGCATTGGATGAAAACTTTTGTAAAATTAAACGGAAAAAGTCTTTGGTACTATAGTTTAAAAATGGAATCGCCTTTCCGTAAGGGAAGGAGTACAATTCCCATTACAATTTATGAATTTTCTCTGGAGATAATCGTGCTACGAAATAACAAGAAAAAATCTAATTCCAAAACAGAGTGGAAGAAATGTTGAAGCCACAGAATTTTGACAATCCAACCATTTTTTGAGATTTGATTGGAATTTTGTACTCTTTGAATAGATAAAATTATCGTGGAACGTTGAATTTTTTTCATCTCCCGATTTGTGTAAAACATTCTGGTAGAGACTCTTCGCAATTGGTTTTTCCGAGAAAAAAAAGGATTCGTACTTTCTGGCGACCCTCCAATTCCTCCTTAGCAGCCTGCAACTGTTTGAGCTGTTCCTCGAGACGTCTGATCATTTCTTGTGCCTCGTTTAGCTCGGCCTGCCGCCGGTCCATTTCTTCGGTCATGGTTCGCAGCCTTTCCTCATACTCTTGATGTTTCTTTTCGGCGCGCTCCCTCGCCGCGATTTCCAGCTGAAGCTTTTCGCGCTGCTGTTGCTTTGCGAGTTTTTCATCACGAGCTTGAGCCTTGAGTAAACAAAATGAAACAATGCATTGTATGTTCCTCGAGACAATTATTAACGATTTAAAAAAATCATCGTTTGAAAATCCGATCAAAACGTTCGGAAAAACTAATTAAAATAATCATTACGGGCATAATGAAATAATTATAGTGCCAAATAAAAATTTATAAGACAAAGTTTTAAAACTGAATGAAAATAAATTGACACAATATTGAATATGGAATGAATTTGATTTGGTTGGTAAAATAACTCGCGATTCAATGAACCGTCAGGGACATGGGTCTTATATCTGTACAATTCATCTGTACAATTAATAGCCACTAAAACAGTGTGATTATTTACTAAAAATCGTTCGAATGCTACATTTACGATATAATTATTTCATTTTATTGCTTGACTTATGCATGACAGGACCGGAACAATTTGTAACCATTTCAAAAACTACTTCCAATCCTACGAACGTGGTTCCTCTACTTTTTATTCCTCGAGATTTTTAATGGATATTCTTTGATTTTTAATGTGAAATATTTGAAATAATAATTTTAAACAATACCTTCATCTGCTGTACGTCAATAGTGTCAGGTTTGCGTCTACGCATGTAAAGTTCGTGATTACCCATGCAAAGTGCCAATATTCTCTTGTTAATCTTGACACGGGGTGCGAAGAAGACAAAGTCGGGTGCCTTCTTATCGATTGGTTTGATGATGAACTTTCTATCATTGAACGATATATTACGTATCTCAGACCATGGGAAACCAATCTTTGGTGTCAGCTTGTCCTCCTTCTCGTAGATATTGAGACCAAGAGCGTCAACGCCGAGCCACAATTCGGTGCCCTTTTTATTTCTAATCTCAAAGTAATTAACACCATACATTTCAAGATCTTGAGCTATCTTGAGATATTCCATGGTCGCATCCTCCCGCAACATTCCACGGTGTTCCTGCCACCATGTTGTTATCGAACTTTCCCATTCCTCTTTGCTCATCTTGTGCTGGTCCATAACACGCTGGGGCAAGAGACGATCATTCGCGAGGAAACCGGCGGTATGTAGCGATTTTTGGAAATCACCGTGTCTCGCTTGTACCGCATACGAAGCCAAAAGGACTGATGTTTCCGGTGGGCAATATATCTCGTCCGAAAGAATGGCATTTTTCACCTTTACAACCAAATTCCTTCGCATTAGTTAAATAATCAATCAGATGATTCGTATAAAAAGTGATTAGAATGGAAAAAAATTATGTAATGTTTGATAAAGCATACGAATAATTAATGACATGATCAAGATGATGATTGCAACAATTTAAAAAAAAAAATGTCGTCTATTAATTTAGAGATTCACAAACATTCCATTTTTTTCATTTCAAATTCTTTCATTTGGGTTATTGTCCGAGAATTTTTTACCTGGAGGTAGAAAAGACGAAGAGTAATATCCTGGATAAGTTCTTCAGCTACGTCCTCAGGATAGAATTTAGCGCGGAACTTGAACTGAAGTGGATTTTCCTTTCTGACCTCCTGGTTCATCACCTGTTGGCAGGATATAAAGAAAAGAGAAATTTTTAATATTTGCTCGTCTGACCATGAGTTTTGATGGCTGCCGAAAAACGTTAACTAGCCAAAAGGTGCCGAACGTTTGGTGCTAATCAACTTTTAAAAAAAATTATTGATCGTTATTCAAAAAACGTCGAGGATTAAATACAAAATTGAACATGATCGTTCATTTTTTTCTTCTCCAAAATCAATAATGGTGGGTGAAAAAGAGCATGCAAACGCACGTGTGTTTGTATGAATGCGTGACATTGATTCCGAAGAGTTTATAACGAAAAAAAACCGATTGCAAATCGATTTTTTTTTATCGCGTTACAAGATAGAACAGATGAACACGGAAATTGAATTCAAGATCTGCATAGTGACTCTTCAATATTTATTAAATTCACAACCACGTTTTAACCTTGACCATTGACGGGTAGAAACAACAGGGCGAGTAGTTCAAGCCACTGTGCCATAACAATTTTTCACGACAATTATTATTGATACACAGCGATCGTCGGACATTGCGCAACAACCATTTCCTTCGCAAACGAACAATGAGTCTCACCCCGGGGATGGTAATTATTGATAATAATGTTAATAATAGACATTACAAGAGAGGTGCGAAAGAAAAATGAGTTTAAACAAAAAAATACTCTCGTGACTCACGTGTTGGTGCTTCAAAATACTAGCAAATATTTTGTTTCATGAAACGATGAATAAAATGAGTTTAATAAAATACGATCGATCATTAATTACACAAATTCACGTGATGATCGATTACAAACATGGAAAAACAAGTATCCTTCGCGGATTCGTTCATAAAAACGATCATCCAAGTTTTGTTTTCATACAATTTTATGTTTTCAAATTTGCTTTGAGACTAAAATTGAAAAAAATAGGGTCTAGGAAATCCATAAAACAGCACACGTAAATTGTTTGAGAAGTCCTAAAATGATGCCTTACGTGCCAAATCTTTCTTCGCCCGCACGGTATTACCTGCAATAATTCGCAAGATATTTCAAGATCGAGCGTAAGTTGTAACGAAAAGTTGTAATAATAAAAATAGTAATAATTTTTCGTAATCGTGTTCGAGGAGACGAGGGAAACTAAAGATTTCCGGTTTCGATCAGAAAGTTAACGCAAATGCGCTAAATTGCACGGTGAGGCAATTAACTAAATGGAAACGTCATTTTGAGAGCGGCAATACAATAAAAATTAGTCTGAAGGACTTGAAATTGGAGAAAAAAATTGCGTTAATGATCTCACACGGAGTTAATGAGCGAGAAAGAAAATCTTGGGTCATTTAATTACTGTTATCGGCCGAGCGTAATTAACAGTCCGGTCTTATCACTTCATTTGGAGAGTAACAGAAAAAGAGGCGAGGAGGGGGTGGAAAAAACGGGTGAGATCGTGACTCGGGTGTGTCTTTCATATAAACAAGCGTCTTCCGGTTTTTTTAAACCATTTTTATTTTGCCTTGGAAACTACATAATCAAGAGATGCATTGCACGTACAACAATTGGCACTTGTGGGAAAATATGCGCTCGAGGATAAAGATTTAAGTGTCTCTCCTGAATTTTGCAAGTTTCTACTAATTATCATATGCCACTGTTTCGATTTCGTACAGCACTCTTGTTCACGTGATTTCCTGCAGCAATTCTTCAGATAGCCTACGTATAATGATTCCATTTTTATATTCCTTCGTTCGAAGATACACAAGAATTTTACTTTACAAACCTTGCCAAATTAAGGAACAGAAGATTTTTATTCCATCGTATGGTTTGGATTATCTCGATTATCAGTTTTTTTTTCAATAATCGAAAATGACATTGACAAGAGATAAATGTCATTAACATTGATTAATAGACGTCAAAGAGGCTCAGAACGAATAAACTGCAAGTGTTTTGTGAAGTGAAATTCCACAATTTTTTTTTTTCAATTGGAGTTTTTGATCATCGAAATATATTTTCAGTAATGTAAGAATGAACAATCTAATAATTTAAAGTGCAATAATGGCTTACCCTAGACAATAACGAAAGTCCACTCTTCCAGTTGTTAGTATTTCGGTTGGCATGCGTTTAAAGAATGGAAAATGCGGTAATGTTAAAGTACGATAAAAGTACGTTGGTTAGTCATGGCCCACATTGTAAGATTTACTAATTAAAATACTTAAAAGTAAGAAGAAAAAAGTAGGACAATGCAATATATGTGAAATTACATCAGACGATCCTTGAGATCGACGATAACGCGTCGTACATTTGTATACGAATGACTCAGGATTCTTCTTGCATAAATATAAACATTCATGTTTATAGACTCGTTTATATTTATATATATTCAGGTACATTGAAACATAAGTATGTACATAAGTGATGGCAATATTTGTGCGAATTTATTGCATTGATAAATTCATAATTCCATTTCCTTCGACGTATTCACGAGCTTTAAAGACTTCCCGACTGCGATAATAACAGCAGGGAGTTCTAAATTTTGATCCCCGAAGAAAAAATTCTATTCCAGTTCACAACAATCGATGCAAACTCACATCAGCGTCAACATGTCAAAATAACGAATTAAAAAATACACTCAAATAGTATTAGAAAACGATGAAGATATAATTAACGGGGTTTTCAAGTTGAATTAAGGTTAAAGGATCAAGGATCAAAATTGTAGAGCCTGAAATGTTTGTTTGACTCTAACATGCTGTAAATAATTTGTATATAATTATTGGCCCTGAAATTTAACCATCCAGCGCATCAGTCTCGTAACACCGGTATAACTTTGTGGCATCAGGTAAAACGGGCTCGAGGTCGTTCGTTACGTGCCCATCAACATATATAGATATATTAATATATGTCAATAAGATAAAACCAACAACAAATTACACGTCTCTGACATTCGTCTGGAGGCGAAAAAGTCAGAGAGAGAAAACGTCCCATTTAGCAATCTTGAACTATTGCCAAGCGGTTGACCTGCGCGCGGTTTTCCTGATAGAATTCCAAGGACCGCGGCTAACCGGGATTCTTTTCTACACCGTATCCGCTACACCATGGTGACAAAGCGAAACCGTGTCGTTCGAGGTCACAGCTTGGAAGGAAGACGTGAGATAAAAATTCGCAATTTCAGCGTTCATTAGATTTCAAAAATCGAGAAAACCGCTCAAAATATCCGTAATGATTATTTTTCGAGTCATTTGCTGTAATTACGCAAAAACCACACTAAAACCATTAAACACGAGATTTTATCTGCACGGATAACGAAATTTTGGAGAAAACATTCTTTTAGGATTTTTCTTTTTCCTACACGGTTGATGACATATTAATTATTAAAGTAAAAGCCAATTCTGACGCTACTGACAAAAGTGAGAGAGAGGGAAAGTAGCCCCTGCGCAGCTCAGCCAATAGGTTCGCTTGTCAGCGTTCTACTTTCTCTGCTCCCACTTTTTTTATCAGCCCACCCATTAGGCCGTCACTTCATTAATGAATATTTAATCAACGGTGCATTGGACAGAAAAACAGTGAAAGAGTTTTCTTTTAAAAATTCTTCAATATAACTGCCGGAACGTAATTTGAAGTCGATCTCCAGGACACGCTGTGTAGTACAAGTCATTTTTTTGTCGAGTGCTTACGAGAGGTACAGGAATCTCTTGTTATGCACCTTGAACATGAATTACAGTCAAGCTGATCCCACAAAAAACAAACGATCTATGAAAGCAAGCCATTTGCAATCATCCTCTCATCGCCGATGTGGTTTGGGACTAGAGGCTTTATAATTATGATAATAAAGGAGGCTTATGGTGTATAAAAGAAAAGAGTCAGGGTGCGTAGAGCGTGAAGTCTGGACGAGGCAAAAGCTTGTCCTGTCGTTATCGATAGTTGGCCCGAGAGATCAGTGGCCTGGAAAAAATCGTCATCGTTGAGATCCTCTTGTCTATTTGAATCATATATCTGTATATAATTGATTGCAAAGTACGTCGCGATTCATCGCAATTCGTTGAATTGTCGATTTATTTTTTACGTGTACCTTTTTTTTTTATAAAATAAAATTCCCAGCTCTCAGCTCAATTCATATGGAAATTCAGTGTTTTTTTGTAGTTGTTGACGAAAACAATAGTTTTATTATTGAGGGAATTTGGAGTTGAAAGTTTTCCATACCGTTCCTTCGTTCAGAAAAGACACAGCCTCAAAAAATGATCTGGTCTGTTATGAAGTATATTTAAATAATAATAATTCGATATTTTTTCTTAATTAAAGTGTGTTGTAATAAGGGAGTCATAGCTACTCTAACTGCGGTTGTTGTGAAAAAGGAAGTTCTTTTCCTTCCAAGTTTTTACAAAAATTGAAAAATCAAAAATATCACGTTTTACGTTTGATTCTATCCAGACATATAATAAATTTGTAACGTGGTAGACTTTTCTCTGGTTTTAGTGATAATGAGCTAGGAAGCTCCTAATTTCCATAACAATCAAATGCTCGCCTGAGCATATATTCGTTGTTAAAAATCATTAAGAGGGCCAAGCAATGAATCAGCGAGGAATGGTTAACTGTTCTTCGAGAAATGCGGCGCCTCTCAATGTCTCACCGTTATTAAACCAACGATACTCTTATCTCGGGAATGCGAAGTTGAGAAGTCGTTCGGTCGTAACGATTAGAAATGTCTTTTTCTATATTTATCGTCGAGAAGGGAAAGAAATATATGATCGTGTAGACGGTAGGGAAAGAGAATGTTAAAAAAATGTATTATTCGTTGTTTTAAAATGATATTTCGATATCGGGTGCTCGTTGACAAAGCTTTCGAGGAAGTCGATCGGAAACTCGAAGTGTATATAGGATGATGATACGTCAAGAAATATAATCGTCGTCGTGGGTCCCGAGACATGACGTAAGCGTACATTTCATGACATACCCACATATAATAATGTGTAATACATACAATGTATGTAATTGGTATGTGAGGAATAAGAAGACTTGAATACTAATAAAATGTTTTTGTGTTCGAAAAATATTATCGACAGGAATTGAACTGATGAATTTTATGCAAATAATAATAAGAATAAATGAAATAAATGAATTATCATTGTTTTTGTACCACTGATAATTGTATTAACAAAATATTGAACAAAATCGAATCTGTATAGTCGAAAATTCAATATCAACCGTCGAACGAAGAATGCTTTATATTAGATTGACATTACCGTATTAAAAATGAATGATTACGTGAGACAGGTTCGTTCATTTGTAAGCTAATGAAAAAGTGTATTGTTAGGTGGTAATTGTGTGTAATCATTTAGTTGTAAAGGTAATAAATTTTATGCTTTTTTTATCTATATTTAAAAGATGCCTATCCTGGGATCACGAGGATCCGTCATCGCACAGTCGCTCCCCGATTTTCTATCGGATAAGTTGCGTAAGGGTCCGGAGTCCGCAAGATCGCACCTGCGCCGTTCTCGGCCTTTAACTCGCTTTTGTAATACACAGATGTATCACTAGTTCTCGAGGTTGTTCGCATACTAGTCCTGCATTAATGTTGCGGAGCCGTTACGATAAAAACGTGCCGACAAAAACTAGTAATAATGATGCAAAGAAAAAAATGTTGAGTGTCTTCTTTTTTTTCAATATCGAGCTGGGAAATTTATACAATCATTGATAAATCGCCTGAAAAAATGGACACAAAACAAATACAATCAATTGAATTCTATCGTGAATATTGTCTTTCCTAATTGTTTGTGCAATCGTGTAACTTTGATTGAATATTCAAATTTTTCATTCTTCATTTTCTAGTCATTCGAAAAAATTGGAATCAATCGTACATTTTATTGTGCGCCACTGCTTTATTTAATATTTCGTGAGATAAGGACACAAATACAAGGGTCGATGTAATTGAAAACACGTAAATTTTGGAGATAATAGAAAAAATAGAGTGTGAATCGAGTGGCAGTGTTCCGAATCGATTAATATATGCCTATGAACGTATAAACGGCATTGACGTTTGAAATAAAATTGTTTCTCAACCGGTGGCTCAACCTGATAAGAGTTATCGTAAAAATCATGGATGGATTAACCGCACTTGTACTATTTTATTAGCTTATTTGCAACGGATCAGAAAAGTCCGAAGAGTCGGAATTCCCCATTTTCATTAAATTTGCAATCAATTTTACTCAAGTTTGAAATTATAAATCGGTCTTCGTGTATAAATAATGTCAAAAGAAAATTCACCAAACAAGGCTCAGTTAAAAATCGACTTAGCAAATTCGTAGGAGATTTATTAAGGAACAAAATAAGTCGTGGTGCATTGAAATTTCTCCAGAAATTCCGGACGGTTCTTCCAAAAATTGCGATGAAGATATGAAACCATTGTATTTGACATTTATGTCCAATTCATTCTGTGTTAAAAGAACAGAAATGCGATATCATATTAAAATGATTGTTGCTTTATGTTCCTATTCGATGAGTTTGAATGTGTCATACACAGTATTGGATTTGCTTCTACAGCAAAATAAGGATAGAAAAATATATTTTTTATAAAATACAGCACAATTGGTTAGACATGATGTTTTACAGCATCACTGAGGACTATCAAAACGTGACTCACGTATGTTCTATTTGCGAGTAACTTCAAATCTCCCCTCAACGATTTTGCTCTCGCGTGTCATACATCATTGTGCAAATTTGTGTGCACGCAAGTATGCGTGTATGTTTATACGTGTGACACAATGCTAAACGAGATCAGAGGAACGTGCTGAATTAACACGCGGCTCTGTTTAACGTAAAACGTTGCTCTCCATTACGATTATTTCGTAATTTTATCATTAGCCACGATGTAATTTGAAATTTCAAAGCCGCAATGGCCATGTTGTGGCAGGGACGACATCTCAATAAAATATTCTGAATTTCATCAAATTCACTTCACAAAATTTCATTAAACATTTTTTTCGATATCTTTTCGTTCAAAATGTACAAAAAGTAGATCGAAAAATATGTTTATCGTTTGAAATAATCGTTTTCAAATAAATAGAAAAATGAAGCACGGATAACTAATGAAACAATTTTGAATGCTCAAAACTTTATGAAGTGGAAAAAAATGCAATAAATGCACAGGTGATTATTTGCGATTTCAAACGTAATGAATGATTCAAACGTAACCTCGGTGTTAGACGTCAGTGTACACTCGTACTGCAAACTGTTTTCTTTTTTCAGATTAGATAAACTTCAAACGGTTTTTTATTTTTCGTAAGCTTTCATTGATCTTCCAATAATCTTATCGTTCTTAGGTCAATGTGATTTGAAAAGTCGGTGTCAAAGTAAAAAACCGATAAATCTAGAACAAAATTGTTGACTTTTCCGAAATTACAAAGTCGTGTCTCAGAGATCGAAAAAAAAAGATTTACACGCGATACGAACAACAGACTTTTACACGTTCATGCATTTTTTATGCGATAATAGAACGTTCATAACGAATGAAAATGTGCCCCATGGACCTAGCAAAATAGTTATTGAAAAATGAAACAAATAAACGATTTTTTCTTGAAAAAATTATCGTTTCATTTTGTGCAGTAATTCGAACACATTCGTATTGATTTGCTCCAAGATTCACTTGGAAATAGAATGAATGGAACAAATTTCAATTTTGTACGTATTCGTCAAACAGATGTCGCGGATAATATTAATATATAACGAGTAAGTGAAGTACGAAAGATTTGCATAACGAAATAATAGTGCTCCAGAAACTCAACTAAATATATAGATAAATTTTTATTAAATGCAAATGACATGTCCGTTCGAAAGGGAAGTAGCTGTCCGACTATTATGGACTCAAGTGCTGTACAGAGAGAAGTTACAGTTCGAAGAGCGTGTGTTGATAAAACGTATCATCATATTATAGGCAAACCACCAATTATAGAAATAAGTGTACAGAAAGTAATTAAAAATACTATCGGAACGCCCGAGCACGTAAAATAATTGTAGTGATTGTACGAAATGTTCGAATAGTTGAGTTTCAAGTTTCTTTATCACTTTTTCCGAAGATTGTTATTTATTAATTTCGTTTGCTTCATTCTGTTGTAAAAAAAAAAAAAAACGTATGAATCGACGCAGAAATTCCGTGATTGTTAGACGATTGCAACTTTGTTTCATTCGTTCATTTAGAATATAAAATAGTTACGTTTTCAAGATCCGAGGAATATGAAAGAACGTTTACGAATACATGAATAAACATTTTCCACGTGATTGCGCTGCTTACCAGGTCGTCGTCGTATTCGTCGTCGTCGCTATCAGAGTCCGAGCAACCTCGCAGCTTCCGTACTTTCTTTTTCACCTCCTTCTTTACCACCCGGGTTATCGCGCTTTCCGGCTGCGTCCAGTATATCAATTTTATTCCGTCTTTTCATATTGATTTCTATTTTTTTCTATTTTTTAAACTCAATCTACGAACGACTTTGTACTTTTAGCTGTTACGATACGTATAATATTTGAAAGTATCAGTAAATAATAATCAGTAAATCAATCAACTGAATTAGTAAATAAATTAATCACAAATAGGTTGTTAATAGTAACGCAAAAATAAATAGAATAATTCAATGAAGCAGTTTTTTGTCAAACTAAAATTGAACCTTTAACTACAGCGACTAATCTCCAGTACGAATGACTACGTAACAGTAATTCATAGAAATAAGAGACAAGTGAATCGATAATAGAGTATCGATATATGTATCGCACACTTTACCGTATCTGAATTGCGTATGGCTCATTGTATCTTGACATCGTAATTATTACAGCAGCACTGTTTTTTTATCGGTCGAAGGCCTTGCGCTAGAATTTTTTATTTTTATTCTCGTTCTTCGTTTTATAATGATCTGTGTGTGAGTTCGTCATATCGTTTATGATTAACCCTATTACATCAATATTGACAACAATTAATAGTACTACTTATGAGTCATTAGACAATTGGATTTGCAACACACAAACACGAGACGATAAATTTTTATTGAAAAATCGGAATAATAGAGATTCTGATAACCACGAAAATAAAACAGTAATTCTCAATTCAGTGTGTGAAATATTGCGTCTCGTCGATGGTGATTTTACGATGACATCAAAGTCCGATATAAAATATTGGGTATTAAATTTACTCGAAAATTTCAATACAGACACAAAAGCGAGGTAACTTATTTTTGGAATGAATAACTTATTGAAACACACTAGTGGGCGAAAAAATAAAATTAATTAAAAAAAATTACTATATCAAGCTTGTGCAATCGAAGAATAATAAAAAGGAAGAATTTTTCATCGACGAAACAAATCGTGAATCGGGTTCGATAGTTGCATTTCCTCTTTGAGCAAATATCCGATTTCTAAATCTACCGACTGGTTTGAGGGAAAATTACGAGTCTCGAGACAACCGTACTAATGACTGCGGATGCGTTACGTTCTATTCCCACTTTAGTATTTTACACAGGGTGTCCCACATGAGAATTTTATTTAACAAATTAGAATTTTCACAGTTCATAATATTATTTGCAGCGAGATTATACTCGAGAAAGATTGTCTTTTTTGAAATAATAAAAGATAGAAACTGTGCTCAATCGAGATTCCATTAAAAGGTTTTCATTTAGAGTAGTGAACAAAGCTTATTTTTTGAATTAAAAAAAAATGATGATTGCGGTGAAAAAACGTCGGCAAGCCCTTTAAAATATGTTTCCGGGTCAAAATGACCCAGGGTATCAACGAAAGATCAAAGTTTGCAACGCCATCCAATTTCACTGCGCACGATAATTAATATCTGATCAGGAAAAGGTCCGATCATAAAACTCCTTATTAGAAATTCCTTCTTGCATACACTTATGAACTTATGGTTACAGCATCAAATGTCGGTGGTCGGACACCCTGTATTGGTATGTATTGCGTTAAACGTGTGCTTATGTGTGAGTTCTGCAAAAATATTGGTCGACGTCTCAACTTATCGTCGCTCGTATCTGACAACGTTTTTGATTGATTGACAATCCTGTTTGTTATCCTTTCGTCTCCCATTCGTCTTTCCTTCTCGCTTCGTAGTATTTTTAACCTGGTGAATCGTCCATTCGAGTCTCGTAATCGATGTTTCCTCGTAAAATACGTCTCGCGTTATAAATAAATATGGCGGAAAGCCTCATATTTTTTCCATTCAATAATTCAGCTTGCATATTATCATTGCAGTCATTCGTTCGATCATCAATTCCATTTAAATACACTCGCGGAGTCTTTAGAAAAAAATAACTGTGTTGGCACACATCGTTCGAACTGTAGTACAAAAAAAAAATTATCCCAACGATAAAATAGCGGTGTTTTCAATTACTTTGCTGTCTTTGAATTGTCGGTGTTTCTGGGTTTTCCGGTGGAAAATTGTTTCTAAACACACGAAAACTTGCTGTTTTCCGAACATCGAGCTATTGCAATGCATCTTGCGCTATTTTATTTTCTCGTTTTGTCTTTCGACGAACTCTATAAAGAAATGAAAAAACATTTGATTTCTGCTAATTTTTCCCATTTGAGGACTGACTGATTCTCTGAATTTTTTGCAGGCAAATTCGAACCCTCCTCAGTGTGTCGAATCTGTTTGTGTTTCGATTTTTGACACATTTTTAAAGTCGAGATATCTTATGAACACTTTCCATATATACTTTTTTCCAGTCACCACATAATTGAAAACAAATTTAAGTGCTATACCTAAATCGTATTATGACCTTAGTCTTAATTATGACCTTTACGTCGATTAAATGTTTTCTTAAATCGTCCAGTAGTTGCGAAACATTAATAAGGCATAGAACCACCTGATAGGACAAACCACTTTTTTCTTAGGGATTTATTCAAACAGAGACAAGTTAACTTAATCAAATACATAAGAATCTTTGGGAAAAAAGAATTGAATAGTCAGTATATTTCCTCCAAAAAGATCAATTCCAAAATGGCGTGTCGACTGTAAATAAAATTCGTACCGTAATAAAATTCTGAGCATAAAACGTGTTCACATAAACTGGAAATTTACTACTTCAAGGTTTCCCCCTCTCTTCCTCATTTCCATTTCCGGAACTCGTGTTCCCAGTTCGTGAGTTCGTGAAAAATGGAATCCAATGAACACCTGTAGTAACCACCTGTTTTTCCTTAACGCATACATGTAAATCTACATCGTTGCAGGCCGACAAAGGTTCGTTCGGTTAATCAAAAGTTGCGTCCCTGTTATTAAATTCAAAGCCTGATCCTCGTTATTTCGTCATTTTGTGTCTTATTCAACCAAAACCTCAAATTTCGCTATATTTCAGTTGATTCGACTTCGAAAATGTAACTTTTTTAAATTGACTATAAAAATCTTATTATGATGATAATAACACGAAAAAATTTAAACTTCACGTTGGTGAACTATTTCCATAAATTTCATTGAATTTTCAACATTTCTTTTTTCATTCCCAGTGTTTTAAAATAGTGTGAAAGTTATCGCAAAATATCAAGTCTATGGATGGAAAGTAATGTCGTTTTTTTTAAATATTGTTTTTATTTTTCATGAAACATAAATATAAATATATATGTATACATAAAGTGCATCGAGCACGCGACTGTGTCAAGGTGAGGAAGAAACGACGACGATGATTCCCATGAGTATAAGACGAGAGTGGTTGGTGAAAGCCACGAAGAACCGATAGCATAAAACCCACCTACGAGTAACTGTACATCCAGTCAACTTAAGTACGACTATGACGCTATATAAACTCTGCTACTCGGTCGAATAACTTGACGAATCCGAATACACGCATTATGGGGTTACGTACAACATTCCTTACACCCAGAAGAAACATCTACTTAAAGAAAATAATTTTTTTCCCTTGTTTCACAGCCTAATAGAACTCGTTTCTCAATCGAAAAAAAGGACGCCACTATCGAATGGAAACATATCTGGAAAATTAAATTTTTAGACCCTTCTAGGTGTATGTCAGCCTTTGACAGATGTCTTTGCAACAATTGAAATGAAATCATTATTTTTTCCACTACCATTTTTATGGTTATTATTATATTTTTTTTCAACGTAAGTTTTTCGTCCGAAGTTTATAAATTATTTATTATAAACTGTATCGAACGCAATTGGACAAATTTTCTAGAACAATCCTTAAAATATGACAAATAATACTCTATTTTTGAACATCATCTCTTTGTGTTTTGGGTGGTCTCCAATAAAAAACGATGTAAAAATAATAGTTATTTATGTAGGTGACTTTGGCAATCGCGGATGAATGTAGTGAAAAATAAATTTCGTGCTATGATTTCATTGAATGAATCCGCGTTCGAAGAGCCGCATTTTGCGAAGCGCGTCACTTCTCACGAGAGAGCCGAGGATACTCGACGATGACATCACTATTTGTCATTCGAGCGAACGGTCGTTCTCTTTTTTATTCCATGTTATTTTTTTCCTTTCGTCGTCGTGACACAAATGTTCGGAGACGGAGGAACGAATACACCAGCTATGGTGCAAGTTATTCATCGTTAAGGATGTAGTGATAGTACAGTTTTATCCAAAAGACTCGATGAAGAAAAACAATTTTTTAATCGCCAAAATTAAATTAAATTCGTCATTTTTATAGTTCGACATTACATAATTATTCACGGTATACTCAATTCCGTTATTCGAATGGGCTATTGTTAGGATAATTTGGTTATTGGAATATTCTTATAACAATTGTAGAAAAAAAATATCAAGTTCTCAATGATCGAACTCAAGAGATAATTGTGAAATTAATTTCCATCAACACGCAAATATGTTAGAATCGAGTTTTTGGCAAATGAATGTTAAGAATTTTGGAAAATTCGCACTTTTTACGAACTGAATTCGGGTAATAAACCTGGTGCACAGGAAAACAATCTACCTGTTCCGAATTCACCGTAGGTTTGTTCGAAGCATTATAGTGCGTGCTATACGTACGTACGAAAGTATAAATTACAGGGGAGAAATTTTTCTAGGGCTTTGCGAGGGTTCACGAGGATTTATTTTATGGAGAGAGCCAATGGGCTAAAAGCGCAAAAGCTTTCACAACTGAAACTGTGCATAGTTTCGAGCTTAAACTTGCACAGCTGCTACATTTTTTTTCATTGTACAAAAATGTCATTAGTTGACTCTAGACCCCCGCAATTTCTTTAGTAATGAAAACCTTTTTTTTTTCTCATTTCTCCGAAACACTTTTTCGTTTAATTTTTTCATCAAATGCTCACTTAATTTGACTTTTGGAGTCTTTTTCGACCCCGTTGTGAAGTTTGTGTTCGGGAAAATCGATTGTAGGGGTCTAAAGTTATTTCACAAGTAAGGAGACATAATTTTTCAATATGATTTTCCGATATAAAAATCATTTTCGCAATATTCCAAAGCGGATGAATGTATTTTTAATTAATTATGCACGATAGAATTCCCCTTTTTTGCAGACGCATTGCTCGCTATATCGACACATGATTTTCATAACAAATTCCATTCACCCCTTTTGGCTTTACAGCAAAAAAAAATCGGTTTTATACAAATAAAGAAATGTTATTAAAAAATAGAACATACCTTCTTGTAAAGTTTGATCCAGGTGAGATCGCCCTTCATGTCGGTGTATTGAAGTCCGAAAAACCATACCTCCCTGAGTCCAATGGTCTTGACGACCTGGTCGAACAATTGTTTGCCGGTGGTCGCGTGCTGGATCGCGAACTCCAGCTCCGCGTCCATCGTCGTCACCCTCACATTCAGCTTTAAAATTTTTTTGTTGTTGTTTCCAAGCGTGGCACAAAAATTTGTGACGAGTACATGAAACGAAAGAAATCGTAATTAATTAATTGAAACATTGTTTGATCGAGTTTCGATCGATGTAGGCAAAAAAACAGTTAATAGTTTTTAATCATCTTTGAAATTCGTAAAAAACGTAAGATTCGAAAAATAAATAAAAACATTTATTAGACTTATTACGAGCGATTGATTAACAAGATGAATTGTCTCGTGATTATCATTTAATTGATCAATTTGTCAATATCAATCAATATAAATCAATTCAACTGTATGACGAATTGTTAATTTGAGAAAAAAAATCATAAAGATTGTCCCATTATCGTGAACAAACACTGCATGTAAATTTTAGACTCTGCTATAAAAAATGAAGATATTTCGTTGCATTTCAATGACGCAAACTGCAAAATTATCTCTTTGAACGGCATAAGTAATTAAATTAATTTTTTCATTGAATTCAAATATTTTTTCGTAGTTCTCCAACGAATCTGACTGCGAAGAATAAAAAAATGCACGAAATGACAAATAAGAATTATAGATTATTTTTACGAACAAATTGTTTATTTATTGATTTACGTCTGCACTGTAATTATCATCGAACTGATAGATGAAAAAAATCTTCTCGAAAGCGACAATTGATTTTCTTGTTTTCATTTTTATTTTTTCGGCTCGACGATACAAAGTTCACAAAAAGTTTGTACTTTGAGCTGTCCAGCATTTTTTTTTTCGTTGAGTAAATAATCTGTTTACTCTTTTATCGACTAGCAGTTTGGAAAAAACGAAAATGAACACCCTGTATAAACGCGAAAGTGGACGATGGCCCCCATATTAAACCTGCAGCAAAAAAAAAACAGCAGGAAGAGGGAAAAAATGAGACGAAAAAGATGAAAGGAAAGAGTGAGAAGGAAGAAGAGAGAAGCTTCGAAAGAAGCGAGAGCCGGCGTTCTCAAGCCAGGTAAGATGATGCCAAAAAATGGCCCCTTCGTTGTTACGAAAACTCGAAGCGAAGATTAATCGTTCGCTATTTCGGAATGCGACGAAAAAAACGGTACGAAAAAAATCTTTTTAACTCGAAACGCCAAAATCGTCGATTCATTAAGAACCGGAGAACCAAAAACATCGTGACAAATTAAAATCCGGTGCGATAATAAATGAATATTCGTGAGACGGTTGCTTACCATCTTTGCACTGGCGACCATGGTCGTGGATTGGAAATTCCTGAGAGTCCAAAATCAGCTCGAAAAAATTAAGGAATATTGAAAAAGAACTCAATATTTTTCGACGCAAATGGCGACCCCGAAAATTTGATGTTCGAACCCAAAAAAGAGGAAGAAAAAAAACGCGGAAAAGAATTTTTTGTTATTGAGGACGTCACAGAGGCTGAATCGAGTTGGTCGTTTGACTAACGTCGTACGAAAAAAACCGCCGGTTTGGACCGCCTTTAGTCTTGCAGTCTCGATCCTTGAGATCCTTCAGTGGCTCGCCACACATGTACACGTATTAGTGTATGTGCAATAGAATTAGCGTTTGCGTTACACAGGAAAATGGTTGCGAGGCACACACGCGCGCACCAATGCACCCACAAGAAAGCTCTTATCACACACACACGTCCCCACGAAGGCACATGGGCTAAAAAACCGCGAAAAACTTTCCCGGCAATTATTTCGCAACAATAATTATGTTTTATTCTAACGAGAGAAAAAAACAACAAAATTAAGAGAAATATTACGAAGCGATGGACGCGGTACGAAGGCGGATTGAACAATGGGCCATAGGGGCAAGTGCAACCGGCGCGGCGTCCCTCCTCGAGAATCGGTTGGAACAGCCGTAAAGTGGGGGAAGAGGATTTCGTATATAGATATATATATGTATATACAATAGCGAAAAATCCCCCTTTCGTACACTTGACGACGAAAAGGAACGCGAGCACGTCCAACGGCCAAACGATGCCCAAAGATGAGGAACGAGAACAGCAAATAATAAGAAAGACGAAGAGCGAGAGAAGAGAGGGGAGAAGAAGAGGCGCAGCTGTCTCGCTTCGATGTGACGCTATTGGTTATGGCGCGAGAGTATATACAGCTATGAAAATGTGTAAAGGCACGCAACGAGGCTGTGGAGTCGTCAACTCGTGAAATTTCGTATCCGAAATCACTACATACGCCGTTTTCGTTATCAACCACTTAAATCCGCATCTATCGACAGTATGACGTCACGGAGACGTTGAATCATTTTTAAATCAATTAATGAAAGCCCTCGTTACGATTAGATATTCAAATCCACATTTCTCGAACGTCCGACATTGCAAAGGAGTCGAATTTCTTCTGAATGAAATATTGCAAGTTCTTTTCACTATTAACCATTGAAACCCGAATATGTCAACAGTGTGACGTCTTAGTATCGTAGAATATTTCTGATAATAATTTACATGCGTTTTTTTTCTTTTATTCTAAACGATTCGCTAATGTTTCAGTCAATTTTGTAAGTTTTCTTACGAGCCATGGGGATAGAAAATTTAAGACCCAATGTGTTTAAACTCTCTCTTGCCCATGAGTTTTTTTATGCATTGATGTAAATTTACGTTTTTTGCTTTTGTCTCATGAAAAATTGAAACTCGGACCGATTTACCCGTCGAATCGTATCCTAGAACTCATTTTGTTCGTTCGTAGGTCGGGATTTTCATATTTTGTGTGTTTTGGCTGACTGCGTATGTACCCGTGGCGTCGTAAAAGCGAGAAGAAAACGAAAAGACGACGCCCGGCTTTACGGATGACGTGAGCAAACCCGGTCTCCGCAAGTTCCGCAGCCAATCCCGACGAATCGGGCGAAAAATACACAGGGTGTCCAAATAAAATTACAATCTCTAAATTTATTCTCAAATCGCGTCATTTCTGATTATTCGATTTATATTGTAATTTCTAACTCTTTTCTTCACTTTTCATAAAAGTTGATACGAAATAAATTCATGTTTTATTTCACACGACAATTCAATGAAGTTCGATTTGGAAAATGTACTCGAGTAGAAATTCAGTTGATATTGTGCAACAGATGATTCAAATGTTCTATTTATTAATATACATTTTAGTTCCAGATTCAGTGCATGAATTTGATTACTTTGCTTTGTCAACTTTCATTTAAGGCAATAGTCTCATCCAGTATTGGATTGGAAATATTAGTATACGAAGATTGTAGAGTTTTACACGCGCTTTTATGGGAAGCAATAAGAAAAAAACGCACATTTTCCGGTGGAAATACGAAAATTTAGACAGTTTTTTATTTTCTTTTGTTTCCACATTTAAAAAGGAACATGTGACGGAGTTTGTTTAAAAAATCAAGAATTTGATGATTTCTCAAACTCCGTGACAAATTGTTTATGGAGAATGTACAATGGACCGGGAAATAATTTCGCGAAATACACTTTGAAGCGATTGAGCGATTACAAACAGGAAGTCTGGAGTAGATTCGAACAAGTGGGTAGCCCGCATTTCCGTAGAAGACAAATGCTTACGTTTTCTAAGTTGAGAAAATCATACACATTGAAAACTGAGAATCTTTTATTTAAAAAAAAAAAAATCTCGTGGTGAAAAAAAGTAGCCGAGAAATTAAATGACAACATTCCGACGGTGCAATCTATTAGTTGACATAAAAATCAAGTTTAATTTCGAAATTTGTGAAAAATTATGCAATCTGATGAGACATGAAAACCGGTCGAAGATTTCCTACCCGTCAGTATATTTTAACATTCGATTTTTTTACGTATTCACGTATTCAAACAAAGAAAAATGGAAATAATTTGTTTGTTTTATCGACTTACCGACTTCGGCATTTTGATGGCTGCGTCTCCTCCTTGTGGGCAGTTTTAAACTGACAGCCTGTAACAGATAGGAAACGACGTATTTAGAACACAGAGTCATCGCATATTTAATTGACTACGAACGAGACTTCCCTCGCCACTGTATACCTGACGAAATTAGCATGTCAAAAGGGTATTCAAGAGCGATAAAATAGAAAATAAAAATTTTCCTGTTACAAACTTCGATTTTGATATTTACATGAACTCGTCACTAATTTAATAGGAACAGCAAATAATGATAATTCCTCGAATAACTAAGAAGTAGTACGAATTCAATTGAAAACAAAAAAGAAATGTTTTTTTGCAAACTTTCCGTGATCCATCGATATGTTTTGTAATAAATAATTAGTTCTGTTTTCATCTCAATAAAAAGTTAGATTTAAAACGAGAGGAATAAATTAACAGAACGAAAAAAAAGATGAAGCTGAAAACCAATGACAAAAAAAAGTTTCGTAAAAGTATCATATGTTGATCACACGCGAACTCAATAATGTCGATATTCGTGCAGGAGTTTTGATACGATCGTAACAACGACGAAATGAAATAAACAACTTTGCAAGAAAAGACGAACGGCAAAGTACACATGCACACGCACATTAAACACGGAAAATTGATGATCCGTGATCCTCGAGACTCTCGTGAGTTCGAGTCTCCCCCACAAATTGCCTACGTCACAGTGCTGACTTTGTAGAGGCTCGTGGCAACGAATAAAAAGAGGATTTGCAGGGGAAAAAAAGGTATAATGGACAACGTTGCATTTTGCTAAGAAGTTTGCCTGTTTTTTCGTACGGATCGAGAAAAATACAATCTATGATCAAACAAGCCTCACTCAGCAACTGAGGTTTATCAATAAACAAAAACCACGAAAAATGGCCCTACCTCCTTCGTTCATTCAAACGACTCATGTAGTAGTAAAGAATTTTTTCAACTCCAGACTTTCATTATTTTTTATAAAATTTTTGGCCAGTCCGGAATGGTGCCTAAAAAAATGGAACCTGACAGTCAAAGCTCCAACAATATTCTAAAAACTGCCTGAAATAAAAAATTCAAAAAGATTGTTAATCCGTATGAAAAACTGAAGAGAGTTTTCGGAAAGAGAAATTTTCATGAAAAAGGGTTGGCGGTCCTTGAGAGTATTTCAAGCGTAGGGATAATTAACGCTAACGATAATAAATTGAAACTCGAACTTTCCGTATACGCAAAAACCTCCGCTGCCTTCTGTACATGCGGAAAAAAAATAAGAAGTATTTCGTATTCAATGAGACTTGAAAAGCTTCGTTTTATATTTACATTTCTTTTTTTTTGGCACGCAGGAGAAGCCCTCTTCCTTTTCCTTCTTTCAAACACGCGTACTCTTTTTGATGAAAAGGTTAAGCATGTGCGTCTCATTAAATCGAGATTCATTTTTTGAAACGCCTGCTGTGTTCAGGAGAGTAGAAAGGACTGCTTCGAGAAGAGTGACGTGGTTAAGGGATTCAGTTTCATCAATGTAAATTTTGCAGGCCTCCGTACAACCCTGTTCTCGTATTATTTTTCTCTACGTAAATTTAATGGATACGAAAAACCAGCGTATAAGGGTACACGATGGACAGGTTAAAATGCAAATGCGCGTGACCGACATCCGCTCATGGCACTCGTTGAGAGAAATGCCCCCTCCCAAAAGTTTACATACTTTGTATTGTACTATCGCTCGTCTAGAACCATATACATGAAGAATGTGTTCGAGAGAACGTACGTTCGTTGAACTACATGCTGCTGTCGCATTCGTCGTCAACAAAATTGTCGCACGTGCGAATAAAGCAAAAACGTGATAGAATAAATCTAACTATCAACTAATCTTTGTACCGTGTAAGTTTCCTTATTATTAATCGTTTAACCAATTAATTCAAAAGTTAATTTCCCCGCTAATTTCTTACAAGCTTGCATACAACTTTCAGAATACTCCACCAATGTTGGTTGTTATAAGTTATAGAAATGTAAGTATTTAAAAAGATAGGAACTTTTGAACAAACAAAAAAGTTTAATATGAAGCTTAGAGTTTTTTCAAACTGTCAAAATTCATTTTTTGTTTTGTTTGAAATTTCTTCGTACAAGGAGGCAATTATCCATAAAAATTCACTTAAATTCCTTTAATCGTTGAATTTCCATAAAAATACATTTTTCATTGTCCCTGCGTACTTTGCGGATTTTCCATACTTCCTGTTCCTGTAAGAGCCCCCCAGAATGTTGCTACATTCACTCTTTCCTAATACACTACTGCATCGCATTTGCACGAGGGTCGAGAGAAACTGTGGAAACTCAGAAAAACTGTCTCCCAGTCGGCGATGGATACTCGAGCCGTTGCATAGCTAAGCGATCACCCAACCGAGTACTGACCTCACTCGAGGTCGCTTAACTTTGTGATCGCCGGAGCCATACACCGAGCGCGCACCGATCGCTGCAAGTTGAAAATTTACTTTCTGCGCAGTAAAAATTGCCTAACATTCACGATCATCCCCCGTTTCTATTCTGTAACGGTTTTTTTTTAACTTCAATTTCCTCTGCGTAGTTCCATATGTGACTACAAGTTTGTTTAATTCTTCGAAAAACGCTTTGGCGGAAGTACTACCTTGAGGAAAATCTTGGCATAAAATTATTAACAAGGGAAAATAATGACAATTATGAAAAACTTGTCGAAATTTACATATTTGATTGGATCAGTAATAATTATAATGTCGAAATTTATGCTGCACGCGTACGAAGATTAATCTTGAGATTAAGATAATATTCGATGAGATCGTGGTGTTGAGAGAGTTTTCTTGTAAGGTGGAAATGGAAGATTCAAACGGTAAAGTCGATAATGTTCAATAGTCCAAGCCGGCGTGACATTCCTACACCGCTAAGACTAACAGGCCAGTATCGAGGATGTATACTATGTATTGTACAATAGAGTCTCTCACAACTAATGTTCTCACGTTTCAATTGACCGCGTAATTTGACCCCGTCGCGAACAACCAAATTGTGCAAGCTCGTGATCTACGTGAATTCCGAAACCTTTTTTTTTTCACATCAATCATCACTGATTTATGCTAGAAGAAATACCGAAGAATGTCTACAAGAGCCATGTCATTAAATTTAGCATCGCTCGAACGCAATGGAAAACTTTCTTATTCATCGATTTTTTAATTTTTGAAAATATCTACATTTTTCATGCTGATTCCAGTTTCTGGATAGCAAAAAAAAATTGACCTATCGTATGCTATGATAAAGGAAAAAAAATCGCATTTCAGGAAAACATAATTCAATGTTGCAAATAATTTTCTTCTTTCTACAATTCACTGTCAACGTCAAATTGGCTTTTTTTTAGATCGTCGTCGGAATGAAAAAATACTAAAATAATGTTACATTCAAAAATTGCAACAACGATAAAATGCTGTATGAATGCCTTCGATTGTTGAGAAAAACCTTGAACCTCAGTAAGAATAGTTTCCGATTTCCCAGAGTTCTCTTAGGGAGGAATCGTTCGTGTCTTCAACGGAGAAATCGCGTGAAATCTTCACACGTAAACTAACGTCCAGCAAATTAGGTCGTATGTATCTTCGTACGAAAAATATTTATCGTTGATAATAATCTGCCATTTATCGTATTTTGGTTTACGTAAGTTATTGCAATTATAACTGTTAATTTGGTTGCTAGATTTAATTGATTATTAATTTTCAGTTAGTTTTGTATCTAATTATGATTTGCAAGTATTTATTGTCGACTAATGATCTTTCCCACTGATGAATTATTTACTATCGAAAATGTCACCACTATTAACAGGTAGTTACAAAGAGAAAAAAATCGCTCTTTTCTCCGTTGTCTGAATGCTCGAAAGATTATCCAGATGAATGGGAAAACGTAACCTAAAAGGTATGATGAACAAAGCGTAAGAAAAAGAAATACAAAAGATGGCGCAATAATATAATAAATTTGACGAATTCACACCTATTATTCCTTTATACGAATATTTACATCGCTAGATACAATTTAAGATACATTTTCCATCCCTCAAATACCCGATTTAAGGTTATGTCATGTTTTCGATTTATTTGAATAACTTTATACGCGTCTATGAAAGTGTAAAAAAAAATATGTGTAATAAAAATTGTGGCTATAAACCGTTTCTCCCGAACTATTAGTAGCCGGAGAGTCCGACCAATTTTTTACAACACCGTGTGATTTCACGTTTTTGATCTCTCCGGATTTCGAGTAACGGTAAAGACGCCCGGGGAGGTCTTTGACGATCGTTCGTGAAAGAAAAAAAGCGCACACGCACACACAGATCCGGGCACCGAAGAAATCGTACGATCCGCGAGATCGAAGTTGAAAATTGTCCCCGAGGGCATTTCTTTCTCACTCTCATACTCTCTTTCTCTCTTTTCTTTCACATTTATGTAGAAGGATCCGAGAGACTGACACACACGCAACTAACGCATGAGATACGTGTGCACCGCGCGCGAACATCATCACGAGAACAGAGACGTCCAATCCATCCTCATGTTCATGTATATAAGTACCTTATAGGGACATACGTAACCTATATAAAGTCGGAATCTTTTCACCAACAAGAAATATCGCGTATTTTCACGATTGTAACAAAAAAAAGTATATAAAACGTTAGTAAGTCGACTGGTGGAGGATTGACAAAAAAATGGGCATTTTGCCGGAAGTTCGGACGATTCAGCAAAGAAAAAAAGATTGACAATCGTTTTTTTTCCTAACTCAGCAATAAATACATGCATATGCGTAGGTAGTATTGATGTACGCCTTTGTACATAGTGGAATTGAAAAAAAAAATATTCCTGAGCTTCTTATAACCCTATAGCCGATCTTGATTTTTTTGACTATTCTGTTGGAACTTTCGTCATAAATTACTGGATTCACGGATCCTAGGTACACTGGGTAGCATTTATGTGTCTACATACATTTGTGAGTTTCGTACACGTACATATAAATAGAAATGCACTCAGTTTTACATTTGTCCTAAATTCGCTCAATAGTTTTTTGCTTTTCTTTTCATTTATCATCGGAGATGAAAAACGAAATAAAAAACACGACTCACCCTCTTGTTTCGCGTTATAAGTACGTTCCTCCGGCACGTGTCCGACACATTCACAGTTGACCGGCTGGCACTTGCACTAGCACGAGCGTTAATGAGCGCGGCGTTAACAAAATCGACTTAAGGCGATGGGAACGAGTATGAGGAAGACGAGAACGACGACGATGAGGAGGAGAACGACAGGAAACCGCGCAATCCACACCCAAAAATCCCGTCACGTTGAGCAAATACTGACACCTCACTGATATAACATGGCTGCCGCGCCCGCCCTACGCCGAGTCTTGCAAGAACAATTCGATAGTGGGGGGAAAAGAAATCATCTACTGCGCCACCTGACGGTATAAATTCTGATCACGCTGTTCTTCGGTTATATGACCAGTCAAATTACCGTGTTCCTTACAATTTACTCCATCAGTCTTTTCAGCTGATTTATCCACCTTCCAAGGCTAATTTATGAACGGTGCGCGAGTGATTTCGATTCCGAAAATATATTCATATTATTATTCGGTATGAATCATCAAAGGAGAGATTTTTAGAGGCTAGAACTGGGGGTTCCTATTGCGACGTAGTTGAGAAAAAATACATGAGAGGGCAGTATATTCGCGAGCTCACCAAACTGTACCGATGATTCCAGATTCTGTATACTTTACAGACACATTTGATAATTTTCATTTTTTATTGTTACTACAGCTTGAGAATCGTTTAAGGATGATAACGACGCCGTAATTATAGTTTTTTGAAAAATATTTTGTGAACAATTAAATAAAGATTGTTCGGCGTAAAGTTAGTAGAAATAGAAAAACTAAGAATTCAAATTAAAGTCGGGAATTAAATTCATTAGCTATATAATAATATATATGCTCAGTTGATGCTCACATGGACAGTGACACAAATCTGCACAACTCAATTAATCAATTCAACAATAAGTTTTGTGTTAAATGTTCTACCGCACACGATTTTAATAATCGCAGGGGTTAGAATAATAACAACATTGGATTTTGGGAATAAATAAACATATATATTTCCAAATTCTATTCTGCTGACGATACTCACAATAAACTTAGATCAATTATTAACGAACTTTGTTTCAAAAACTATAATAATCACGTCCTCAACTTTTATAAATGATTCCCAAGCTATACCAATAATAGTAAAAGATATGAATTATTACTAAATTTATCTGCCAAGCATACAGAAAAACGACCCCCAACACGTCCGAAATTCGGTAAGGACGGTAAGTCGTCAACAATCTTCTTAAACATGCGAGTGAAATTGACGATAACACTACGAGTGATCTTGAAAGTGTACAGGTAAATGATAATCAATGAACTGTAATGAAGTGAAAAAAGTTCTCTTTCCCCCTCTTTTGCTTCAATTCATGAGAACGTAAAGTAATAAAATATTTGCATGCAAAGAAATTTTTTCAATCGCACACGAGTCCGTCTCATGCTAGCATCATATCAAATAAGTAATCTCGAGATTGATGTGTAATCCACGATTCAGTCGTACTTATTATTTGTGCGATGACGAGATAGTTTGGAAAAGAAAAAAAATTGTTTTCTCAATTTGTACATCTCAAATTCTTGCGTCATCGTAGCATGACGTGTCAGAACGATTTTCATGGAGATTTCACGGCCATGGTGTCAAAAAAAAAATTAATCGAACATCGGATATTTTGGCCAATTTGAAACGGTCGTGTGACGTCGTTGCACATCGTTGGGCGCTTATCTTCGTGTTTCTTAATAAATGTCTATTCCCGGAATGAAAACTATTACAAAACGCTTATTACGCGCGAACGAATGACGTATGATTATTATTTTCACGATGCTGCAACCGTCGTCGTGATCGTTCAAAAGCGAGATACTCATCCATGTCCTCTATGACCTTCAAAATTTGACGAGTGAGAAATCTCGCCTGATAATGTTTTTCTTTATCATTGTTATTATTATTATAAAACGACCACGATATTTCGAGATGGAATTGTACTCGTTTCGCTGATTGTCCGATTGTTATGTTTTGTGATTTTTTATATATATCTATTGATGCGTTATGTGAATCCCATTTGATTATCTCACGATATTTTCTGACACGTGTTGAGAAATGCTTTTGGTATACATTTATGAATACAAATATTAATGTCCATACGTAACGAAATACATAACGGGTCGAGAAACCTGTCTGATATCACGTACTACACACTTCGACTACTGCTTCGTTACATTTAAATCCAACGACATGCTGCTTTTTAGGTTACTCTACCCGACTGCATCGAGGAGCAAACTTTTTTTATTTTTTTTTATTTTTAGCAAAAACTGGATGA
Source organism: Campoletis sonorensis (assembly GCA_013761285.1). Classification (NCBI taxonomy): domain Eukaryota; kingdom Metazoa; phylum Arthropoda; class Insecta; order Hymenoptera; family Ichneumonidae; genus Campoletis; species Campoletis sonorensis. The sequence goes on from JACEOJ010000090.1 coordinate 2,649,086, forward strand.
GCCTTCCTAAAACAAAATAGTTCAGTTTATGAAAAACCCGTTTCCCCCGACATCTAGTTCGCCCGATAAAACGTATATACAAATCAAAAAACTTTCGTGCGTAGGAATTCACCGAACGGTACACTACTTTTTTATCTCTTTTTTGCAAGGGGAATAAAATAAACACGAAATCGATTAGATCTGCTGGTCCAGGAGTTCGATGAACTTCGAGGTGACTGAATCGAACTAAATAATTCACTGCTGCTTGGATCATGACTACGATAAAATATCATTAAGTTGCTCCATCTTTTGTAAAGTCATGCGAAGGTCGCTTACCTTAAAATAATAGAGGATGTCGTGAGAACTCGTATTGACATTTCAGCTCAAGAGGGTTGAATTACTGTCAATATTGAATTTTCATCCAAACTTTCGTTCTATTTCGCTCACTCGAAATTCTAAAGGTTAAAATTATGGAATGTGTGGTGAAAATAAAATCGAAACAGTACCATTGGTAGAAAAACTTTTTTCTCATTCTTACATTAATTAAATTAAATGAACAGAGATCATCTTACGTCAAACAACAGGTATAAATAATCTTACAATATTCTACAACGACCCAAGCGAGAAGCAGGACACCATGAAATAATTCACAGTTTTTGTTGTTTTTCAAAACCACTTTCTCGCAGTTCGTGATTTCTTCCTTAATTGGTTTCAACTCCTCATTATTTGGCTTCTATTCCTCCCTGACGCGAAACACTCGTTTTATTTTTATTTTTTTCCGTTTTTTTTTCGATTTAATCGTCCTGCACACTGGCCTCAGGGAGCAAATGATTGAAGTCCCTTTTTTGTGTGTGATCCGTACATATCGCGCCCTCATCGACGTCACAACTTAGGCCATATGTGCATGGACAATAAATGTAGTGAACGTCCGTTAGCGTTATTTGATTACCATCAGGATATACGAGGGTCGTGTTCAACTGCATGTTTCCAGGTCTACATGCAGATCCATTTTCCAACAGTGCACTGCATCGGGGGATGCTGTATCTGTTTGCACCTTGAATAATATTTTATTTATTAATTGATTTCATTCATAATTTCCATTTTCTCTCTAATAATTTTGTTGGAAATAGCAATCTCGTTTTGGGAAAAACTATTCAAGTTGAGACGAACGCAATTTTTAAGCGAATTTATTACACTCGACAGAGTATTGCATAAATTTTTTTACAGTGGTTTTTTTTTAAATAAAGACAATATTATATTCGAATTTTCACATTTCGTGTTCAGATTCTCAATCAGTAACCCCTCAAAGGGTTAAATCACTAATGAAAACAAATGAATGTTGTTACAAAAATCAGGTTGAAAGAACTGTTACACACAAACGCTTGAGATTCAATTGTTTTTTTATTCAAAAATCAATTGCTTACCCAGTACACAGCATTCTCCTGGATTACAGTCTTGATTACTTGAACATTGACCCGGAATGTAAACAACTTCATTTCTAGTCCCGTCAGTCGCTCGTCCATTTATTCCGACGACGAAAGCTCCAATCGTTATTCCAACGAGGACTATGGATTTAATCATTTTTGTGACTTTTCTTCCGTCTTCACGGGATCTGAAATAAAATGATTTTTTTTTATTCTACTGAAAATAGTATGCGAAATATTTAGAGTGGTTTCAAGGTTATCCCTTCGAAATATTCGTTCGAACAAAAGTTTCGTCGTGTTTATGAATTGGGACATTTATGTCACGACATTGAATAAGGGCCACACCAATTACGAAAAATCAAACGCTTTCAATTGTAATCGAATAGCTCGGATGGATCACATTATTTTTGCCGATTCCATAGAAAAATAAAATCGACAAACGTTGATTTTCTAGTTTGTCATTGTTTTTATTAGTCACGCGTTGATCTAATGTCGCACGGCTTTGTTCCGGGAGCTTCAAGGTCACGGGACACGATTCACCGTAAACGAATTTAGCGATAAAAAAAAAATAATCATAATTTACAAAGGCCTCGTAGACCATGAAAATGTACCATTTATACACGAATCCGGAAATATTTATTACCACGTCACCTTCAACTTGTTCCATATGTCAAATACGATGACCATTTGTAATCGCATTTATCAATTTTTGTAAACACAAGGCACAAATTACGATGAATAACATTGGATTGTTTTTGTTTGACTTCCTAGAAAATTGCGATGAATAAAAGAGCAGAAATAATGTCCAGGCAAACAAAGTGTACAAACTGAAAAAATATTTCTCAAAATTTTAATTTTGAATGCGAAAAAGGTTGCTATGTTGCCTTTGAATTTAATGCGATAATATTTCACATCACATCATCAGTTTTTCAATCCACAATATCGAATTTTATTTCTTTTGACCTTAGAAGTGTTATCAGCGACCGAATAGTATTTATTACGCGTCTTCCCCTTTGCATTGATTAGAGTTTCATAAACAGTTGATTCCATATAGCATGGAATCAGTATTTGCACGTCATTTTTTGACAACAGCATTCCAAATTTTGTGTTTTTGCAATTGTAGAGAAATAATGAAAAAGTTTATTCCAAATAAACAAGTATTACTTGTAATTTTTGAAAAAAAAGTAAACATCGAGGGCACAGAATTTGTTATTTATTTTAAAACCCGAATGTTTTCCATTCGAGACATCGCAATTTAATCTAAAGTCACGAAGCCATTAACCCGTCGACAAAAATAAATCTCAAATCGGCGTAACTCATGTCAAAAATTTGAATCAGTAAAAATAATTCGTTTTCTTTTATTCTCACCAGAATGAATCGACTGATGATTTTCTCGCAATATATTTATTTCGAAATCCTTGTAGCACTCGCGCAAATAGTTTTCACTTTGCACACTGAATGATTATTTTTATTTCGAGGGTCCTTACGACTTTTTATACACTTAAAAAAAATTGATTCGTAAAATTTAATTTTTAAATTATAACACGTTCAACTCATCAAGTTTAAATATTTGGTGCTTCCAATTTTTTTGATTTTTTTCTTTTAACCTTTTTTACTTTAGTTAAAAATGTATTTCTTTGCTGTTAAAATAATTAATCAGAACAACGATTTGACTGAGAGAGATGCGAGCCGCATGAACTCGTGGTAAAATGTGATTACGAGATCGGACTGACTTCTTGGTTTTATAGTGACTTCTCCACCGTATTTTCTCGTGTTGCTTTTATGAGTGGTCCCAACGATTTCTTCACATACGTGCATCATGAAGACCGCGGGGTGGGGACACGTCGGACAATTTAACAAAAAACCACGTTGATCTTGAACTCTGTTTTCTAAATTTAACTTTATCAAGTTCAATTCGGTTTTCGTTCCGAAATAAGTAAACACTTTTGGTTATAGAATCGAAACAATCATCCAATGATATTGCATTCATAATTTTCATGATACATGTATATGCAAAGTGTAATAAGATATTTAATTAAATGAATGGATAGTAGATTCATATTACGTTACGATTGTCTTATTAACTAGAATAATACAAATGATGATAGATTTGCGAAACCATTCATAAATACATACTGCAACAATGTAATATTATTATCGATTTTTCAATTCATAAGCACGTTAACGTTTCTTACAAATTAAATGAACCGTTAAAAAATTACCGATAAAACTATTAGGGAAATTTAACAGTGATTTCACTAGTGCGAAGAGCAGCTGTTTCACCTTGAACTGGAAAATTAATGATCTCTATGGATAGTCGCCCTTTTTCATCAATAATTTTGTTTCGTGAATATGCAGCATTAAAGAAAAATTATCAAGCAATTCATCACAGGCCGCAAAATTTGTTTCCTCAGAGTTCGTGGTTAAAAATTGGAAACAAATGCTAAAATTTCGACTTAAAACGCCTGTTTTCTATTAAATTTTTTTTTTTTTTCACTCTATCTTTTTCCTCTTTTGCAAGTCCTCGAAAGTTTGGCGCCACTCTGACCGTGCGATGAAAATCGCTCTGACAAATTTCGTTCTGAGTCATGCGACACTCTAAATATATTTTTTTCTCCATCTCATTTTACGTCACATGCATTTTAGCTGTTTCTCGCAGTTACGTGAATTCCATCGATTACGTGAATTCTCCGGAATTATAATGGTGAAAGAGAGGATCCTCAATTCCGGACGATCGTGACTTATAAAAAGCAACTTTTGATTATGTCTCCCCATAGAAACATTTTTCGAGTGAAATTTTATTATCGCAATCGTCTTTTCTGATCGATAAAAGTGAGAAAACTCGGATAACCTTTGGATAAGAAGCATAATAATTGATGGACGAGATTTTAAAAATAAACGATTTATTTATGGAAATGCGTCCGGAATTATTTCCAATCTTTCCGTGATCAGGACAGGTTCGATTTTTCAAACTTATTTTTTGAAACTCTATTTATTTATTTCTGGTTATCTTTAGATTCTAAGTAAGTTTCGTTTATTTATTAAAACACATTTATCGTTCTACATTTTTGTTTCCACTACTCCCGAAATTTGAATTCAAGAAAGAAAACTGTATTTCGATCTATGAAAAAATTGCCGAATTCTTCAGCCCTGATTGACTCCTTTTTTATTGAGTTTTTTCGTTTTTTCAATGAAAAAAAAGTTAATTATTATTTCCATGAGTGATGAATTTATTAATCATTCATTCTAAAAATTGATTTATCGTTGATATGTTGCAAAAAAAAGTCGAACCGGATTTCCCGCTGATTTTTTTCTTCATATATATGTTCAGACTTTTTTTTCAAGTCTCGTTTATAACCTCGAGGACTGCGTAGGTCGTGGGGTTTTCCAACCGTTCAAGAGACGCTTCTCATATACACAATTGTTTTCCTTCCTATTGTTTTTACTGTCAACTGGAGAAAAAAAATACCACCCGTACGACGTACTGAACGATAGGAATCTCTTTAACCATTAATATGGAAATTGAACGGAGATATATATAATTAAATGGATTTTTTTTTATGAGCTTTGATAAAAAAAGAAAAATTGAATACAAGATTTGTCATCTTCGTTTTACTCATGTTCACACTGATCGAAGTGGGAGGGAATTTCTGCTAGACAAATCATCATCATATATTTTACGATTATCATTTTCAAAGTGTGTTATTAAAATTATATCGTCAAGAGTTTCTTCAGTCTCCTTCAACACAAGTTCGAAACTTTTGGACGATCCGGAAACCGTTATGAAATGATATCTCGTCGATTCATCTCGGGTCACGCGATAATAATAACAATAATAATTCCAACCGAGTTATCTGAGTATTTGCATGTATTTTGCCGCGTGAATTATGTCCGTTTCTATCGATACATTACGTATAACGATCTTCGATAATAATAGCTGTCCGTAATTCTAAAATGAGGCTATGAAGGTCTTCACGCCATTTTACACTGTTTCATTCCTCCCGTTTCGTCTACCTTAGTGGTTTTAATAACAATTTTGAAAGTTGATAACAATGAAAAAGTCCTGAACAACTGATGTTTCCTCGATCTGCAACTTTTTTCGAACGTGATATGGTGATATGTACAAGTCAATGGCTTGACTTTGAAAGATCGCCAACTGTGAAACACTACAGCTTTGGCAATGAGTATCAGCAATAAAAGTATTAAAAGTGTCGATTTATGTATTTTTTTCATTCAGATATCCCCCACCTTTGAACGTCTGATGAGTCGGAAATGAACTGGGATTTTTTCGAACCTAAAACCAAAATAAAAACTTCTCATGGGTTCTCAAAAGAGATTTGATAGGCCAAGAGTGATGCGCGTCAGCTGGAGTTGTTTTGTTTTATTTCTGTGTAGGACGATTTCACATTGTTTCAAACTCGTCCTCTATAACAATAAAAAGTTCCGTGTCTGAAAAATGACCGAAAACCCAGGAACTCCGGTGTCTAAGATCTCCGTCTCGATTTACGTTTCTGTCGTTCATATTTTGTATCTACAATCATTTCATGATCGATACCGCAGACATCTGCCGTAGCGGATAAACTATATTCATTTCCTAATACTGCGTCAGTGATTTCTGTGAGTTGTCCATCTTCTACGTAATAATCGGTTTATTCGTGCCACAAACCGAGATCTGAGCCAACTGAGCAGAACATTATTGCTGTGTTTTATTAGCCGGTTCCGCCGCATTATTTGAATTCGGCAAAAAAAAAGTGTCACAAAATATAATGAACGTGAATAGAGTATCTCGGTTATTTCAACCGATAAAAGCGATACCAAAAGATGCGATTTTGAAACCTGACAAACTTTCCAAAGGTTATAAAGTGAGTTTAAAATTTGACATTTTTACTTTTTATCATTTAATCTTTTCATTGTTTTCATTCAAATTTTATTCATATTTTCAGTTAATGCTTGATATGGGAATAATTAAACAAGCAAATACAGGGATGTATACTTTGATGCCACTCGGCTTAAGAGCTCTGCAAAAACTCATCAACATCGTTGACAAAGAAATGAACAACATTGGGGCACAAAAATTGCTCCTACCTAATTTGACCTGTGCTTCCCTTTGGAAGAGATCTAAAAGATTTCAGAATCTTGACAACGAATTATTCACTCTTCAAGACAGACATAAAAATGTTTTCATTTTAAGTCCTGTAAGTAAAAGAATAAATAATTTGAGGAAAGTTTGTTCCGACACGGAGTGTTACAGACATTTAAAAAATTTGGTAGTATTTTCTGGATGATAAATTGTACAGAGTAATTATTCAAATTAAATTCCAAAATATTCACTGAATCAACTGGTAGTAAAAGACATTCCCTTGGTCATTAATTAATCAAATTACTTTTGCTTCAAATGCTTGGAGTATTGCCAAAAACTCTTCTGGAATAAAAATGTATGTTTGCCATTTACAATATTTTCATTCTTCTCCAAATGTTGCAAAGCGTGTATGCGATGAAGAGAACTATTGCAGAATATTTAATGGAATGTTAGTATTGTCTAGACATACGAGGAGGCGATAACAGATTTGGTTGCCAGTATGGGAACGATTTCCGCTAAAACATTGCCTCTTATGCTCTATCAAATATCCAACAAATGGAGGGACGAAATGAAACCAAAGCTTGGCTTGCTTCGAGGACGAGAGTTTATAATGAAAGATCTTTACACCTTTGACTGCAGTTTGGAAAATGCACAAAATACTTACACTACTGTGCGTGAAGCTTATGAAAACATATTTAGACATATCGGTATAGAATACACCATAGGTAAATGCAAAAGTTGTATTTGAAGGGACCTTCTATGCGTAAAATTTAGAAAACTCAGGCTGTTTGAGCTTTAAATTCTTCGGCTCAGGACACTATTATAAAAAAGGACTCGACGGACTGCAGAGTTCATTGAAAGTTCTCTTTTGATTCCAAAAGTCGTAAAACATTTAGAGGACTAGGAGCCTCCACTGTCAGAGACTGATTTTTTTGGGCACCATTTTCGAGTGGCTTAAAATGCTTATGGAAAAAAAAACTTGACTTAGACTTGGAAGGTTCTTTAATGTTCTCATATTTTGCCTTCATGAACAATTTGTTGGGATACAAATGCTTGAATTTTCGCAGCTGTTGGTGACACAGGAATAATGGGAGGATCACTGTCCCATGAGTATCATTATTTGTCGGAAATTGGCGAGGACACGGTGTTGTCCTGTCATTCGTGTGGTTTTTACATTAATTCGACCATGTACAACGATCATCTCTGTGCCACTTGCCGTAGCCCACTTTGGGATCAAAAAGCTGTGGAGGTAACAGATCTTTCAAAATATCATTGGTTGCATGATAAATTTAAGTTTGTTCAAATTGACGTTTGTGAAGGTTGGTCACACATTTCTCCTTGGCACGAGATACTCGGAACCCCTTAATGCTGTGTACTCTGACAAAGGAAAACCAAAACCCATGATGATGGGATGCTACGGTCTTGGATTAACGAGGATCATAGCAACTGCGGTCGAGACTCTTTCCAAGGAACATGAGCTCAGGTGGCCAAAACATATTGCACCGTACACAGTTTGCATCATACCTCCAAAGGTACGAAATTCTTAACTTCAGTTTAAGTCTAAAAACTGAATTAAAAAAAATGATTATGCTTATGAGTATTTTAATGATCGTTAGACTATTTATTCGTTTCGCCAAATCATTCAGATCATAATGCAACTTCGATGATAATGTAAATCATCCGTTTTTCCATTTTAGAAACAAAGTCGTCAAGACCCTGCATCTCATTACGCGATGAAGATTTACGAAGTTTTGGAAAATAGCAATATCGATGTAATAATCGATGATCGAGTTGATTTAACAATCGGTCGACGTGTTTTCGATGCAAAACGAACCGGTTATCCGTATTTAGTTGTAATAGGAAACGACGCCATTGAAAAGACGCCCCATTTCGAGATTCACGATACGGACGAATCGAATCAGCTCCTTCTTCCCTTCGAACAGTTGCGGGATTTTTTTGAGACTAATCAGAGCATTCACGAAACTAAATTTGAAAGCGTTATCGCTTAAAGCGATTTTTTGAATTATACAAAGTTATTAGGAAAATAATGTATATTGCGAATATAATTATTACAGATTTCCAGATAGAAAACTTTTTCATTTATTATTCCTATTGATTTTTTTTCCCAGCTAATTTATGTACAAATCCATTACGAAAAATTGTAAATATTTATTCAACGATATACTTTTTCAGCTTCATTTTTCCAATTGAACTCTCACTCGGTGATAAGCGTTGCACAAAAATCCTCGAAGATTCCAAATATTTTTGAAAGTTTCCGGCTGCACGTTGTACGAAGAATCCACTGCTTTTGCCCATATTTCTATTTCTTTGGTCGACGAATCTACCGGAATATCTGCTTTCCATATCGTCCAACCATAATGACGACCTTCTCGCGCTTTTTCATCCTGCGATACAAGATCAGCTACGTGCCACGTATTTCCACCGTCCAACGTTATGTCGACCCGAATTATTTTGTTTCCACCGCCCGACCACGCGTAACCTAGAAGATTTTTTTTTCTTTAAGTCATTTATTACGTGATGCAATATACAAATATTTTTCGAATAGTAGAAAAAATCGTTGTCATTCAACTATTCATCGCAAAGGAAACATGTTGTGTTTTCATTTTCCAGAAATTTCTGTCGATGGCATCTATACCTTTTATTGGAATTTTTCCATTTTCTAATTTGACACGTTCTCCAGATTGTGGGGTGCAAATTGCGGATATAACCGGCATTTCTTGTATAGCCGGGGCTTTCGAAAAATCAACATTATTCCAATCGGTACCGGGAGAAAAACCCTTGTAATCGCCTCGCTGAAATTGCGAGGGGCTTTCTTCTTTCGAAATTACTATTTTTGCCAGCCATTTTACGTTCCTCGCACCAACGACTCCGGGGACGATCGCACGTATAGGAAACCCGTGGTCTCTTGGTATCGGCTGGCCGTTCATTTCGTACGCCAAAATTACATCGGCTCGTGGATCAAGAGCTTTACCTATTGGTATACTAGCACCGTATGGTATTCCAGCCGGATCCATGTCTAAACCTTCGAACTGAAACATTCGAATTAAGGTTAAGAATCATTATTTGTATCTTTACAAAACTTTTCTGAAGTTGTTAATCATTTATCTTCTTTGAGAAAAATATCACGTCTGTTTGAAGGATCAATAAATATGTGTACAATATTTCAAACAAACGAACAAAATGAGCATTTTCAATCTTATTCTATCCTGAAAGTAATTCTCTGGAAACATAATGCTCAACATAAAAAACGGTCTCAAGTTTTTATTTCGTTGTAATCTAGTCAATTTGCATTATTCTTCCAAAATTTGTTTTGTTTTTAGTCACCGAAATTTTTTGATACCTGAACGTGATTCCAATCGTCCTCGTTTATATTTAAATCTTTTAGAATGTCACAGAGTCGAGCACCGGTCCATGTTGCATTTCCAACTGCACCCACACCCCAACTCAACCCTTTCAAAGGTTTAGCCTCTGCCATTTCCGAACGACGATTACCTCCGCACATTATCGCGGTCGTAACCGTGTACTTTGGATATTTCTTGATCGCTTCCAAATCAAGAACTTTTCGCGTGTCATCTTCGAATGCTACTTCGACCTCGTAACTTTCGATGTCTACTACTGGGACCGGTAAATGATTTCTCACGAAGAAAAGATCTCTGAACATAAAAAAATGCAATTCAAAATTTGACAACCGTTTTATTTTTAGAATCGTTAATGAGATGAAATTTTCTATGAATTTAATATTGTAATTTAAATTAAAGGATATTAAATAACAAAAAATGGAACCAATGAATTGTTTGTCGTTTCGGTAAATACTTCATTAATTTCCCAATCAAAAGTTAAGTGTATGTTTTTGATATCTTTTTTTAAATATTGCAAGTATTGCGAAAATAAGTATACAATTTTGATTAATCGAAATACCATGGAATTTTCTCAAATCGATTATAAAGAAAACCAACTCGTACGTGATTGAAAATCATTCAAGGATTAAGTTCACGTTTTTAACTTATTTTATTTTTATACCCAATGGTATAAAATGGTTTCATGCTCACATTGTGAAATTTGCGACTCACGTTGGCGTGTAGAAATTTTCGACCAACATGGAAGGAGGCGGTTCAGCACAAAAAGGTTTAGGTCCATTAATTTTCAGAACTTTGTGTCTCTGTGGCTCATGCTGATACGGATCATCCGATTCTGAGCTGCCAATCTCTTCATGAATTTCCTCCAAATTACCAATTCTCATGGAATCCAGAACAGCATAAATTTCCTTGTTATTATGATTGGCATATATTTGCCAAAATGGCTCAATGCTACTGCCAGCCGCCATCATTATTTTGCTCGAACCACCTGGATGCTGCGATACAAATTTCGATATATCGTAAACTCCTCTTTTGTATGTTACCCAAATTCCATCCTTCTCGTTGTCATGTTTTCCCACTTCTTCTACACTGTAAGTTTTCAAGTTTTCTTTGAACTCTCCAGGATGTTCCACTTTTGTCTTGGATAGAGCATAGCATTTTGTATCCCTGCGCTGTGTGGAAATAAAATAGTAAAAAGCTCCTGCGCTCGAAATGGCGGTCACAGCTGCCAATTTTCCATAAACGCTCCAACTGTTTTTCTCATTTGAACTTTTTTCTTTCCAGGAGTAATCGTCCTTTCTTGTGTAAACTGCATTGTTTACAACTCTTGCCAATAATATCTGAGCCCTGTCAAAAGTTAGTAATTTATAACAAGAAAAAAAAGTTCTTCAAAATTCATCATTTCTTTCCAATCTTTGAAAGGCCCGATCATATTTTATTGTTCAAACACAACAAACTCTTATCAACTTCTGTTTTACGCTCAATAAAAACAAACTTCATTTGGATTTTTGGATTTAAGTTTTACAAAAGTCTCATTTTGGACAAATTGACTTGACGACACAATAGAAGAAATCTTCTTAAGCTCAATTGGAAACGCAGTTTGAAATGTTTTTTTTAAATATGAAAATACATGGGCGGATATTTGAATTCTTCATAGATTTGTTCCTTACCTCTTTTCACGACAAATTTTCCTCGTTAAACACAGAGTAGTCGATCTCCACGACATTGTCGGAAGTTGAATATCTGAAAAATAATTGATATTCTAATAAAATTTAGATTTTTTAAAGTGTGATATTGAAATCGAGACGTTCGTCTTCAGACAACATGTGAACTCAAGCTTTCGAAAGTATTTCAAAACAGGAATTACGTTACGTTCGCCCAGTACCACGTCTCTTATTTTTCGTATGACAAATCATCTTATCGCCACTTTAACATATTGTGTGTCGTTATGTTCTGTTCGTCCGGATCGTCATATATTTAAAACATCAAGACGATATGTCCTAAAGTAGTTCGAAAGTTTATTATGTATATATAGTGAACTTCGAGAATCGCGCTTGTGTATATTTATACCTGTCCGAGTGTGCGTGTGATATTTCAATGGCGCGTGTTAATGGGCGGCCGCCTGTCATTAGCATTCGTGTTTGGGATATCGTTGCGACAACACCGACAACACGCAGTTTCTTCCATTTTTAAAATTTTTTCCAATTTTCTCACTGTCAACCTACAATCCGTGCAGCTTAAATAACTAAAGTTGACACTCATTAAAAATCCGTGATTTGCCGCAGTTGGGTGGATGAAAACTACACATTTTTTCAAGGTATTTATACAATATAAAAATTTTACGAATTACCGAACCTCACTTTTTCTCATACGCCAAGTTGCACAATTGAAACTGGTATACATGATACATGTCAGTTTGAATTTTTGCTAATTTGTGTCCTTATTCAGTTTTTTCTGTGTTGTTTCGAACGTTTCAACAGTTCAGTGCCATTTTAACCTCATGATTATTTGTTTACTTATTCATGTGTTTACTCAACTGATCATTTGTTTAGTCGCGTGATTTTTCTATGATCGTTGTTACAAGATATTCAATGATGCGGTGATTTATTTTGAAACATCTTTTTTGATGGGACTGGTTATATCTGTTTACCAATATGTTCATATAGTTGATATGATAATTTGACAAAGAAAAAACATCAACCAACTGTTACAGCTTTCAAAGAATATCTCATTGGCCGCTACAGATTTTTCATCAGTTTTTCATTGCAATAATATTCCATTGCTGTTGCAATCCAATATTATTTTGTTATTGTTGTACATTGTTGTGCATTGTTATGCAAACTCCAAAATCTCAGGTGTTTTCTGTTGTATCTTCGACTTTGTCCACCACCAATATTTACCATTGGTTAAGGTAGTACTGGCCACATCGGTAAAAGTTAAAATGTCAAAATGTGAATGTAAGGTAAAGAAAAAATGTTATAGGAATATGCAGAAATTTTCAATTAACCTGTGTACAAATTTTTTCGGTCCAAAATTTGCCTTCAAACTTTTTGCACGTAACCTTTAATTAACAAGATGTAAAGTATTAACGCAGCACGCAGACAAAATAATGTAAAAAGGCGCTGTATTTCTTTACTCGATGAATTCATTGCAGGTTCGAGACATGAGAGAAAGTATATAATAAAACATTTTGACAATGGCGATGCGTAAAAGAAGCGGTTCTGGTTCGAAACGTCAACACAAGGGCAAACTTGTCCCAATATACGAGAGCTTCTTCAAAGGCGAAGATCTTACTCTGGCACATCCGAATTTTTGGAATGAGCTGTTCCTTATCAAGCCTATGGTAAGTTAGCAAAAACATTAGATTTGTGAAATAATTTATGAAGACGAAGAAATGTAATTCAAACTAAGTATTTCATACAACAATCTTATTTAAACGCATTCTTTACAAATGTTCGCACATCCAATCATAAAACTCTGCATAAAATATTTTGTCACTCTAAAGTGTGAATTTATAATATATTCTTTTCGAATCACGTTCAGTAACATTTCAGACTATGCCTCATTTTTGTTGGCCTTGTTTTTCATCTGTCCGAAGTTCTTATGTTTACTTAGCGTTTCTTTTCACTTTTATACAAATCTTTTTCCCCTCACGTTTGTCTACATTCGGCGAAGGTTCCCTCTGCACTTTCTTCTTCTGCCCTATGCGAAATTTTTCAAGTTTTTCTGTCAGCAGATTACTTTTTATAAATTTTGCCGGACTTCCGTCTCTCGTTTCGGATTTGATTTTTTTCTGCACGGATCTTTTTTCCGATCCCGCAGATACTTTATCTTCGCATTCTGCCTCACTTTTCAATCTGCCTGGCATAAATTTCGTCATTAAATTAAACCATGTCTCGCTCGTTTGAATTCGATACTTGAGACATTGCAATTGAAACCAAGCAACACGACCATAATATTTCGTCATTTCCCAGGACGGTAAAGACTGCAAGTCGGAACAAAAAACATAGTTAAACAAGAATCTGCGTTTTCTGGGCTTTGGAACTGAAAATTGAAGACGTTTGGAACAATATCTTAACATAACGTAACAAATAAAACTATTGGAGAAATGTTAGATAATTAGAAAAAATTTTGTACACAATTTATTTTTATTTTAGAACAAATTATTTAAAGTTTGAGTTTCCAAAAATGTTTCTTTTCAAGAGTCGACGCGAAATTGTTTGAAGAAACAATAATTGCCAGTAATTATGTGCATTTTAATACTTCAAAAATATAACCTGTCGAAATGTACCTGAACGATTTTCGATACGAATTTTTTCGCCGCCATTGTGACAGTTCTTTTCACAACTTCTCTTTCATTCATTTACTGATAATCTTCCTGAGGCCCCGAAAATTGGCTCCAACAAATGTCGAGGTCACTTTGAAATTTTTTGATTACCCGCCATTTCGAAAAATGACACCTGTCAAGTTTTTGACATTCATTTAAAAATTTGTAACGGGAGAAAAAAGAAGAATAATGCGATGATGTTCATATTATTCGGAATAATGAAATTTTTTCTTTATCTCGAAGGTACCGCACATAGAAAATGAGATATTGCGAATGAATATCGAGCAATTGAATGCCAGTAGAGAAAACTTGAATTCTCTCGTGTCTCATTGTGTAGATACACTCATCGATGAACATCCATTTCGCGTCGTTTATGCTTTACAAACTTTGGCCGCTGTCGTACAATCGATGTACAAAAAAGCTAGTCAGGGCGATTGCGGTTTCAATTTAATTGACATTCTAGTCGGCTTCGATTCCGTTGAAAAACGAATGACGACTCTCATGCAACATTGCAATACATTTCTCACAGGTAAGCAATATTAACATATTTTTTTCATTGCAAATTCAATAGTAAAAAGCGAAAAATGTTTCCTATGCAAATTTGACGTGGAAATGTCAATGAAAAAAGTTTGCATTTACAAAAATCATTTCAAACAAACACAACGAGAAAATCTTTTTATCCAAAATAGTTGAATTCAAACCAATTTCTTTGAAGTATTAAATCCATAACACCAAAATGTTTCTATATGAGTACCGTTTTTGGAAATTGAAGTTGGATTTGAAACGATTCATTCCAGGGGAGTATCCAGATAGCCTCAAAGCGATGTGCTTAAAACTGTTGTTAATTATTGTAACTGGTACAGATAATGTTAGTCAGAATACATTATTGGAATATGTGATGATCAACGGTGTGTTCGAATCTCTTGTACAAGTCAGTAAACAAAATTAATTCAATAACATTTAAATAAAGTTGATTCATTGAATTCTACGAATTTTAACAACTTAAGGCAACATATTAATATTTTAACTTTTTATTGAACACAGTTATTGAGAGACACAACAGCTCGAAATCGACATGGACACGATGCAGTTTTGCTCTTGACCCTTCTAGTCAATTATCGGAAGCACGAAAGTGCTAATCCTTATATCGTTAAATTGTCGATTTTGGATGACGAACTGGCTCTGAATGGTTACGGACAAGTAATATCGAGCTCCTTGACTGAATTTTGCAGGCACTTCGTTCAACAAAAAGCAGGTACGCGCTTGAAAAGCCCTGTGATTATTTTCTTATATGTATATATTTATTTTCCAGTACGAAATTTTGTCGTGAGTTTGATTTTTTCGTCAAACGTCCGCTTCTGGGCGGAAATCCATATTTTATTAACGTTGATATTTTCTCAAAATAATCGCTTTGAAAAATCACATGAAAATATTCTTAAAAAATTTAGACTGCATGTTTTATGTTTATTTTTTCCATTGTCAAGTATTGTAAACGGAGGAATATGTTTATAATATATAATTTACAATAACAATTTATTCATATTGTTTATAGAGGTTCAAGCTTCCTGGTTGTCCTCATTAACGAGCATCGTTGGAATGTTTGTCGGTGAAGAAGAAGCGAACACCCAACAAATACGTGCCAATAACGCGTTGCTTCTAGCTCTTTACGAGGCTACGCATCTCAATAGAAATTTCGTCACTACACTTGCTTACACTCAAAGTGACACTAGTGCTCCACCCTCACCAAATAATACGCTTGGCCCAAATGCAGTTGCGCCGGGATCACAGTCACCGGATGTCATGGCTCAACCCTTCAATTTATTAGCAACGTTTTTACAATACTGGTGAGCCAACCGCTAATGAATATTATTCATTTCAATTCTGGAAAAATTACGATTAAAAAAAAAACCTTGCAGTTTGAACGATTACAATTTTTTTTATTTGCATTTTTTCTTCAAACAATAAGTGAAACAGTACAAAGTAACGAAAAACGACTCATCATTTTTCTTCATTTTTATAAATGAATTGGAATAATTGATTTTTTTTTAAGAAAGGAATTGATGTTTTTTTTTAGTTCCATCGTAATGCAAGTCATAAGAACGGAAGCTATATTGAACAACGTTAAACTGTGTTTTCTCATACTGAGCTGTATCGCCGAAGATCAATATGCCAATAGTTTGATGCACGACGCAAATTTGGCCTTCAGGGTTCAATTGCACAGAGTGCCGATGCATCACAGAAAATTGCAAGACAAAATTGCACCTACTCAACCTCTTGCAGCAACTCTCCTGGGTAAATATATGTTTTTTGTAAACATAAAAGAACCTGCTAAAAATTATATTTGCCTGTCGAATATGTAATTTTGGAATATGAAAATATCTCCACGGTAGAAATTTGAGTTTTTATGAAACATCAACAAAGTTTGTTGAAAAAAAAAATTCAAATGAAATTCTAAAGATGTAAAAGTAATAAATAGAAATAAAGATAATTCGTTTTTTAGATCTTCTTGTGGAATTCATGACGTCGCACATGATGAAGAAGTTTCCTCTTGAACTTTATCATCAGTGCGTGGGTGTACTGCAGAGGCTATTATGTTACCAAAAACGTTGTCGAGTGAGGCTCGCGTACCAGTGGAAGGACCTCTGGACAGCATTGATTAATTTACTCAAGTTCCTCACAACTCACGAGAGTCATCTCGTGAAAAAAATGAATATATTTCCATTGGCTATACAGGTCGTCAACATTTTGAATTTGTTTATCACTTATGGCGACACTTTTCTCTCAGCGCCTAGCAGTTATGACGAATTGTTCTACGAGATCATAAGGATGCGACTTATTTTTACTAATTTAAATGCAATGGGTAAGAATTTTGTGCGTTATGCATGAAAAAATATCTTTCTTTTCATTCATGCACAGCAGCAAACATTTTTGTTTCGATTTACGTACAAATATGTAATAAATTTTCGAACTTACAGCACTTAGATATTCAACGAGCGAATCTTACGAATACAAAGAGCACGCCCTAAAATTGACGAATTGCCTGGTGAACATGCGCGACATCGTGAATCATTTCCCACCAAAGATCGCTGCTTGGCTCGCGAGTGAGAGTCTTTCGACACCCACCGAACAGCAAATATTGGCCGTAATAATACAAAATTACGACACTCTTACTCTCAAGCTTCAAGATAATTTGGATCAGTATGAAAGATATTCAGAGAAACCAAATCACACTTCGTTTTTCGAAGAAATGGTAAGATACGTAAAATCGAAAAAGTTCTCATGATAAAAAAGAACAAAGCTCTTAAATTATGTAAATTAATAATTCTAAGACAGAGAAAAACTTTATATCTGTTTCATGATTATTTATTTCAAACAGGTCAAAAATGCATTGCATTGCATTTTTTACATGAACATTTCCATTATGATTATTTATTCAATTTTATATTTACAACAACATTTGTTTTCAGGTGACTGGAGTAATAATCGATACTCGAGCTTCCATCGACCTCAATGCACTGGATACTCAAGCGATTCTTCAAGAATTGTCCAATATCTCGTAACAAATAATGTCGTAACACAATCAACTCATTGTCTCAATTGCACGTGTTGCTTTAATGTTTTTCCTACAATCTGGCATATTTATATAGAAAACAGAATATATATTTAAAAAATATATATATGTATAACTTCTGTATATTTTTTCTGCTAGATTAATTGTCGCTTGTAGTTGAAAATTTCATTGGAAGAGAAATTATTTGCTCAGACAAAAGAAGAGGTATTAAGATTCTCGAACAAATTTATGGCGTCAAAAAATTTTGGTCTCTAAGACATAAAATGACGAAAAAGTCGGAAAAATTCATTTTTCGGCTCAAGCGAGGATAGCAATAATCGTTGCGATCAATATGTTTGAAAAAAAAGCACGAATCCCTAATGAAAAGGAAAGAAATCTATTTCTTATGCAGTAATATATACTTGCCTTGGCCATTCGAACACTATCTGTTGAATACTTGGCGTCAAGACGCGACAGCGTTTCTAGTTATCCAACGACGCGCGTATTCGCTTGAGATGAGAAAGAACAAGAAAATAAAAATCGTGTATGAATCTTTGCAGTATCAACTGCGAATATACTTTTATATTGAACACGGGTGAATGCTTGACGTTTAAAATAAATAGATGTGTCATTGATAATATAATATTTATTATTGAATATTTTGTACGCTTTTTTTAAATGCAACGTGGTTCGTTTCAGTCTCGTTAATCGAGTTCAATTATTTACAGTAAATATACGTATTTACAGCCAAGTATCGAAGAATCCATGATTTTTTTCTCTTGCTAATCGATGCTCACCATTCTTATAGAAAATTAAGAAACACTGCGATCATTTGAATAACTTCTTTCGAAAATATTATAGATTTCTGTGACTCACTCGAGCGCGTCATTACAAAAATATATTTGATTTGAGTGTTTCTTTTTTTTGATATTTCCGAATGTCCCAGGGACCACGTGGAACAGAAAAACCCACTACTTATTGTTAAGTAGGTGACGTAAGTCCTACAATGGCTCAGAGGGTCAAATAGTCTCGCAAATGACTGAATTTTTATTCGGATTTTTGTAAAATCGGTAAACACTGATTCTCTGATTGAATAAAATATTTGGTTGTGAAAATATGAGTGAATCGTTGTAAAATTTCTGTACGGAGATTCTCTGAATGAATTTATCATTTTTTTTGTCTCGAGAGCATGGCGACCCCGACTCTCGATTGATTATCTCTCTGAAGCTGTTTACTTATCCAATCACCAGTGGCTACAATTTTATCCAAATCGATGCCAGTGTTCAAGCCTTGACCGTGCAAAAGATACAACAAATCTTCGGTCGCGACGTTGCCCGAAGCGCCGGCTGCGTAAGGACAGCCGCCCAAGCCAGCCACCGAAGAATCGAATGTTCTAACGTCATTTTCCAAACTAGCGTAAACGTTGGCTATTCCTTGGCCATAAGTATTGTGACAATGGATCGCAAATTCTTTCATATCACTTGAAATATTTCGCAATTCTCGTAGCAATGAATGGAATTTTTTAGGTGTTCCCACACCCACCGTGTCGCCAAGAGAAATTTCGTAACAGCCGAGTTCGAGCAAAGCTGAACTGAGACTAGCCACGGTCGAAGATTTGATCTCACCTTCGTAAGGACAGCCCACCACACAGGAAACGTAAGCTCTCACCTTAATGTTATTTTCATGTGATTTTTTAATCGTTGAAGAAAATCTCTTGACACTTTCTTCAATGGAACAGTTTATATTTTTACGTGAAAATGTTTCAGAAGCAGCAGCAAAAATAGCCACCTCTTTAACACCGACTTCGAGCGCACTCTCCAAACCTTTAAGATTCGGCACTAACACGGGATATGTTATTCCTGGCTTTTTTATTATTCCACGATAAACCTCAGCATTGTCCTGCATCTGTGGAACCCATTTGGCTGATACGAAACTCGTCACCTCGATCACTCCAAGTCCACTCTCTGATAGCCTGTTTATCAGGTCTATTTTCAATGACGTTGACAATATTTTCTTCTCGTTTTGCAAACCGTCCCGTGGACCAACTTCCACCACTTTCACGAAGTCATTTATCAACCTCGAATTTACTGGCTTCAGCCTCAGCAGTTTTTTGATCGACAGCATAGTTTTCGTTTCCAGAGGAAGAAATCCTGTCTAAAAGGAGAATACTAATTTCAGTAAAGTCTCTTGTGCAAAATTCATTAAAAAGTTTCAATTACAAAATTTCTTATATCATAGGACAACATGAGGACCTGGCGAATTTGAATAATGCATCAGAGGAGGTAAACGCTCTGCATTGAGAGAAAAAAACCATTCCAAACTCCTGTGTAATAAATAGTTCGATTGATTAAATGTGTTGGAATCATTTTGTGATGACTATATTCGTAGAATAGGAATACGATAAT
Organism: Campoletis sonorensis; assembly: GCA_013761285.1. Lineage (NCBI taxonomy): Eukaryota > Metazoa > Arthropoda > Insecta > Hymenoptera > Ichneumonidae > Campoletis > Campoletis sonorensis. The sequence goes on from JACEOJ010000090.1 coordinate 2,669,228, forward strand.
AGATAACTTTCGAAAATGTCCTTTTAACAACAAATTTTGAATTGCGTGTCGATTTGTGTAATTTACGTAATTACTTTAGACAATGAAAGTATCATGTGAACAAAAATCTAAAAGATATGCTATGGGGTATAATGGTTTATGTATATACATGCGATATTTACGATTATCTCTATTCCTTGAATGAATATTTTTTCACAATTTGACGTTTTCGATATTCGAACATAATTTGTGAATTTATTGACGTCACATAAACTGTTGTTTGATAGAATATGTTGAATGATTTCAAAAGATTCCTACAATATGTCTGATAAGTTGACATCACGAAATCCCTCATCTCAATATTCTTGTTACATCAAGAGCATTTTATTTTGAAAGAACTGTGAATCTTGGGAGAACGCAATCAGTTTATCTACGAAGATACAATAAAATTAAAAGCAAGCAGGAATTAAAAAAAAAAACTATGCATATTACTCCAGATGTTTGTCTCATTCATTTTGCACGAGAATAACAAAATGCATCCAGGCGGAAATAATTGAAAAATTTGAAGGCGATCTTGATAGCGCAAAATAACAGTGGCGTAGACTTCGATTCTTTTGATGCGTACTCGTATTATTTTCTGACGCAGGCCCAGTGTTGGAAATGGTTGAGCTTTTTTTCATATATATATATATATAGCCAAAAATCGAATTTTTCATCAAGATTATTTATAGCTGTCTGTCAGACATTTACTTTCCATTATCGCGAAATCAATTCTTTGAAAAAAATTGAGACTTAAATTTTACTGGACACTAGCGCTTCCGCGGCGAATTCACAAATTGAAAACAGCTGTTCAACAAGTAAACCCTCTCTAAATCCAGCTGAGTGTTTTCGTTGTTTTATACATTCGTTTCGTTTTTTTTTGTTATGCGAAAGTACGGTTATCACTTACCCCGTGTTAAAAAGTAATATTTGACGAAATGTTTCCGGCTTACGATTACCTTTCGGCGTACGACAGACACAAGAAACTTATTAACGATTATTTCGAACTAAGAGGAGGCTCGGCACTGTCTCTGCAACGAGACACGTATGTTAATACTCATAAAATAATCCGTCGACATCCCTGCTCCGTAGTCGGTCTTTTTTGATAGTGATGCGTGGGAAAAGTGTGGAAGGGGTTTTTGACGCACAAACATGTGCTCACTCAAATCCCTGGTGACCGATTGGTTTATACACAAGTTTTTAATGCAACAATAACTGTTTCAACAATTGAAAAAAAAAAAACGTATTCGCCCGTGATCGACGAGCACAAACTTGCGTCACGTGTATTTTTTTTTCGTGCCAGAATCCCTTTCTGTGCGATTGATACTTCCCTTGAATGGCGTTCATATTTTCAATTTTCACATCAAAAACTAAATTATTCGAAAAAAATCGCTTCAAATAACATTAAAAAGTATATCACCAGTCATTACCTATTGATCTCTAAAACCGTTGCCAACATTTGCATGTGGTCAACTGTTATACTGCTTGAGGGCTCATGAACTTCCCGACATAATGTAGAAGAATATTAGCTCATCTGCGATTTTACATCGCAGGCGAGAAAAAAAAATCATTGTTTATGATTGAAACAACGTCAAAATTCAGTACGACAACTCGTCACAAACAGCTCTTGATGTTTTGAGGTCTCGGGACAAAACGGACTACGATGTTATCAGAGAAAATCACAAATTTCTGTGGGACGAAGAAACTGATACGACGGACACATGGGCTACTCGTCTTGCCAAAAAATACTACGACAAATTATTCAAGGAGTATTGCATCTGTGATTTGACTTACTACAAACACAATAAGGTCTAAAATAATTTAATTACAACAGGAAAAAAAAAATTCCCCCAATTTTTTATTATTGATTAGACATTTTTAATTACGCTTTGAAATATAAATGTGTGCAAGAATAAGATTATTTTGAAATATACTGAAAATGATTCTGGTTACATGCATGTAACCTCACGCTCACTATGTAGATACTTATTGTTATCATTCTATTTGCAGGTTGCCCTCAGATGGAGAACTGAAAAAGAAGTGGTAGTTGGAAAAGGTCAATTCGAATGTGGGACTAAACAGTGTGGGAGTAAAGAAAGCCTCAGAACATGGGAAGTCAATTTTGGGTATGAAGAACAGGGAGAGAAAAAAAATGCTCTTGTCAAATTGAGTAAGTAACCCATATGGATATGCTGCAGCGATATGAATATTTATGTATTCCTTTTGAGTGGAAATACTTTTTATTTTCCCAGGACTTTGCCCGGAATGTTCGTTGAAGCTTAATTACAAATCTCAAAAAAGAGAAATAAAAAGAAAAAAACAGTTGAAGCGATTGGGAAAAGATTCAAAAGAAGACACAGAAAAGCCTTCGAGCTCGACAGAGGCCCCCAAAGCTGAAATAAAAATTGAACCGGAAAGTGAGCCAGAAAATACGACTGAATCTCAAAAATCAAAAGCAACTGAGACAGACATTTGGAAAGCTAAGCCTAAGGAGGGTGTAGAAAAATCAAGAGATGACGAGTTTGAAGAGTATCTCGCTGATCTTTTTCTGTAATGCATTTTAAGGCGACACTAAAACTATGAAAGAAATGATAATATATTAATTTATTGAAAACGAAACAAATTTCTATACAAGTTTTCAGAGATAAAATAATTACAAAGACATTTTTATCATACAAGTAATCATACACTGAATAATCATTGTTGACATGATTTTCAACGAAATTCTTCAACGAGTTGATCATAAATCTGTCGAATACGACAATTTGAATAATGGACGAAATATTAGCAACGAAAATGGCACGAAAATATGAATTGATCTCAACAACAATCCTTATCATTATAATGCTCCTCGACGTTGTCGTATACGGGAAATATTTTTCTATGGAAATTCCATGTAAAAAGTTCTAGCCTACTATGCAAAAATTTCTTCATTCGAAATGCTCATCTTTTTGAATTTTTTCACGTGTATCCTAACTTCGCTCGCCACCTTATAACGCTGCGAAAATCAATTTTGACCCCTTTGAAATATCTAACTACGAGCGATTACAAAATATGTTACATACGAGCCATTTTTATACGAAGAAAAGTCAAACTATCACGCAATGGCGAAAATAATGGTTCTGTATGCCTGTATGTGTACATTTATATATATATTCGCTTGTGCGACATTGGAGAATCGTTATACTGCACACTATTGTTTTTCAACTTCAATTACTTTTCCAAAATGTACAATGAGCGTTTTCAACGCAAAATTTTAATGCGAACGATTAATCCGTTCGCTTTATTTACATAACGTATAACTTATTGTTTAATTAGGCGCGTATTAAGGCGGTTTCGACAAATTTAGACTTATTAGAAAGAAAAAAGAATTATGCACATCGAGACATTTTCTTTAAGTTTTTAAAATTATAAAGAAAGAAACAAAAAATTAGTAATTCATACATGTAAAATGCAGCAGTTTTTAAGTCATAAAATAATTTGTTTTCCCGTTTACATCGCCAAAAATGTTAAAATATTACTCACTAAACTGACTGATAAAACTCTCAAAAACTTTGAAATTACATCCTCAAACCACGACAAGAATTTGGGAAAAGAATATTTTGATCCGACGACACCTGTCGTGTATATATTCGGCGATATTCGGATCAAACAAAAGATATTTCTTTCGCTCTTGCTTCGGAAACATGAGACTTTTGTGCTAAAAGAAATATCCATCGAATAAGAGGTGTTTGATGAAACATTTTCATGCCACTTATACGTGAATTCCTATTTTCTTTATTGAACTTATCGAAGATTTGTTGTTCGTAATTTTTTCTTAAGAACTAATGAGGATTTGAAAAGATCTCGCAAATTACTTTTCGGTATTTGATTATAGATCTGGCATTGCACAGTAATTAACTTCAGCTCAAAAATTAATTTTTTCGTTAGCTGGTAAATCATTTTTTCAAATATTTTAATATTATTATATTAATTTTAAACGCATGTAAAAAAAAACTGATCAATGGGAGTTGGTGCATAAATTGAAAATATATTTGTTGTTTTATTTCGTAATTCCCTTTAGTTCCCTAATTTTGGAACAGCTTTAAGATGTTCAATACATCTAGAAATTCATAATTCATGGAAAAATCGTTACTTTAGTTTTCAAAATTTTTAAATTCGTTGTTCCGTTCTTCGAAAAGCGAAAAACATGGGAAATTCCAAGAGGAAAACTTGATTAAAATTTATCTCCGGGCGTATTTTCATTCGAGGATACAGATAAATTAACGTTGGTATTTTCAAATTATGCCAAGGATATTTGTAACAACTTTCGAGAAAATAATCTCGACTCCACCGCCAAAATTGGACGATCAGCGCTTATCAGATTAAAGAAAATTCAACGACGCGGCGTCAAGTCATACTAAAACGTTAACGCGAGACCTATTCATACGTAAGAGTCAACATTTGCCATTTTTTTTTCTTTCTTCATTTTTTATTTATTTATAGAGAGTCTATTTTTCGATCTACCTATCTATCATATTGATGAACGAACTGTTGTAGTTCGGAATCTCAACGATTTGAATGTATTTCGATACGTTTGAATAATCGAATAGATTTTCTTTCCAAACATTTCCAACAGAAAAGGGACTCCATATAAAATTCAAACTTTGTTGGATGAAAGAAAGTGGAAATGATCATAAATTTTTCTATTCTTGAGCCAAGAGTCCCCCGTTAATTGAATGAATCATTTTTGAATTAATTTTTTTTTTTTTGGAATAACAATAAACAGGATCGCATTTAAAATATATGGAGAGTGCAAAAGTGGATGAATTTCTGGAGTGGTGACGCATCACATTGCAGTTGGAAATTATCCTCTCAGGCTTTTTTCGTTTGTATTATATTTTATGGAGGAATTTGTTATGAGAATTTCGAGGAAACGCAATTGTAGAGTCGATTCCTAAAATCGCGGGATCATTTGCCCGGACAACTTCTCGAACACGCCCTCAGCTGATTTCCTTGTTTTTGGGAATCGCTGTCTTCGTCGCTGCAATCTTCGTCATGAGTGTGAGTGACATTCCGTGGGGTTTCTGGCCGAGCGTGTGGAATTTGGTTGTTCGAGTTAACACTCTCTATTTCAAGTGTTCTCTGCTGGAAAATAAACGACTGTTGTAGTGGAAAGACTTGAAATGAAATTTTGAATCATCAGTAACTTGGAGAAATTAAGTTTCCAACGAATATAGAATTCTTCCAAATTTGTATTTCAGAAACATTTGATAAACATCTTGGATGCGGGAAATATAAATACCACGTTACACGATACTTGAATTCCCAATAGTACGAATTTTTCAAATATTTGTATTATTTGAAAATACTTTAGACCAGAATTATTGTCTTATTTTGTGAAACGCAATGGTAATAATGTGCTTTTAGAAGTTTTTCAATAATAATAATATATAAATATATCTGAAATTTTTACAAACACAATAAAGGTTGATAGGAGGATGACTGAATTTTTGAAATTCCACTTACGGCGACTAGTCGATTTTGTTCTTCCTCTTCGTCGGTGAGCTTGAATGTTCGTGTTCTACTAATCATCGGAGTTTCCATTACAAACCTTTGTTCATGAGCCACAGTGCTCTCGTGGGGCATCTTGAAAATTGCAATACATTACAAAATGAATTTTTGGAATAAAACTCCTCCAAACAAAATGTAAATTAGATGTCTGTATGTAATATGAGATTTTATTTCTTATATTCATATTTGTTTTGATAGTTCACTTACCAACATAGCTGGAGCGCGGAACATGTAGGAGAATGGATAGTAAATGAGATTGAGAAAAGTTGCAGCGTACAAATCAGCGTACCTAACAACTTGACTACTGAAAAAAGTCTGTCGACTTCCGCTCCGGAAAAGAGACCCCATCATACCATATGCAAGATCCATTTTGTGTGTAACGTCCCTTATTGACGCCCGCAATTTTGAAATATCAGGTTTTTCTTTGGTGCTGCTGTCAAGATTTCTGAAAATATCAAAAAGCGTTTAATATTCAAAGCTTCGACAACCTTCCGAGTTACGATAATATGCTACATGATTATTTTAATGTTTTTTCTTAAGGTTTTATGAGTTAATATTGTTTGTTAGTTTGTCAAAAAAATATTAATTAAGTAGGCTAATAATTATTTCACGTACTTGTACATCTCCCCCAGCATTACATCCAGGCTTTGAAGTTCAGCAAAAAGTTGACATTTGTCAGTCCAAACGTGTAATTCTTGCACAAGTTCTGGCACTATCAGAAAAGTTCTCCAGCCACGAATTTTTTTGCTTTTCAGAATATCACCGAAAATGTGATCTCCTATGTAAAGCACGTCTTTGCCCTTGGCCCCAATCATCTCGGTGAAAACATCGCACGAACCTCCTGAATACACTTCACCTAATTTACAAAAATTAGTTATATAAATCGTACGAGAAAACATTATTCGTATTCGAATGCCAAGTTTATTTTTCCAACAATTTTACGAGTTTTTATTCATACTATTCTTCAACTTACGTTCATTCAATTTTTCTTCACGATCTATTAAAACAAAAAATTTTATTGGAAGAAAAAATAATTTCATAGTATAGAGACATTGTGTTTTCTCAAAAGAAAAATATTTTGTATCAGTTTATTTCGATCGTTCAGAATCATCGAATGACATTTACGTCATACAGAATTGAACAAATTTTCTCTTTTTTTTCATTCATATTCATCATCTTTTTCTTTGATGTTGTTTTTAAAACTAAATCCTTTGAACTCATTATTACACACTTTTTTTTGCAGTTTTTTAGTTGTTTTTAATTTATACTGTTGGTAATGTAACAACCGGAACTGGTTTTATCCCGGTTCTACATAATTCCTGGGACATTGATCGATATAAAAACTATATCAATAATTATTATTTGTTAGATAAACAAAAAGACTTGCAATTTTTTGCAGACCCTACATACTCCATAGAATTGTCCAGAATTTAAAAAAAGTTTTAGTACGGTGGTTTATATTTAAAAAAATAAATACAATATTGATGTTGTATTTCCAAGCGTCGTGGTGTGTTTTTCGTTTATGGCTCAACGGATTAACAAATCTCTAATTATCTTCCGTATTTTTATTTATAAAATTTTCATATTCGGAAATAAATGTAAGGTACCTGTGTGAAGTGGTCCTTTGTGCGTGCCGAGTTTCAAAGCACCAGTTTTCGTATTGACCTGTCTCAGGATAGTGCCTTCACCGAAAAACAGGGGTTTGGTAGCGTCGACGACGATCACGTCAAAATATGTTTTCCAATTCCTGTGAGGCTCGTCAGGCTGGAACAGAAAAATAATTGGAAAATAAGAAAATAAATATATGCATATTTTCCAGGAAATAACTTTGCATGGAAAATATTACATTTATGCAATGGAGATATACATCGTTTTAATAATATTTTTTATTTACCCTAGCACCGTGGGGAAAATCGAATAAGTACGTCATTATTTTGTCCGTGAATACATAATCGCTGTTTGTGAGCAAAAAAACTTTGGCGCCGCTCTCGCGTATCCTGGTAAGGAACATCGGCAATCTGTCGTCCTTTTTAACATATTCGTCAATTTTCTCGACCGTTTTGCTCTTGAGATCGCCCTGTATGTGAATCCAATCGACTGCGTTCCTCACATCTTGGAATATACTCTTGAAGCTCATCGTCAATTCACCCTCTTTTACTCCCGTTTTTTCCCGCGTGTATTGCGGCGAATTTGTGAAAAAATCGATCAGACATGCGAGCAAATAAGTTTCCGGCAAATTGAATAATGTATTGAGCACGTAGACCCGAGATTCGTCCAGTTGAAGAAATTTGTTCGGATAGAGTTCATATACTTGCGAACTGTGGATTAAATACGAACAAGAGTCATTTTAAAAGCCAATTTCAACTACAGCTAGTTTCAAACTATGATTCTGTGTTTTTTTTTTTACATTTTTGGTTCAATAACGTTATTTCCCTCAAATATTAACAATTTATTTTTACTGTATGATTTTTTTGCAAATTTTAATATAGTAAATCTGTTTTTTCACTCACTGCTTCAAGAATTCAAAACCGTGTACACACACGAGTATATTTCCGTAAGCATCGACTTTTAATAGGTTCCCGTAGAGTGTGTCGAACCATAGTCCTCTTACTGGAAAGCTGGGATCGTATTCAAAAGCCTGGATCTCTCGTGGATAACCCAACGAGACTAAACGATCCTTCAGGAGATTGAAACCGAGCTGCTCATACTGCGGTGATTTGTATTCTGTAAAGTTGCGTTGAAGTAAATAAAATTCAACCAATTTATCGCCAGAATATCTTACGCTGCATTTTATTTAATTCTTTTTTAACGAGAGCACTTTTTTTCATTAATTCTACATTGTTTTCGCATTTTTTTTAAACATTCAAAGTGATTTTTTTAAGCCATTTTTTAATTTTTTTTTTTGTTATATGCATCGTAAACTTGTTTTCACGATTTTTTTAATTTACCTGCCAAAGTGTAGTCCATATCGAAGCCATAGAACTTGATATTCTCCAAATGGAGACTTCTATTAACAAATATTCTGCAACAAAAAAATAAAAATCGTATTAATGAGAGCAAACAAAATATTGAAACGTGCTAAAGGTTCAATTCTCATTATTCGTGTATCACCAATAGGTATAACTTCATTCCTCTTATATTCATTATATTTCTTATAATCTTATAGTGTGCACGTAAAAGTGTCGGAGTTTTAAACCTATTTAATGCAGTACGTCTTGGCACGAAGGATGAGATAATATCGAGGATCGATTCAGTCCCGGACAAGAAGTAAGGATATCTTGCAAAATCAGATTCAAACCATTTTCTCTACATTTTGGTTCAAAATAATGACAAAAAAGCACAAATAAAATCGTAATTAAACGATCCGGTTAAAAAAGCCTCGTCGCAGAACGCATGTTTTATTCGACATTCGTTTGTTTTTAGGGAATATTTGCTCTTATCGAACTAAAAATAAAATAAAATTTTGACTTTCTATAAGAATTTTTTTCTTCAGTATATGATCAATATAATTACAAGTTTGGCAAAGTAACGAGTTTAATTTTTTCCTCTCTTCTTATTTAGTCATTAAATCGATACAGATTCAATCAAAAAAATTATTGATGGATTGTACTTTGCTACACGAATCTTTTTGAAAATTCCTGCAATCGATCATGCTAACAAATCATTAATGTAAATCAAAAGGATTAAAAAATTTGACCATTGTTGAGTGAGAAACTTACGCATTGAGTGCATGACTGTGATGATTAAAGGGACTTCCAAAATCTCCAGCTGATAATCCATCATCATTCATATTTTTGAGCCACATAGTTCGATATTTAAACACCAACACGTATTATTATCGAGTAGAACAACAATTTACTCAATAAATTGAATGACGCCAAAACAAAGCGGAAGAAAATTATACCGTGTACGTATTTTTTCAATGCACTAAATCGCAGGAAATTTTTTTGTGTTTGTACGATTATTGGGGGAGATTTACTGCGCACACATGACGATTAATATTTTCTTGTAATTCTGGATCACTCCTAGTGAGAACAGATTAATTTCAATATGGGTAATATTAAATGATATGACTTTGTAGAAATGAAAATTAAATATTATTTTTTGCGAGTTTTAGATGCGTTCACTTTGGCGTTGCAGGGAAAACTCTTCGGTAATGCAGGGAGAACGTTTAAAACTTTTGCGAGGTCTGGAGAAAAATATCAATTGAGAGTCTTTGTTCGAGTCGTAAACCAATCGGTGCACCTACGAAATGAATCACTTTGTGCGCCTCTCGGGAGATAAGGAACTGTTTATAATACATTTTCCACTGGCGCTCGTCACGTCATCAACCCATCAATAATTCAAGATTACATAAAAGCTTAAACTCATGATTTCTATATCAATGGAATAATTATTCCTTTTTTTATCCACTCGAAGCAATGGTTTATCGTGAAAATTTTCAACGATGTTCTGATTACAGCAGTACTTCATCAATCAAAAAACATTGCTTTCTTTATTGGTTCTTTCTCCGAAAAATGAATTAAAAAAACTTACATGAAAGAATTAATTTTTTCATTGTTAATTTCACAAATAAAAATTGTTTTTTTGCTAAGAATAAATTGTTTATATTTATTCTCCAAAAATTACAGAAGATTGTGACTCACGCGATTTGTGATTAAGGTGATAGTGTGATGAAGAGAAAGGTTGAGTTCTAAGAGGTTTTTCTCCTTAATCGGCGATAACGCGAAGTATTATCAATGCAACACCTGGATTGCGTGACGAACGAGTGACGGTATGACGCACATAAATATCATTCGAACAAAGTATCCAGCAAACAATCTCTTGTCAACACAAAGATGCGAGTGATGTTTCGCGACCTTGCCGTAAGCTGAGTATTTCCTGCGTTTATTTTTGAAACACTTTCATTTTCTCAGAGCCTTTTTTTCATATAAGCGTTAAATGCTACGATCGTTGTTTGAGAATTTATTCTTTGAAATGGTACTATTCTATAATTTGAAATTTTTTTATTTTACTTTCGGGGATGAAAATTAAAAGTGAAATAGGCCTCATTAAAATGAAGTGATATCCGTAGTTTAAAAATTCGTTCGTTCGTTGCTTTATTTATAAGATATAAAAAGGATAAAATAATGGAAAGATCTAAAAATAGGAAATTCCTTAGCTCTCGGAAACCAAGATTTTCAGCGAGATCTCCGAGCACTTCTCCTGTAACAATGCACCTACACGTGACACTCGAGGATTGTTCAAATTTCTAGAGCACAGAGTGGGTTCTATACAGTCAAAGAGAGAGAGAGAGAGAGAGAGAGAGAGAGAGAGAGAGAGAGAGAAAGAGAAGGAGCGAAAGAGAGAGGGAGAGAGAATGGCAGTCCCTGGTGGGGTGTTCGGTTATTGTCGTTGTCACGTATTAGTGTCCTATCGTGGAAAACTATATACACGTGCGACATAATGTACAAGGTATTTCGATGTAACGTGATACATTTTTGGTTCACTAAATTATTCAATGCCATTGAACTAATAGTATATTGGCCTCGTTATAAGTGAGACTCACTCGACACTTTTCACCCATCAAATTACCATAATCATAGTGAAAAAAACCAAACGTGGGCTACCATTGAATCCTCAAATGAAAACTATGATAGTTTCTCCCACGATTTAAATTTAGAAAATATCTATAAATCTATATCAATTTCAACGTAGCACGTTTAAAAAGCTTGAAAAACATAATAACCATGTGGTCGTTCATTTTCATTATGAATAAATACGTCAAATGGATAAAATTTTATTTTATAAATTTTTAACCAATTTGTTGGTGTACGAATCGATGTATTTTTGACACTTTTTCATTTTTATAAAAATTCAATTACGTGCAACCCTCTTTTCCAAATATTCTTTTATCTTATAATAGAAGTTTTATCGACTCCAAATATTCGTGCTTTTTTTTCAAGGTTGCAGCTGTTTCGTTTGGGCTCTAAAAAAACATGCAATTAACCCATGAATTTATTAGCGAGCCATAAAAATCCATTTTCAGTTAAAATATCTGTGGAAATTATACCAATATTATTGATTGCAATTTGGGAAATAATTTGGAAAACAATTTGTGAGCATTGAAAAACGAACATCAATTCTGATATTCATATAAAGGGGAAATGATTTTTTTAATTTTTTGACATACAACTGGCCAAACATGGTAAAACTACTTCGAAGAGCCCATACAGTGCATGGATTAATGTAAACGTGTATATGTGTTGTCAAGAGGAATGGAGCCCACGTTACCGGGTCGATGGGTCGTGACGTGAAAGCGAGTACGCAATCCTAAGTAACTGAATGAAACTGTTTCGTTTCGTTCAACGTTTCGTTCAACTGCATGTTGATAGCGTGTTACGAACAAGTCAACCTTTTAATAAACGGGGCCCTCAAAAATCGCATCACACTCTATCACTCAAATAATTTTTCCTCCTGCTACACCAGCATTGTTATTTAATACCGAAATTTGCCAAACAATCGAGTAAAGTAATCATTACAATTCCGATGTAAATTAAAATTATTTAAGGTAAAAAAAGATGAGCCGAAAATACTTAGTCACTGGGGAATTTTGGAGTTTTGGTAGAACAGATCGCAACGGTAATTTGATTAGCAAAATTTTATGACAATTTGAATATCTTCTAAGACGATTGATATTTCGTCTATTCGTATTGAATTTTTTCATTTATAACTTTCCGGAATAGTGATTCAATGTAATTATCCTAGTTATTAAAATCGCGTGAAAAAGTGACTTCGAAATAATTTAACTGCCGGAACTGAAGTCTCTTATTTAGTGGAATTTCAGCACTAGACGTCAACTCCAATAAAAGTCACTCCAGAATAAATGGAATACCGTGTGTAGTGAAAAGTTTCTGTGAATACTCAGTGGTATGTAAAAAAATATCTACAAACGAAATCATTTAATTACCCAAATTACATTACACCTTTGAAGGACATAAACAGAAAGAGTTTTTAATGAATTCATATGCTGAAATGTCAACGGTCCATAAAATGCTGAGTAAAAGTCACCCGATTATTAAATATTTCACTAATTTCATGTCAAGCCAAAGTTCAGGTAAATTATACACGCGAAAAAACTTTTATGACTTTCAATCAGCGAGATTAGATTTTTTTCATGTCAAAAACATTAACGCCTGTTTATATTACTTTTAAATTTTTCACTTCGAATGTTGTTTTTTGAAATCACGAAACACTTCGACAGTTAATATTAACATGTTATAGTAACGTTCGCCGTTCAATGGTCGAACGTCGACTGATTCGTCCTCGCTGGGTACGACGTTAATAAGACTCTGTATTGGAACCCAAATTCACGGTATCCCAGACCTTCGACACTGTACCACGAACTACGGATATTTAGAGAGCGAGTTTTCAGTCGGCGTGCCTTGTATGCATATATTCATTCAGATATGAAAATCGACGTTTTCTGTGTAGTTTGCAGACAAAGATTAGATACGTGACATTGAAAAATAAACTTCCGAATAGAAATATGGATAGCACGATCAAATAATCCTGCAAAAAATAATGAAAACCCTCCGAGGAAGAAGAAGTCACGATTAATATTTAAAAGTGATTTTAGCACTCATGATTTTATGGTTCAAGGGCTTCTATCGTTCGACTTGGAATACGAAGAAGGTCACTATCATCATGATCATGATCATCAATCTTTTCTACCATTTTAATCCTTTGATGGACCATTTTGTAAATACCTGAAATTAACTTAAGCTAAATTCAACATTTCTCATGTATTGAAAATGGGAATGCTTCATCGGCAATCAAAGCAGAATATTTTGACCAATTCTTACAACGTATTTCGATGACTCACTTTTTATCGTGCACTCTAAGACCTCAAAATAATTCTATCGCGATAATTCTCTTCGTAGACGCGATCTATCAACTTCTTTCTCGAACACGACCTTTCGTTCATGAAGAATCTTTAAATTACTAATTTCGGATTTAAAAAATTCAACGTGCTGAATATCTGGCCGGATTTCTAAATAACTAAGGCTCGTGGTAAACTTCAGTAGACAGACTGTCGTGCTGCTTTGATAGTCATAGTTTCATGGAAGCTGACATATTAATATGTAAATTCATTAAAATATGCCGAAATCATTTGATGTCTTTTTAAATCAAACTATGGATGAGCAGTATGGCTACCATAGGCTGTAATGCATAATTAGTGGAGAACAGATAGATGAGCTTTGAACGTAGTGTCAGAACTTTTTGTCGACCCCACTGCCTGAATCTACTAAAGCGACCTCGCTTCGACGCACTGCGCAACGTGTCTGCCACGTAACTGAACAAGATTAATCATAATCATAATGCTTCTCTAATCCCAATTAAACTTGTATACAGCATCGAACTATAAATCGTGAAAAAACTATACCAACACTCAAAATTTCAAAGTCATTATTTACAACTACTCATAAGCAACAGTTTTTTAAACTAACAAAATTCAGTAAATATTTTGTCGACGTAGAAAATCGACGAACAAGAGGGTTTTATATTTAATTGGAATTTGGATCTATATCTTTCAAATGGATTGACACAATTATTATTTGTTCAGATAATTATTGAGTTGTCCTTCTCGTATAAGATTTTTCTTCAACTGTTCAAATCATTTTTTGTCACTACAGAATAAGATGTGCAATTATCTTGTCACAACGATTTTCTGGCTTCATCAAGATTCTGTACATTTCTATCTATTTGCCTGTGATGCTAAGTGTGTACGAAAGGCAAACCGATTGGTACGGTAAGGTTGGTACAAATCTTGCTGCCTGTTTTTTGTTGAAGAGTCTTAATATTTAGAATAAAAAGAAAGCTACACGTCATTCTCCTTTCGTCTCGACCATTGATTTTCGGGGATAAAGCAATACAAAGGTCTTTATATTAAACATGGAAAGTTTGTTATTAGATTATTCCACAAATTTTCAAAAAACAACCCGAGAGTTAACTTTTGAACATGATAGTAGAGAGGCTATCGCCTTAAATGAAGACACGATATTTAATTCCATGGGTGTAAATATTTTGAATCTTTTTTTTGAACTTTTTGTTGTTGTTGAACGCGTTGAATTTATGTGTCAAAATTTTTTAAATATCAATTTGACGTAAGTAGGAGGCAAGTGTTGTTAAAATTTATCTTCAATGACATGCTGAAAAATGTAATGCTATATCGAGCCACCACGCAAACAATGGTATCAGCATCGATAATTTTCGGGTCACGCCACGAGAGAAAAATTAAACTACCCTCCTTGCTTAGTGGAGTGAGTCACGAACTCGATCCACGATAAACGGAATATATTTTCCTAAAATTGCATGTTTGCTTGAGTTCGTGGGTATGAAATTGAGAAAATGAACGTGAGAATGTAGTCTGGAAAGTTTGCATGTGCGAGAAATGAAATTTTAGATTTTACACTGCAACACATACACCAGGAAATTAAGACATTCCTGGAGGATTTATTTTCGTGACTCATTAGCACGCGAGTGTGACGAGCATAGGGTTGAACCTGCAACCTTCGATTGCATGTGGATAAGCACAAGTACAAATTTGTATAAATAAAATTACGTGAGAGGACAATAATTTCATGTTTGTATAATAATTTTTGGTCTCACTTTCCTTTCACGTTCTCTCTTTCGATGAACCGGCGAGTTTTTAAATCGGATTCTATAAACGATCTTGATGAATATCAACAATAAGCATGATAGGAACGACAACATTGAAGCGACACAAGTTTTAAAATATATTAGAAGAAAATGAGGGTGATAAAGGGACTAAAATTGGAAACCATTATTATGATGATTTCAAAAGATTTAAAAACTGCTGACTGCCTACATTTAAATGAATGAATTTTCATGTCACTGAATTTGACGAGGGACATGAAACATGAAAATTTGCTTAAAAATATGAATAATTCCTTTTGGATAACAAATCTATAAATAATTCATAAGATTGATGTTGACAAAAATATTTTTTTACTTGAATTGATATTTCTAATAATTGTATGCCGATGTTATATCGAGGATATTATTATGCTTATTATTTTTATGCTTCTCATTGATTGGGTTCTGTGTATGCGAAAACAATTGATGTGATTTCGTTCGAAAGATATTTTTATACTAATTGAGACATTTATTTATCTCTGATTGTCTTGACAAGCCGGACAGATCGTGGCTCTTAAAATTTATTAGTTTATATAGGAGATTAAGTCGATTGATGAAATACCACGGGTTGGACTTGTTCGAACCCCGACTAATCGGTGTGAATGAAAATGACAAGCGCAAAAACACGTGCACACCCACACACTTACACGCACGTTCGACGATGAAACTAATTAATTGCTTTTGCTGCCAGGATTTCCTGCCAATTCCTGGTTACTCTATAAATAAATCTCTCAAGCACGTACTTCTCGTTACGCAACTTGATAAACTGATTATTTATTTTTCCGATCATCACGTTCAGGGAAGAGTACATTTAAGGTTTTGTTCTCAAAAGGAAGATAATTACTTATATTCTTATCGCAAACACTAAGAAATTTTTGAATCTACAGACTCAATCAATCTGTCAATAATTTTCATCGATAGGAATTGATTGATTAATCGAATGTTTCGTTATAAATTTCGAAGAGCTTTCATAATCAAACAACAATTATCGACGATTTATCTGAAATGCAGATTATTTATGCTTTTATCAGTTATCGTCCTTGATATTAATTGTTTGGTAAAATCAAAATACTGATAAAAAATACGAGTTTTTTTCGAATGTTTCGCACTTAAGAAAAGAAAATCGGTCAATTTGTTTATACAATTTTTCTTTGCAGAACTTCTATTCAACCTTTTCATATTATTGTTTTGAAAAGCCAATGTTCGTAGCATCCAAACAATGAGTGAAGTTTCAATGATTGTTTTCGAAGATCTGAATACCAAAAGAATCCGATCGTTGTTAAGTCATTGACTCGGAAAATGTGTATATAAATATTATTATTTAGGCTTCCTTCGTCAGTTTTAGTTGAAAAGAAAAGAACTGTTATTTTTAAAAACCAAAACAACATATTGCCCGAGCTTTTTGTCGGATACGTTCTTCATGTTTTTTAACGTAGCAAATATTTCGTGACACACTTAAAATTCGTACAACTCGAATCTAATAATAAATGGAAGGTCGCACTGATATTCCAGTGGAGTATTCGTGCTCATATCATTTATACGAGCTTTTCATATTATTTCTGTTCACATGCTGAACGTTCCTGCGAAATGATACGTTCCCAGTCTTAACGTTCTTGCCCGTGCAAAAATCTTGCTCATTTAAGTACGTGAATCATCGACTTTTTTTCACACCTTCCGATCAACGAATTGCCATTATATGATGCACCATAATTGGGCAAAATAAATCGAAATAACAAATTTCAATTTTGGAGGTTTATTGTTTTTCTATCATTTCATGCTACCTTCGTTTTAATCAATTTCTTCATTCATTAATTAAACGAATTACGGGCAATTCTTACAATAAGTTGTTCGTTTAGAAGTTTTCCTCATGTCTTCACCACTTCGTCTATTGTCTGTTTCGATCCAAAGATGTCCGACAAGGGATACTCTAATACGATAAAGAATTTCATCACTCGGCTCACAATCGTTCCCAATTGAAAGAGATAATCGCAGGATGTTCAATATAAATCCTTTAAATAATTCTCCGCGGTACATACTCGATAGTTACATATATTTTTTATCATATAGAGGGCGTTTGAGCTTAAACAAAAGTTGGAGCTGTCACAAGCTTGTCAAATATTGTTCCTGGGGCATAGAGAATTTAATATCTACCAAAAAAATTTTTTTTTCAGAATGTCCCACGAGGAGAAAGTTTTCTAATTCAACAAACTAAAGTTTCGATCGTTGGAATGCAACGAAATTTCTGTTTTCTTCATCAAATTGCAAAATGCAATATTTGGATACGATGTTTCAAGAAAATTCTGTTCGGACCTAAAAACTGAATGGTTGACGAGAATTGAACCAATTGAAAAAAAAACTGATAACAAATCAAGAAAACTCGATTCATTTTTTTCTTTTAGCAAATAGTCTAAAAAAAAATGACATCGTGAACGCTGAATCGTTTTCTGGGTTAAAATGATTACGTGGAAAAATATTGAAAATATGGTTCAAAGGTTGATAATCTCTTCCCAACATAGTCTCGAATGTCCCATACATGAAACAGCTCATAGAATTCATTGAACATTTCCGTTCTCATTCAATTTGATGATTTACCAAGATCTCTAGCCCACGAGATGTTATCGTATGTATAAAGCGTTTGATTCAAAACTATCATATCAAATTTTATATCGTCTAAAACGAGCTGCTACCGCGTCTCTTGATGATTTATCGATATCGTTTTAGTTGACTGTAAAAATATCGTGGATCAAATATCTCGCAGTGAAACTCAAGAGTCTACTTTCTACAGTCAGCTTGAGTTGTAAAATGAGAAAATAAAAACTTGAGTATGAGATCGATTCGCTCCAATAAAAAAAAATATCAAAGACGATAACAAATAATAATTTGTTACATTGTTATTATCTTTTCTATATTTTACATGTTGTTGTTTTTTTTCGCTATTTCATTGCTGAGTACATTTTTTTTGTTCAATGGATATTTTTAGGTAAAAATGAACATAACGGTCATTATTGAGTGATATACAGAAAAAAGCTTTTTGCCAATAGTCGTTGTCAACATTGGTCTCGTTTAATTATCGTATCGTAACATCCGCGAATGGCGCAGCTCATTTATTGCCCAAGTTCCTCCTTCTGTCTCTCTCGTACGACGTGAGTACGGATATTCGCATTTTCGCGCATTGCGAATATGTGCAAATTTTTGAAATTCTCGTTATGAGACCGTAAGTGATTTTTGAAGTTTACGTAATTTATGAGTGGTGAGAAATTAGCGTCGAAGGTCCTTTCGCGCGATATTAATTTTAGATATTATTTTTATATCACCTGGCGCAGAAATTCGCTTTATGAATTCTTAATTAAGGTCAAATCGTTCACGGACGATCGGTATTCACAGACAACAAATTCTTTCAGCTTTTTTTATAAGCATTTCCATTTATTACGTTGTTATATTTATATCTCAATAATATGTTGTCAAAATTCCGATATACTCGAAAGAGAAAAACGCAATCCAATTCTTCTGTCAACCTGAGGCAAGTATTGTAAGAAAATAATAAATACGTTAAATAAATAAAGAATCTGAGACGTTTTCTCAATAAATCTATCTTGTGGACATTTTACAACCCGCCTTTAAAGACTACATCTAAATGCCCGTACTTCTGGTAGTTACGAAAACTCTGAGATCTAAGCTCAAAGTGTATAAATTTCAGACTTTTTTCTGTTGTGGCAATTAGCCAGGTTATCGATAGCCCGCGGTATGGATCGTACGAGACTTGGAAGATTTGGCACGTTCGCATCCCAAGACACGTGTACGACGGCGCTGAGAGTGGAAGCAAAATTCAATGGGAGTCACATCAAAAAAATAAACTTCAACGTCTGTAGTTTCGGATATAAATTTTTTTTTCAAGCACAATCAGAATGTTAACCTTGGTTGCTGCAATTGCTTGGAAAACTTGTTCCAGTCCATTTCATTTGAAAACTTTTATTTTTATTGCTGTTTTAGCGCGATGAATTCATGTTTCGCAATATATTTTGCTGCTTCTTTTTCTAACGTGTAGAAATGAACGAAAATAACCGACGAAGCTATTTTTGGGATCGGTGCTATTTTACGAATCTATTTCTTCTGTTTCGTTTAATTCATGGCTTTGCGTTCATTTCGAAACTTTGAAAATGAATGGAAAAATCATTGGAGATATTATATTGAAATAAAATTATTTTTAGAGACTGGACACTTGGCTCCTTAAATAACAGTGACTTTCACCAATTTTTTCGTATTCCCAGTTCAATTATGTACCCGCGAGAATTTCGCTTCGAGTGACCCGTATTGCCCCAATAATTAATGAAATTCCGCAAATTCAAATGGACAGCAATGCAGAAATGTTCGTGACCATGACCGTGGACAAGACACAAAGAATTTTGTGCTTTCATTCTCGATCTACACACGCCTCTATTGCTGGCGTGGACGAAGGTCTGGTCCAACGCCAGCTCAGCAAACAAAACCCTACGATTTCCTCGTAGTAAACGATATTTTAACGTCGACGTAAAATGGCAACGTGGAACAAAAAACCAAACACAAAACATGACCCAATTCGTCGAAGTTATGGCAAGAACAAGTTTTTGGACATGTGCCAAAAGTGGCCTTACATTTGCAAGATAAAAAATCTTAACATTAACTGTGTCAATGCATAATTTTTTTAACTATCTATTAAGCACCGACAATTTTTTCATTTTGGTTCGGATGGTTCGTTCCGAAGAAACTGGTTTTTAATTGAATGCCGGTTAATATTTATACCAAGTAATTACGAGCTGCCATGATTCAAACGAAAACTCCTTTGAAGACTGGCATTAAACTTAGGGCGTCAGAAAAGTGGAGTACGGTATAGATTTTGTGGGAATCTAGAGGATCATTATCCTTCGAAATAACAGGTCATGACATAGAAGGAGAGCAAGTGGGAGGGAGAGAGTTAAGGATGCACGAATTATTGTACGATCGATAGACTTCAATATACCCATTAAAGTTTCTCGCCGAATGAGTTATTACCGAACTTCCCAACGGGATATAATTGCTTCACTAAAATTGAATGCCAACTCAACTAGAATAATGGTATTTTTCTATCGTTTTTTGTCGGTGTAAAAATTAGTTTCGATAAAATAGTCAAGGAGAATATTTAATTCGTCAAAATTGATTTTTATCATAACGTTTACAAATCTCTTTCAAAATTAATGACTATTGGATTACTTTTAATCGATTGATTGTCTGTTGTCGTTCTTTGAACTTGATCACTTTGTCATTTTTAATCACTCAATATTTTAAAGTTATTTCGTAACGCTCGATAATATATCAACTGCATTAACAACGATATTACTAGCCATAGTCGAAAGCCTGGGCACCGCCAATTTAAAATAATGACAAATATTGATGAAAACATTAGAAAAAAGTCAATTTTTTATTTTTATTATTTTCTAATCGACGAGCCATTAAAATGTGATATACCTGTGACCCAGTTCTCGTTTGTCCGTTCGTAGTGCGTGGACACCTTCATTATAACTGTCGAATTCAAGTTCACTTCGATCATTTCTTTTGAGACCAATACCTGCTGGCAATTGAAGAGCTAAACTTTCCATAGCTCGATGAAGACTTTGCTCCGGATTCTCGTCTTTTGATAAGCGCATTCTACAATCTGGTTTACCAGAAGAAATAAAAGAAAAAAATATCTCTCACGATCTATATCTTTGACGGAGAAGAGAGTCCATTTTTGGCGTTTGAATGATTTGCATGTTCTTCATAATTTACAGCCTGTCATAAAGAATATCGATCGATGTACTCAAATTTTTCTATGCCTTCGTAACAATAAAATTCGAAATAATTCATTTTAACGGAATACGTCGAATAATATTCATGAAAAAGTTGAAAATGCTATTCAACGTTTGTTTCATTAATGTTAATATTTTTCTCATAATGTAAATAATTGATATTGAATTAAGGAAATCATGTTTCTATTTTTTTTAAATCATTTTTCCGGAAATATATTCGAAAGGTTCATAATAAATTACGGACTTGTTAAAAAATTCATCGAAAAACGAATGAAGATCGATATTCTCGACGATAAACAGTATCTTCGTTTTTAAATTATTATTCGCTTCGTTATCGATTGTCGTATAATATTACCGCGATCGTTGACTGGTGTTATTACGAAGTCCACGTTACGTTGACTCATATTGCTTCGAATTGAAACGTCAGAAGGTTGTGAAAAAAAATCAACCCGTAAATGACCGACACAGTAAACACGAAATTTCGTTGCACTGAAGAATCTCAAGATTGGTTGAGTTTCAATAAAACGCGATGAGCCACAATAGCCCACTGACTCGGCCGAAAGTCGTTTCTCGAATGTTCACGAGTTTCGTCGCAGTTATTATTATCGTTTTTATCGCACGACCACAAAATATTGCAAAATATTGGAGAGGGAAGTGAACTTTAAAAAAACAAACAAAAAATCTCTTTGATAAAAATGCTATGGATCAACAAAGGTCACGGAGATTAAAACATATTTCTTGATGCGTATTGTATCGTGATTGCAAATGAGAGAACGAAGGGGATGATGAAATTGACGGTTCGGATTTTTGGGCAAATAACAATTTTTTCTAAATTTAGAATACAATGTCAGGAGCATATTTGAAAATGGTTCAAACCTTGTGAAAGATAGTTATAGCAATAATGAATTATTTATTAGAAAATGATGAAAATGTCATCGAAAAAATTAATCGATTGAAAACCTAAAACCTGAGTGAATAAAATTTATTCCATTAAATGCGAGATATTGGAGAAAAAAACCTTCACTTCAAACTGTGGCCAGAGAAGTGTATTTAAGATTCAATCGAAAACAACATTTCGTAAGTTTGTAGGGATTCTTGAAAACACACAGTGCATCGAAAGTCGATTAAAATATGTATGAGATAAAGTGAATTCCACTCTCGTTTCGGAACGATTGCGACAGCTGAGAGAAATGTACGATAGCGCATGCATGAACAAAAAAAAAAGGCGTACGGTTCTTCGTGCCTTTCAAGCAAACAAAGTGACAACAGCGTCAGATGTTTTTTCAAAAAATACACATTTATACCTAATTAGTGCTTGAGTGATATTAGCGATGTATCTGGAGCAGAAGATTGCGTCAGAAAAAAAACTTTCCAGAACGGTATCTTTTGTTATCAATAGGCTGTACGTCAAATATTTATTTTTTCAATTATCGTCACGTTCCAAAAAAGTAGGCAATTCTAAAACAACGAATATATGGGGATAATATGGGGGTCAAAACTGAAAAATTACCGCTACAGCAATAGAAACCTTTAGATTTGGGTGATTTTGTAAATTTTTCTTGCTGCGTAGACACTTGAGGATTTTTACGAACCCCTTCCATCACTTTGACGTCATTTTACTACAATTTGTTGTATAATATACTATTTTTGTTTTGTTTTTATGAAAATATATTTGTTGAGCAATAAAAATTCTTCAAGTTTGTCCCCCGATTCTGTTGGCGCAACGGTATATTTTTGAGTTGTTGTAATTCTTGGAATTATCGCATGAATGAAAATATTCCACAATCCGGCGCCACTGGTGTTTTTTTTCGAATTTATCACAATCTCATGATTGTGATTGAATGTCATACACTTTGCAGGGGTCCATATGTTATCTTTGTTTTTCAAGACGTCATCTCGAGTTCGATTGACGAAAAAAACGAACATTATATCTTTGACGTTTTCTTTAATAATAGACTATGTTTTCGGAAATAATATTAATGATAAGATACTCTTATCATGGCGTGTAAACTAGTTATATTTTAAGGTTGACGATGTATCTGTTACATCAATTTTTAATGTCACTTTCATAATAGTTCGAAAACCTTTTGCTTTCTGTTATTATTTCGCAACATGCGAACGCACGTGTTAGCCCACAAGCGGAATGCTGAGCCTCGAAATAATCACTAAAAATATTATGACTCACAGGTGGTGCGACAAAATTAACGAACGAGGAATTTTATCCAAATTGATTCTTGAATTCGGATGACTCTTCTCGTTACTTTATATTTAGTTGGTTACAGGTTCAGTTCTGTGACGGAATCAACGAAGAAAACAAAGTGTAGGTTGCAGGAGCTTTGTGTAGACTCGCTTTAAATCTTTTTATTTGAAGAGTTTTTTTGATACTGCATAATTGAGATCAAATATTTAGGCTAATCACGTGCGGTAATTACGTAATTAATTCGAGTCGTATTTTAGAAATGAATTTTTATTGGGCAAAATAACTTCTTCACATTAGCCAAATGAGTGTCAAGTGTTTCCACTATCGTTGTATGCAAAGTTAAATTCGAGGATTAAACAAATAAATAATCGATTCGCACTGCAGCGTGGCTTGTTAAACTAGAAAATCATTAAAACGCTCGATCCATCGACAGATAAATACAAAACTCTCATATTTCCATTGAATTTTTTGGAAGAATAATCCGTAATTTTTGTGTCAATTTATTCAGCTTATTTTGTTCCTTCTTCGTTTTAATGTCACAGACGATTGTAAAATTAGCTAGCGAAAAAAAATAGTTATTGGAAAATTAACGAGGGAAACAAAGAAATTACCGGGTAAATTTGTAGAAAATATTTCGAGGAACAAAATAAGCGGTCGTACGACAAAATTGCTTAATAATTACGAATTATTCGTCTGAAAGTGTCGTTAAAAATATGTCATCGTCGAATTTCGCATTTATCCATTAATGCTTTGGCAAATTTGGTGTTGATAATATTTTTGTAGGCTAATGAGACATGCTGTAATAGGAAAATCCAGTATTAATTAATTTATTTACAGTGTTAAACTGTGCATAAAACTATTGTGAAAATTCAACATTTCAATAACGTAAAGCAGCTATTTTGCTTAAATCAAGAAGCAGTATTTTTTAAATATTTTTTACAAAGATACGAAAAAATGCTACTCATTTATATTTTTGGCAACGTAAATTATTTTTTACTTGGATTATCCGATTCATTGTATTGTTGGTGCTTCTTGAGCTGTCGCGAGTGACGCATTCAAGGCGCAAATAACTGTTTTCGTTCAAAATTTAAATACGCGAATAGTTTTTTTTCAATGTTTAAGCCAAAAAGTAAAAGATGTGTAAAGTTTGTATTCGAGGGTTGAGGCCTCATGAGTTTACCGGCTTTGGGGCCGAACTTATTGCACGAGGCTCACAAGCGGCTATTTCCATACTAGCCGTTAAGTCGATAAACGAGCTCAAAACATTCCGAAACGATGTTCTTGGAAATTCGTTTCTATGTTTATTTTTTATTCTCGTTTTCGCGGTAAAACATCGAGCCGTCGAAATGTTGCAGTCAAAGTAAAGTTTTTCGTATCGTGGAAAAAATTAAACTAATCGAAAACACACACAAAATACGCCTATGAAACCTCTCGAGTCATGAAAAAACACGATCTAATGAAACGACCAAATAAAATGTACAAACCTTTGGCTGGCTTGACGATACCATTTTTTGTGACCGCTAGGATCTTCGTGATGAGGCGAGGAGGCTGCTGAGCTCAGCTGCTCCGGGTTACAATTTTCCAGTTCCATGATCAGCTGCACGAGCCCAAATAAGAAAAACGTACGGATCCCAAAAACAAAAGAAAACAAAGAAAAAATTCTACAATCTGTCGTTCAAAGCAAAATATTGGAACGAATCAAAACAAAAACAAAGAGTAAGGCACAAAAAAAAAACGTTCGACGAAACCGGAAATGAAGCTTGTTAATTTATGAGGAGGGTTTATTATGAATATGGTTTAATGCACTTTTCTAAAAGCACTCACACACACACACACTTTGATATCTAAAAATCGAGCCGATGTATTGATGATTTTCAGAATGTCTTATTTATTATACAAATATATATATTCACGTGTATCAGAGTACTTGGAAGAAAATTTAATCGGCATGGGAACACGAGCAACTGGGAAAAACTATTCGCTTTTGGGCATGAACGAACACCTGATCATCAAAATGATCGTAATTACGACATTTTATCACGTTATAGCTCAAGTTCCAGCATCGCGCGATAGTGTCTCCCCATTTATATGTGTGCGTGTGTGTGTTAGGTATGTGAAAAAACAGTAGGTATGGAGTGCAAGAATGAATCGACTGCGGAACTGTCTTTATTTTCTAGTTTCCGTAGACAGACCGCCAAACACCGACGAAGTAGATATTTTTCGTTTGTTCTTTGACTTGATTTGTTGTTAGTAGCTTTTTTTTGATATGTAAAAATGTTATGTTAATTGTATAACAGAAAATTTGTATTCTTTTCACCTAATCGTATACGATTTAGTGCTTTATCCTCGTAGGTTCAAAGTCCTATTTTTTTTTTACCACGAATAATATCGATATATAAAAATGAAAGAAAAATGAAAAGAAGAAGCACAACGTGTTCGGCGTTTTTGGTGTAGTGCGTCGACTTCGGTAACCAATCTACTTCTGATTGTCCAACGATCAACGATCGTCCAAGAGACGAACACACACGGTCTGTCACCACACCAAGCAATTCGATGGATATTCGACTCCCCCGCACCCCACCCGTCCAAATGCGCCAAGTTCAGCAGCTAACATGCGTTTTTGTCCAAGGGGACAAGCGGCAACGAACGTACACGCAGCGGCAGCTCCCGGTCGATCATTCGAACTATTTTCATGTTTCATCGTTAGAAGAGCGCAAGCGCGTGCTTCTGGCGTGCTTATCAATCTCGTGTGTTGACGCAGACTGCTCAAAAATTTGGCGGGAAAATGTAGATTTCAATTTCAATAAGAATTAAAGAAAAGTTCACTCGGGTCTCAATTGGAGCAGAATTTATTATCAAAAATTTGTCATTTTTAAAATAAATCCCGTTAAAATTATAGCGATATTGACCGTTTCGGTTGTGCATACACGAAGTTTCAAAGACATTGCATCGTGATTTGGACAATAATTATTTTTTCGCTATATGTCTACCGTATTCTATTGGGTGTACATGTTTGAACATCGATGTACTGAGTGGGATTGGTCAACATGAAGACAAAAAAGATTGTAGTACGCTGTTTATTCGCAGACTTGATGACAAAGTGATTCAATCAACGAAGCCTCGTGCCTCATTTATAGATGGACCGTAGACGACGCAAATGGTGATATACACGAGTGAATCGCATTAGATGATGATCTGACGTCATTTAAAGTATGCTGCGATGCGCGAGGCACAATAGGAGATTTGATATTACTACGACATAATCATGTATGCGTATAAATACATACACGAACATATATATTTGTGTACCGCACATAAATGTATATGCGTGGTTGTCTAAACTGAGCTACATTATGAGTGCGGTTGTATTCTGTCACAAAGTTTAGACTGACGGAAAACTGCGATAAAATCAAACGAAAGGCGCGTAGGTTTCGGAGTCGTATCAGATATTTCGAAAATAATCCGCGATCGAGTGTGCGCGTGAGAACGAAAACGAAACGAAGAGAGAGGGAAAAAATTTCGAACAAGCTTAGAAAATGGATTAAAAGAAACCGGAAACACGCACTGAGTTTTTATTTAATACGAAAAACACACACAATGTGCATTTTGTTTGTTAAGAGGGATTTCAAAAGAAGGTTCTGGTATTTGTAATCGGCGTTGTGAAAAAAGAAATGAGAGGAAAAAAAATGGCGTGCTGCGGTACGGAAACGGAGGATTGGATCGCTCGAGTTGGTATTTGATTTTCCGTCGGTCGTTCGTCATAGAACAAATATTGATAGAAAAAACATCAGCAGGATGCAGAAGGAGAAAAAAATATGGGAGGGAATGAAAAAATAAATTGTATGTTGCACCTGCCGGATAGTAGAAGCGCGAATAACACGAGGCGGTGCACACAGATCCGTCGAGGCTGCGGACGTGTACGTTCTTAGGGCCGTATGTGAAGCGTCCTTGCGCCGTTGTATCCCGTAATAGGTTGTAAAACGAGGTAAAAAAAGTCGAAACTGCTTCGCGACTCCCGCGAACTTCCGCGCGTTCGCGACGTTCATCGCGCTCGAGCTTTTGACAGACGGTTAATAGACGCCAAGTTTTTACCCCTCGAGGGCCTTCTGCCCCCTTCCCCGCCGCCTTCGTCTAAAGTTTTCTGGGTTTGAGCGACGGACAACAATTACAAGAGACTGAGAGATAGAGAAAGGGAGTGAGAAAGAGAGAGAGAGAGAGAGAAAGAGAGATCTTGTCCCGCTATTGCGTAAAATTAATCCGATTTAGGTGACCTCGAGGCATTGGCATATAACCTCGAAAAGTTCTCGTATCGTTCGAACGGTTGCGTTTTTTATCCCCTGCAAGTTCTATTCTCCCGCCTACACATTAACACAAAAGATTACAAAAAAAAAGTGTAAAAGAGAGTGCGTTATAAAGTTCGCGTATTGTAAGAGCATGTATTCGAAAACGATGTTCGTTAATTCGTCAAAGCTCGACACTAAACTCCCGATTTCGAACAGCATTCGATCCGTCAAGTGCGAAAGGATCTCGTGAATAACCAGCATCGAATCAGCTGATCGTGATACCAAGCACAGTTTTCCGTGCTTGCGGCCCAACCCAATTTCCGCATCGTACGATACGTTTCTCTTTTTATATTTTTTATTTATTTTACATACATGCCTCGGTTTTCGAGAGTGAACGAAAATTTCTGACAGCGGTGAATTTACTGGTTGTACCTCATACGAAGGGCAGTTCACGGAAATTATTCGCTATACGGAATCTTTATATTCATCGTTCATATTATTTGTTATTCCCGGTTAAAGTGTTTAGAAGAATAAAAGTGGCCGTCCAATTCGAAGCCTTTTTTTGTTGTTTGTCGTGCTTTTATATTTTCTCGTTTCATTCGGAAGTTCTATTCAACTGTGAATTACAAACGGTGACATAACCTCTCTCCGACCGTTCTCGCGATTCGCCCACTTCGAGCGGACCTTTATAATATTTCGTGTGTCTGGCGAGAGTCCGCGGAATAAATTCTACCCACGATAAAATCCGGAAGAAAATGAATATTTCTTGAAAGTAAAAT
Source organism: Campoletis sonorensis (assembly GCA_013761285.1). NCBI lineage: Eukaryota > Metazoa > Arthropoda > Insecta > Hymenoptera > Ichneumonidae > Campoletis > Campoletis sonorensis. The sequence continues at coordinate 2,697,561 of JACEOJ010000090.1, forward strand.
ATTAAACGAGCGTCGAATCAGTGCCCGATTGCTCGCTGTCCGACTTTTGGGGTTGTTGTACAAAAATCGGAATAATTTGCCTTCTTCAATTACATTGACGAAGGGATGAGGAATGATTGATCGCGTTTTTGATTGTGCTTTTTCTTCATTCACGTTACATCATGTTGAAACATCATTTTTTTCGTCACTCACGCTACGATTCGATTGATTGATTGTTTTATGATTTATTAATTATTCACTCGCATTTATGGTTTACTCGTTATGTGCATTATATTATATGTTTAATCATGTTTAATAAAAAAATATATATACGTTTGACTTTATTTCACACCACCAAAACACGAAGTTTTATTTGTTTACCATATCACCACTAATCACTTAAGATTAATATTATTCTTACGTATATACATATATAAATGAATTTATATATAAGTATATATGTAGTTATTTATTCCGAACTAATCGTATCACCACCTATTTCTTATGAATTCCCAAACTATTTAGAATATATAAACGACAATGTCGATCGTCGTGTGGCTGCTCGAACAATAGTTGAAAAAGCTTAAGACGAAATGGTCCATTGAGCCGCACACACGTGGTGCATATTTATACCCCAGGGGTTCAAACGAGTCAGGCAAAACAAAAAAAACGAGAGCAGCATCGACGAAATGAACAATCAAGCGTTCAGCTTGGCCGAAAGGCTCATACCTTCAACGTATGTACAACAGGGCTTGAACGCCAAAAAAACACGAGAAAATCTTATTCGACATTTTATCGAGCATGTAAGTTTTCATTTGTCATTCCGAATTACGAAGTTTTGGAGGGAGAGATTAAGGGTAAAGAGGGAATGGGATTAATCACGAAGGGAGTCTGTCGATTTGTAACAGCGAAAATGGCCCGAGGAAGGCTGGGACGACCCTACGATCGAAGCCTTCCTTTCCGATCTTTCACAAATGGACAGCAACAATTTTCCCTCCAACTGCAGCGTCGGTGAACGCGAATCTCGTATCGTATCCAATATCGTTGCAAGGCGACATTTTCGAATGGGCCATGGAATCGGCAGATCCGGAGACCTTGAGGAAGTTCAACCCAAAGCTGCAGGAAGCAGTCTTATGTATAAATTGACTAATGCTCTTGTCCTCGAAGTCATTCGTTATATGGGTAAGATATCGCGAACAATAAAAAGAAAATCATAATCCTAGGATCTTTCAAATCTCATATATTGATTTTTTAAATAAGAATAACATTTCAAATTTACTGAGAAATGCTTCAAACGAAACACTGCTTGACAAAAAGACTCTTTTCTTCGTCCCGTAAATTCATTTGCAGCTTTTTCACGAGCCAACCGTGCAGAGTGTCTTGTTGAATCAATAAATTATACGGCACGTCGAAAATTCGCGATTTTCGAACTATTCTTCCAAATCAATTACAACGTATCTGATTATTTGCGTGGAACAATTATTGACAATAATAATATTGCCGTATTATTATGGAAAATCAAAGTTCATAACAATTGAAAGGTGGACTAAGTTTTTTATTTTTCAAAACAAATCATCAAGTACGAAAAACACGATCGAAGCATTCAAATTAGTTTTGCACATTCCTGACACGAAATTTGTTTTTCATCCAATGTGACCAGGTGTGAAGAGCATAGCGGGATGTTTTTTATCACCAATGGCAACAGGGATGAGTTTGGTGCTCTGTATGTTGACAATTAAACAAGACAGACCACGAGCAAAGTATGTTCTGTGGCCGAGGATCGATCAAAAATCGAGCTTCAAGTCAATTATAACGGCAGGCCTTGAGCCGGTTGTTATTGAGATGCAGATTGTTGGAGACGAGCTCAAAACGGATATGCAGAGGTTGGAGTCTCAGATGGCCGCGCTTGGCGAGAGCGTCGCTTGCGTTCTCACCACTACGAGCTGTTTTGCACCAAGAGCGTGCGATTCCGTAGACTCGATCGCTGCACTCTGTACACAATATAATATCCCACATTTGGTCAACAATGCTTACGGGTGAGTGGTCAACGATTGAAATCTCGTTAAAGTAATATTACGACCAAAAAACACTCATTTTTATTCAACCTTGACTCTCTCAAGGTCGCATTGTTGTCTCGACTTCTGTTTTCTACCATAATATTGAACAAATTTGAGACTGGAAGAGTTTTCTTCGGAAACTTTTTACACATTTTTGCAGTATAATTACTGCAAAAATGTATGGATGAGACAAAAAACTTTGGCAAATGTATGGATGAGGCAAAAAACTTTGGATGAGACGTGGTTGTAGTTTTTGTAGACTTTTTAGAGTGATGGATCAGTCACGGAGCCTCACCTCGAATTTTCGGAATCAAAATTGTTCGATGTCGTTTGACTAATCACGAAAGGACTCTGTCAGCGGACGCGTGACGATGGCAAAAACACGCTGACAGGGGCTTTTTTTAATTCGTCAAACCGTGTCAACAATATTCAATTTCGAAAATAGCAGCCATCTCTCTCGCACTCTCAGTGGCGAGATATCGACTGATCCTTCACCTTAAGAGTCTTCGATTTGTGTCGAATATTCACGTGTTTCATATCGCGATTGTTCCTTATGTGCCACAATTCGTGGTAAATAATTGGTTCGAAAAATTGAAACTTATCGAGTAAGATCCTCAACAACTCTGGAGTCATGTATGGAAAAGTGAGGTTATGTTTGCCAATACAACCGCATCAACTAATCCGCGCGACCATATAAAAAATATGACAATGCTATTCCCGTTTTTACCAGAAATTGAAACATTTGCGTAACGTAATGCTCCATATACACAGTAGAGTTTCGATTTTTCAAAGTATCTTTTATGTCTAGTCTACCAAATCCCCGGTTCTCAATTACCTCAGTTGAATAGATACTCAGCAAAAAAAACTCAAAGAGTTTCACCTCTAAAAATAGTTTTTATTTAAACAACAATACGACCTTAATTCCGACATATTTTCGAATTATTAAATCAACTACTTTGGTCTATCTGATTTGATCTCCCAAAATCAACCAACTTTTTGTTCGATTGAACATAGATTGCAAAGTACCAGATGTATGCACCTCATTCAAGAGGCATCAAGGAAAGGTCGTGTCGATGCGTTTGTCCAAAGTACTGATAAAAATTTTCTGGTACCGGTTGGGGGTGCGGTGATCGGTTCTTTTGACAAGAACCTTTTGGACCGCATATCAAAGATGTATCCAGGTCGAGCGAATGCAAGTTCAACGATGGATGTAATGATAACTCTTTTGAGCCTCGGCATGACAGGATATAAACAATTGATAGCACATCGCAAAGAAATGTATGCCTATCTTAAGGAAGAACTTGGCAAACTTGCCACTCGCCATGGTGAGAGATTACTCGATACCAAGGGTAATCCCATTTCTATGGGAATGACGCTCCAGTGTCTTAGTCATCAACACGATCATAAGCAGGTCACGATGCTTGGCTCGATGCTTTTTCTTCGCAACGTTAGTGGGTCTCGGGTCATCACGACTACGGATGTCAAGCACATAGTTTCACACAAATTCGAAGGTTTGTATAATTCTATAAATTATTTTGGCTCTAATATTGATCTGTTTTTTTCTGACTGAAATGAAATTATTGTTACTAATTTTTAATTGAAAAAATACATCATATGGAAATGAGCTTTTTACGATGTGGAGTGAGATAAAATTTATAATTTTCAGGCTGGGGTGCTCACAACAGCAATTATCCAATACCATATCTGACAGCAGCGGCGGCTCTTGGAATGAAGAGGCCGGATGTAGACGCGTTTGTTCAAAGATTGGACAAAGCTTTGACGAAAGTTCGTCGACGTTCGGCGCCGGTAACGCCAACAGCTTCGCTCGCAGGTTCGAGCATCAATGGTGACGCGGGTGGTGCTGGTGGACCAGGAGAGTCGAGCACAGCGTCCACCAGCCGTGCTAGTAGCAAGGATAGTTTGAGAAAATGAACCGTAATCAACGCAACTGGTCAGTCGAATCAGCATATTAACATCAACTTGTAAAGCGACGTTCAGTCGTCGCTTTGCCAGGGGTATTTATAGGAAAGCACGTGGGAACCGGAAGTTCCAACAACTTATAACATTGCAATGGATCGAGAATCAGCAAATCGAGATACTTTCGAGTCTGCAGGAATTTTGGCAGGTTTAGAGAATATTTCGATTTGGTGTGGCTCGATCAAATCATTGTTGGAGCGTCCGTTAAGTACGTGCTTTCACGGTTTCGTGTATCTTCGCCATTCCCGTTACGTTGATCGCGTGACGAAAAATTGAAACGAACAACAGATTATAAAAAAACGTTGAATTCGAAGGATCTCGAAGAATTCACGTTTCATGACAATTTTACGAAAGACAAAAGATTATCCTGTCATTTGTCACTTCCTCAATGCGATAAATCAACGGTACAGTTCTAAAACGAATGAGGGAGATTCACGTTGCCAAAAATATGCTGATGCGTCTGCTCAATTGCGTTGAGATATCGTCGATCTTCTTATGTAAGTAATGATTTAAGGGGAACAACGGAGGGGGTTAAAAAACACATAAAAAAAAAAAGTAAACACAGATACAAACACAAGCACTAAGTTCTGAGTGGATTTTCGCAGATCCATGGGGGTTGTGGATAAAAAATCTTCGATCGCTTCCCTCTGACCTTCGATTTATATTTTTACCAACACATTTCGCCGACGTATTTTTCAGCTCATCAGAATCTCTCTATTTCGGTTATTCGCTATAAATTTTTCACCAGTAAGATCTCTCACTGAAAATTCACTCTTGAAGAATGCTCATAATTTTTTGAAATCAAATCGAATCAAAGGTCAGACGACGAAGAATTTTTTACAGGGCCTCGAGATCGTGATCATTATTTACTCCAAATGGCACTGGGCCTGGAGTGGGCGCTGGTCGCTCCGAGAACATAAAATAATTACGGGACAAAAAATAACATGTTCAACGAATCGTTCGAGATCGTTTATTATTCTTTTTTTTTTCTCGATCAATCTCGTTACGAAGTTCTAACAAACGTTGAACCGATTGATTGTCCCATTAACGTCGTAATAGAAAATTTCATGATAATCATTTGGGTGTGAATGAATAATAAATATAATAATAACAATTAAAATAATAAACAGTTCACACGAACGAGGGACTGTTAATTCATTGACGTAAACAATGACAAATCTTCTACGTTGCACTCAAACATTAAAAAGATGCAGTCACTTTTTGCAATTTTTCGCACATATGTCAAGCTTTTAAAACATGCGTTCCACTAATCTGTAAATTTAACTTCCGAGTTTGATCATAAAAATTACGACTTTTTCCTAGTTGGGTTAGTTACTTCGTTGTACTATAGTTCTCTTTGAATTGCGCCAGGAATTCGTTGCGCTGCTGCGTTTGCACTGATTATGATCCTTTGAATTTGATGCCCTGCTACGGTTTGAAGAAAAACAAACACACACACACGCACACACACACACACACACACACACACACACACACACACACACACCGAAATAAAAATAAATTAGCATGAGCGTTAATGGAGCTTCGTTAGTGAGACAAAATCAAGGCACACGGGTACTCGGATAAAGTTGCTAACATCGATAATTTTATAATAAATTAGAAGGTTCGCGATTAAAAGAATAAAAATCCTTGTTGCAAGGAGAAAAGGAGGAATAACAGCTTTGACGAAGAGCATAATAAAATAGCGCAGAAATTCATTAAAAAGTAATCAATTGTACGTATAAATTAATAAAAACGATAGGATTAAGTAGATTGAGAATCAAGACATACCAACCCAGACTTCTTGACATACACATTCGCAGGAAAACACACACAGCACGTACGTGAGCATAAAATGTAACATTTAGATCTAAAAAGAAAAAAGTAGCATTATCTAAAAATCGTTGATAAGCATTGGGAGGGCGATAATTAAGGAAAATACTTAGAGAAAAAACGAGAAACGAGGGATATCGAAAAGTCATTGATATTCGAATTATCCGTGAAGCTTTTATGACGATAATTAAGTTAGTGTAGATTTTTTTTACGTTTATTCACCTCAGCAAACAAGAATAATAACTTAAACCACTCACAGGTATTAAGATAAGAATTCGTTAAAAAATTGATGCGATTTCTGAAATTAGCTGCGATAGACAGTAATTCTTAATCGTGGAATCGGAAATGAAAAAAATGCCCAAAAAAATAAATTACTTAAAGTAGCGCGAAATAAAAGGTTTTAGGGCAGCGAATTAGGCGAGTGCTTAATTCAAAACCCACGCCAATTAACGAGACAAGGATAAACTTATGTTAATAATAATAATAATAATAACAATAAATATAATGTAAGAAAATTAAAAGGCCTGGAGCCTCGAGAAGCCGAAATTAGGAAAACGATGGCTTATTAACTTATAGATGCGAAGTATTTATAATATTTAAATAAATTATAAATAATTCTATACAAATATATCGAAATATATGTATATCAATGTAAGTGAAGCCAGCATTTTGTTGAAAACAATATTCCACTGTAAAATATAACCCAAAGTAATGTAAAATGCTTAATCGTAGAAAAAAAAAATTGCATAGAATTTTCAAATTTTCTAAACACTTAATTTCATCATAGAAATTTAAAATTAAGTGCGGAAAAATGCTCTTATTTTTTTTCGCGGTCATTCGATTTCGCTTGCAAGAATAATTTGTTAAAAAAAGCGAATAACGCGTAGTTATGAAATTTACTGGCTTCACTAACACATGGATGATTCCATCGAATTTCAAACATAGATCGAGAACTTTGGAACTTTCTGATAAGTTTGACGTTTTTTTGAGAAATCATTGTCACACGAAACTCTTTTTAAGTCCAAGGAATTATAATCGTCCTTCGCAACGTCTTAATTTTAAGGAAAATTCATTTCGATCTAATTCTCTTGATTCTGAGGCTTCGATCGATGTTGAAAATTCAGAATAATGAACACTCATTCGTTTACATATACATATATTTATATATATATGCTTATGCATAGACTTGTAGTAAATTTGTTATTCATTTGATTTGAGAGAGTATAGCTTTAATCGTTGTTAGAAATTATCCGCGCTAATAATGTTTACAGAATTTGACATTGTAGCTAGAGAGAACGATAGCTCCAAATGAAATTTATCGTCTGCAACGACACGTTATCAAACTTTGGTTGATTTCAAATTTTTCATAAAATCATATTTATATATAGAGATATTTTTTCGTCAGAATAGGTTTGTTTGTTAGAAGGTTCGATATTTCTTGGACCATATGTCAAATAGGTGGCTTGAAACTCAATAGGGTAGATAAATGTACGATTTTAAGAGTGTAATTTGTCCAGCTCGAGGAAACGAAAAAGTTCGACGAAGAAGAATAAGTGAATTTTGTTAAAATCACGAAAATGTGATAAAATATTGCAGTGCGAAAGAAAACTAAAAAAAAGCTTAACGAAAAGGTAAAATCACAAAGAAAACAATATCGCGTGCATAATATTTCATGTCTTTTAAACGTTCAAATGAAAAACAAGTCCAACTGAAAAAGCTGAAGTAACAATCGCACAGGAAAAACTCATAAAATAACGATAAGAATAATTGTATAAAATGTTATGATATTCATGAGTTTACTGTAAGAAACAAACAAAAAAAGAAATTAATAACGGTAAGTCTAAGGTTTAAAAAAGTAAGTTCGTTTGAGAGCCATCGGAGAAAGTTGAAAATAACCAAAAAAGCAAATGAGATGAGAAATTATAAATGAATGAAAAGTGAGCAACGTTCATCAGAGCAAAAGACAAATGCGACATTCCTATGTAAATAAAAAATTGTTTCCTTCGTCGATAATTTGAATTGACTCTAAAAGAGCGATGGCTTTTTGCGATTTAAATAGTTTTTAAATCAAGAAATTGATACAAATGAATGCAGGTAATTCAAAAAACAATTAATCAATAAAAATGCAGGAATATGTGCTTCGTCACGCATGTATACAACGATCCGAAGACCTAACATTTTTCTGTTAGTTTATCGAATCATAATAATACTTAAGAAATAATATAATTGCGCACGATTTTTACTTTCACTCAACTGAGGTAAACCAGTACGAAAAACGACTTTTAGCATAACTAAGAAAATAAAAAATGAATAATAAGAGCTCTGGAATCTCGCTTGTGGCAATCATGATGAAAAAGAAAACTTTTATTCTTTCTTTTTTTCAGGCGATACAAAACATTCGGATATATTGTATATAACATGATATATATGATGTGAAAATGTATGCTGTTCGTTTTTCGCTCATTTATTTCATAAGAGTTTCATAAATTTGAGATTCAAAGTGCACGAGAGCCCAAAATTTTGGAGCCCCATTTAAAAAAATTAAAAAACAAGAACAACAACAAAAAAAAGAAAAGAAATAACTGAAAACACATTTGCACGATGCGTTTGGTACTTTAATTCACCATCGACTCTATCGTTTAATCGGTATTAAGATTAAGGAAAAAAAAGGAAAAAAAAAAACGAAAAACCAACAAACAATACTAGATGTACGAATTCTATTGTAATTCGCCGCATATCCCAATATGCATTAATAACGAATTAGACAAATCTTTAACACTAGAGAAATTTAGGAGCCTCCCATACCTCCCACCCCCCTCTCGCCCCACAATCCCATATTGTGATCATACGATGTTATAGTCGTTTGGGTGCTTTATTTCGGGTCTGTGCGAATATCCCTATTGCAATTCACAAAAGATTTAAGAAACGAATGGAAAAATTAATTAAATAATTATAAATTAGAAGACAAAAATGAAGAACAATGACTTGTACGGTCAAACTTTGTGGAGCGAGTGAACAATTTTGCACAACACTCAAAATTGTTAAATAGTTGTAATGCAATCCGATAATATATACGTATACATATATAAATATTAAATATATATATGTATGAGGCATACCTAGTCCATGACTTCGGCCATTTTTTTTGGTGAAATTTTTGTGTTTGAACTTGAAACCTTGACAATCCGTCAACGTCCATAAACTCTTAATTGACCAATATATCGAGACATGTCAGTTAACTGCATCATGTTTTTTTAAATACATTTTTACAAAAAATTGTGTAAATTATCAATTCCCATTTACAATAGAGTTTATTTTTCATCTTGAACTAAAAAACCATTTTTTCAGAGGTGGTAATCGATTTTGAATTTTTTTCGTCATAAAATTATGTAACAACTTAAAATTATATACTTCAAAAGAAACAGAAAAAATTGCGAAACAAGAATCGTTGATGTCTTGACTACTCGGTAAGGATATTGAAAATTTTTCAAAACTTTCAAAACCTTTTGAAAAATTGTAACAACTTCGAATAAAAATCAAACAATTTTCACAGTCGTTTCATCAAATCAGTAGAAAATTACCACAAAAAATAAAAATAAAACGTTGAGCCAAATACAAAATGATCAGGGTCACGAGCTCGGTAAAATAGTACGAAATGCCTCAAATCTATATATGTATGTATTTAAATGTAATAAATATAAAAAAACACTAGGAATATGTATATTTTGGGCTCATACGATATTCGCACGTGATCCCACCTTATTTGTGATATACGCACTATTGAATAAACAAAATTTGAAAAATGTTAAAAAAACATTCGTCAACATGTTTTGTATCAACATCATATTTTGTCGAATTTTAGTGGCATGAAGCAGTTTCACGAATAAGCCTCCGTTTCAATCAATCCAAACACTTCATGAAGAGTTTTCTGGATGATTCTCAATAATTATCTACGCATGTATGGATTAGATTTTTTCAGGTCCAGTAGATCGCGAGTCAAATGAAATATTCATTGACGTAACGTTAACCAGTTTTCATGCCCTACTTTTACATTAACTATTGGAAGAATTTGAATTCACGAGAAAAATGATTTCTTTATTTTCTATCACAATTAAAATTAAAATACTTTGGTACAAAAAAGTCACTGCCAAATTGGTCCTTTTGCTCGATACTCCATTTTATTCGTCTGCCATTTTTGGGATCCATTTGTCGTTCCAACACCGTAATTCAGACTGGAAAAAAATGTACACTACCTACGTAGTAGATTAACTTTTCCTGTTTTAGATTTGTGTTGATATGCATCGAGAAAAATGGAAAATGCAAGAAACGTGTGAAGGATTCAAAAGAAGAAAATTGAAATTGAAAAATTATCGTTACGGAATAAAAACGGGGGACAATTATTACTTTTTAAATATTTTGACTATGTAAAATATGAATACTCGTGAGAACGAAATAAAATTTCGTACATATTTCGTTTTATTTTGATGAAAAATTACACACTTCGAAGTTGTCCTCTTTTCTGTAACGTTAGTTTTTCAATTTTTATTGTAAAACCCCAGAAAAAGGTAATCAGTTACTCCACGACATTGTCAAATTTTCGTTTTCATCAACTCCTTCTCACTTTTTCAATCAACTTTATCGCAGAGCGTTCTCTCGGATATGAAAATAATTTAAAAGAAGGGTGTAAATTAAATTCTCTTATTGCATTCGAACACCATTTAAAAAAAATACTGCTTTAATTAGTTACCCCAATGTAGGGTTTACGTCCAAATAAATTGAACTGGTTCTTAGGTTAATTGTCTCGATGTAATTGATGTTAAGCATGGTAACTGCAATTTTTATCTTTGTTTACAATCTCATTATCACTTAAATTCTATTGATTAGAAAAAAGTGGATTTTCATTCAACGAGCGAGTTCTACACTTCGGTAAAAAAGTTTTTTTTTTAAATACCTTTGTAACTTGATTTGGTACTCGAACATTTTTCTAACTCTATATTTTACTCAAGATGAAATAATACACTGTCTTTATTATGTTTATATTGCTGTTTATATTTTTCCGTAAGAAAGTTTCCAGACACCGTATTTTTGAGTTTATTAGTTTTTTAATTTTATTTTCGTTATCACCATCATTTTTAGTAGCAGTTAATTAGTGTCAAATTCTGTCATAGTTCAATTTGAGGTCAAAAAAACATTGAGGATTCATGTAGTGCAGATTAGAATGAATTAGCATTTTAAATATTAAATTACCCGCAATGCCAGCAGTCGTTGCTATAAATATAAGGAGTGTTGATATCGCTATTATCGTTGGCCAACATCTCATCACTGTTCGACGTCTTTGCCACGAGGTATATCTAAAACAAATATGTATATTACACAAATGACGAGATTTTTGTCCGCACGCAATTTGAGATATGAAAAGAATACAATATTCGATTTTTCTTTCCCGAGAAAATTCAGTCGTAGTTTTTCGAGGATGCAGAAAGTCGTTCAAACTCTATATTTCTTTACAACAAAACCTTCTGAAACGTGATTTTTAATAAACAATCGTAGTGTCTTAAAATTAGTTCAACAATAACGTAAATAATGATTTGTTGGAAGAAATTGGTTTCTCTTGCAATCTTTATGGTTTTGATGTATTTTTTCTTATTTTTATTTTTGATAATTGATAGTTATAGTTGTTTAAAAAGAAAGAATTTTTTTATACATTTTTTCATGCCAATGAAATACTTGAAATGAGCGATAAACAATATTCAAACCTGTATGAAAACTGACGGTCGATCACATACGGATACTCCAATAACAATTCGTATCGTCGATTGCACATGCTGAATGAATATTCGACAATATCGGAAATTTTGTTGTAGTTGCGGAGTAAAAAAAGGCTCGTCGTAGTTAGTGAGAATTTTGACTGAATTATTTTCCGTCTGACCCCATTATCGTTTATGTAAAACTCGATTGCGACACTCACATTGCAACACATTCATGTACTGTATTTCTCACCTGAAATATCATTCTACTATTTTGTACGCCTAGACATGATTTATGTTCGTAAAAGGAGCATCAATTTATTTCAACTTCCATCTGTACAAACAGCAAATAATGATTTGTCGCGGACACGGTGGAACACTTTTTCTCGCATCGTTCAGCCAACAGTCCAACACTTAACTCGGAATGCAAATAAATACAATTTTTTCACATTCGATTATCCATGGGTATATGCTCAAATTTCGCACAATTATGCAAATGAGTTAGTTTTTAATATGATTTTCGATTAGTTGTTGATTAAGGAGTGTTTAAATAATTTCCATCTAAATTTTAGCTGCGTAGAAAAAAATCGACTCAAATTTTGTCCGAGTGAAATTCGATTATCCATCATCATAAATACAATTTAAGTTATAAATTTGTTTAATTTTATATAAGGCCTGACTTTTAAACTTTCTCCATATGATTTTATGAGTACCCATAATTCTCTGCGATCTATAGTCTGTAGCACGTGCGCGCTAGTGTATCACTGTCTCGTACGGTGTCGAGGTTGTTCTTAACTAAACTGACTAAACAGCGATTTTTACTGTTCCAAAAATGTCGAACAGTAGTTTATTTCTCAAATCAGGATTTCCGCGAGCTCCTCTAAATAACGGCATAGGTCGTTACGTATGTCAATTGCAACGGATTACTTTAAAATTCTGTAAGAGTCATGGATCAAGTAGGGGAGTCAGGTAAGTGTTAGAAATAAGGTTCGAAAATAGTCGAACATAACCTTACCGGTACGGAAATACTTTATACATTGATGGTTGATTGTTATTAATTAACTTTCCACGAGACATCAAAATTTATTCCTATTGATTCGTTGCGTAAACTTTTTTCTTGACGATTTTTTCTAATATTGCCCTGATTATTCAAGAAATCCTGCTGTACAAACTAACGAATTTACTCAAATTCCGATGTGTCAAATATTTATAAAATTTTTGTCAGTGGACAAACGAACACGAAATCTATATAATCTGAATTCTCTAGTCTTCCCTGTTTTTTTTTTTTTTTCATGCGATCGATCAATTTCAGAGATTTCATTGAGACTGAATTAGTCAATTACGCCAAACAGAATCCCGGGGTCGTAGTCTATGTAAAACCAAGACGACACAGATCTCCAATAATCAAAGCAGAATACCGTAAGTTTTAAACAACTGAATCATTGTGACAGAAAGTCATATGGAATGTTTGTGACAACATAAAATGACACATTCAAATAGAAATTATAGTCATGTCACATCATTAATTCTATAATCTGTTACGAAAACTAAAAGTCCTTGAATGAAATTTGTCAAATTTTGTTTACAAAAATAGAAATTTATTTGCAAATTTCTATTTGAGTAAAAAACTAGAATATTTTTCACAATTAACCCAGAGCACTTTTCAATCTACAATATTTTTTTCAAACACCGACATAAATAAGCTTATAAATTTTCCAACGATTTGAGCTATCGTCGAATAAATGTAATTTTCTTTGCTTTCCTTTATGTACATTCAACAAAATTCTTCAAGTTAATGGAAAACACCACTGGCTGAGCGTTTCAAATTTCCTCAAGGAGGACATACTGAAATGGATGGAATTGATGCGTACACAGGATGATGACGGTTCTGAAATGAGGCTCAGAAAATTTTGGCATACAGATTTCCCATCTATTCAGGGAGCATGGACTCCGTTCACATTCAAAGATCCGTCTATCAATTTGGCAGAGTTCCCTGATGTAAGATTAAAATCTTTTTGCTTATTTAACTGGATAACAATCAGCAAAGTAAATGTAAATTTTATTTCGTTCGTAGGAGGAGCTTGGTGCTTTCATAGCCAAGGAAAAATCTGCTACACAAAAACTGCTAGAAATGTACGAAGCCAAACAAGCGGAAACATCTGTAAACTCGGTAGAAGCAGAGCGAATTGCCAATAAAACTGTTTGAACTTGCTCATGTCTTTTCGCTTGTAATAGTGTATTGCTTATAAAATAAAAATTTCTATGTACAAAATATCCTCAAAGTCGTGCTTACTTGTCGGATGAACCCCACAGTCTATCGTCGTCAAGAAGCGTCCGAATTTTGTTCTCCAATCGTAGATAAAAACTTCACGTAAAACAACAGTGTGTGTAGTACATTAACAATTACATTTTTTATTTTATTGTTGATTATACATAACAAAACGTTTCGGATAGAAACGCATAGGATATGGACAATCGTGAAATGAACAAATGAGATACAGTAAAAAATAAATGTGGCCAAAAATATAGAATGTTAAATATACAAAATATGATAATTTTTGAAAAATGATTGTTCACAAGTAGTATTTCAGTTCATCCGAGCGCAAGAGATCGCTCTAAGCAAAAAAAAAACAAAAAAAAATGTCAAGTACAATGCCCACTTATCCGAAGCGTAAAAAAACTTTGCCTTGTGTGAAAAAAACTTGTGTGAAATACCCTTTCACGTTGTAGCACATATGACTAGTACATTTTCTTACACGTATAAGAATACATCTGTGATTCATTACAAAAAGTGACTTAGGCCAGACTAAGTCGTAAGACTTATTGACTTTTTTTTTGTACCGAATCACAAATATGTTAACTTGGAATTAAACAGCTCTTACTATAAAAGAGCTCTGCATTCCGTTATAGAAAAAAAATACAATAAAGAAAATGCAGGTGTGACGAGCTTTCATTCGCGTTTATCGGTTGTTTGAGCGATGCAGGTACATGACATTTTTCTCTTTTCTTTCTTATTTCTCGTCTTTCCTTCATTACCATACATACATGTAGATATTATAAAAATATACTTGGCGCAGCCGAACCTCGGTAACGAAAAACAAAAAAACAGGCACCGAGTATTTATCACTTCTAAATCTCGTCGGTTTTTCTGTACTTTTTTTTTTCTTCATTCCACCATTACAATTAGTAAAAAGATAGGATGCGTGATGAGGGACTTATACACACACGTTTCCAACGAACAATGTTATTCGAGTGGAATTTCAATACTTGGCTATTCGATTGAAATGAAAAAGACTTGACTACCTCGGAGATTTAAGGATACGGATCTTGAATACAGTGAAACTTGATGTGCAGATTGTTTGAACAAGAAAGTTTTGAAGATTTAAACAGATAATTTGTTTTTTTTTTGTTGTGTGAAATGAAGTTGTTAATTTTTTTGAATTCGTCAAAAAAGTATCAGTTTGAAAATTTGTCAACTTTTTTAGAAAAGTTAAATTAAGTTTAGTCTGATTGTTTGTTTACACAATTTGGTAATCAAGTTTTGGAATTGTAATTATTAAAAATCGATGTGAATAACAACTCAACAAAAACTGACTTCCTTCGAATATTTTGGGTGGGGGAGTACATGTAGAAAATCCATAAACGAAGCAAATTAATATCTGTAAATGTAAATAACACACTCGTTCGTAGTTAATTTTAAGATACACATGTCATATCACCCTCAAGTTATTTACAAATACTTGGTGCGAAAATTGAAAGAGAACAGTAAGAAAAATAGAACGGACGGGATACCCGGTTACATTCTTGTTTGTGAGTAAACTAAAAACCGTCCTTCGACATTTTCGAGTCGAATTAACATCGATTTTTATACTTTTATATTAATGAGTCTACTGTCTATTGTTTGTTTTTTTCTCTATAATTCGCTATTTTCCGAGACCTTGATTTTGCCCTTATACTTGAGTAAAAAATCGACGTGGATAAAGATAATGCTTTGAGATTGGCGATTTACGTTTCATTTTTTTTTGTGTCATCCTCCTTCAACGGTGGTAAATATAAAAGTATTAAAAATATACTAGATAAATTTTTGGCTTTAAGGTAACCAAATCTAATGCCTAAAAGCTGTGATGAATACGTTTCTCCTCTTTTCTCCCATTTTATCCCCCGTTATCGTCCCTAGCTAAACATAATCGCTTCGTTTTTTTAGACTCCAATCTTACTTATTTTGCATTCGGCGATGCAACGAAATATACAACAGTCGTGTTAAAAATAACCACATGAAAAATATCCATGACACTTTTCAGTTTTACACGACACGAATTTGTGGTTACATTATAATATCAACCTTGTTACCACTCTCTACTATACAAAACGAGTCCATTGAAGTATGAAATTAACGCGATACTTTTCTTTACTACTTAAGTCTATTACATTTATGGAAACCCGACGAATTTTCGAGTGGAGCGTGTATTTACGATTCTCCAAACGACAATGAAAGAGAAAATAAAAACGTCGCTGATGATAATTGCGACTACGCAAATCTAGTTTTCTTTTTCTTCTAATTACATTTTTCTTCAAAACAATTAGCCAACGAATATTCATGAGAAATTCTCATTGTCAAGATTTTTGGTTTTCATGCAGAATATTACGTTATAAATATGAATACATTTAAAACGTTGTAAACAAAACGGTTTCATGCGAAAAATTAAATTACAAAAAGGTCGTATGTTTGACATTAATTCAAACACTGAATTTTCAGACATATTTTCGCAGCTTGTTCGAAACACTAAGAAAGGATGAACGAATTTACATTTGTTAACGATACCGTTAACTACATTAACACACTTGAAAATTAGGCTGATTGAATTCGCGTGTTAAGTTTTGAATGCAGAATGAGAAGTTTGTAGAAACTTTGTGAGTGGATGAAAATTTGTTGAAATATTCGATGTCTGATTTGATGTGGAATGGCCTATTTCTATATAAATTCGTCATATTTCTATGTGTTTTTCCAAATTCGAGAAACTTGGATACATCGATGCGTCAAGCACTGACTTATGTTTCTTCAATTTTGTGAATATTTGTGCTTCCGAATGAAACAATGTTCGACGTATTTTCAAATTACCTCAAAATATTGACTCAATTGGTATGAATGTGACGAAAAATCCACTTTTTACTGATCTGTTTCGTAAATTGAAAGCCTAACTACTCGAAGTTGAGTTTTAGGCCATGCATTATTCTCAATGAGAATCCAATCAACGAATAGAAATAGATCCGAACGATCGTATATCTTTGGATATAAAAAATGTTACTGACGCGTATGAGAGAAAATATGCCCAAAAAAATTCAATGACTATCAAGTCACACAGCAACAATGATTTTCAGCTTTTCCATTCTCTTTTTCACTGGATGAAAGTTGAAATTCTTGCATCGGAAACACGTTCTGATTGACATCGATTATATTTAATCGCGAAATTCGCGATAATTTTTTTGTTTTTCATGACTAGAAATGACGCTATTCGACTTTCAATCGTTTACTGAACTCTTCCTGCTGTTTTTCTCTCCATTCTTTCTTCGGTTTCATCCTTTTTAGTTGGCCGTCCCTGAAAATGGTGAAAAAACATTGAATTCCCTTCATTTTTTGTTCCGAAACTGTTTTTCAATTTCTAAACACCCAATTCAGTCAATAAAGACAGTTATTGAAAGGAACAAAAGGAAAATATCTCACCATTGTAAATCCACGAGACCACCTTGCCTTGCGATAACAGATTTAACTCGATTCGCAAAGTCTATTGCACTTTCCCCCTCTTTTCTGTACATCGGTGGAAGGTACCAAATGTCACATACGATTGCCCAACTCGACATCATCATATACAAATATTGTATCATCGTAAAACGACTGCTGTTCCAAAATGCATCGCCAAATCTTGGATCGTACTACGAACATTAAAAAATTAGATTTTTTATTGATAGAAAAATAAATGAATTAATTAAATTTATCATAAATTCTGTGTACTTATTTCTCCCTACGAAATAAGTGTAGGAATATGTCATTTTGAAAATTTTTAAAACAGTTATTTGAAGCTGCCCACACTTGAGAACGGGAATTTGAAGTATGTTTGATTTTACATCGAGGCAAAAATGCAACCTTTTACCTTTATAGCTACGGGATAAATGACACCTCCAACCTCGAAGCTGCCTTTCTTGAATTGCATAACAGATGTATTATTGATGCAGGTACCTTCGGGGAATATAAGGATCGGTGGATTCGTTGGATCCGAGACGTGCTTTTTAAGTCTAAAAGAAAGTTTCACATGCGATCCGATTAATCAAAGCATCTGAGAATTTTTGGTGTTCTGTTCAACTCAATAATTTCAATTGATGATTTACCTTTTGGTTACAGCTTCTCGGTCTTTGGCTTCCGAGCGCTCGAACCATATATGGGGCGAAGCACGCGCAAGAGCTCTTTGCAGAACTCCCAAAAATCCTCCGTGTCGTTGGCCGATCTATTGCGAATAATATTAATTAATAAGTCATTAATGTTTGGCCGAGAACGAAGGGGAGTTATTGACAATGTCATTGAATTATTATTCGTGGGACAGGGACATGCAGTTCAAAATTTAATTATAAATTGGAATGAGATAATATGAAGCGATTGCAAAATAAAGGATTAATTTAGCATTCTCTTGTGAATACCACGTGGCACTATAAAAGATGACGTGCTCTCGACGAAATTTTTTACGATAACCTCGTTAAATAATAGCAGATTCATTACCAAAAGCAATGATGATTATTTTTTCGAGCTGTTTGTTTGACCGATTTTCGTTGATAAGGCTACTAATTTTTTCATGGACGTGCATTTACAATGATAATGATTGGACATACCAAGGAGTAGCAATTATCGCACATGAGGACAAGTACATCAATGGGCGAAGTGTGATTAGCGACGCAAATGCCTCTCACTGGTCGATTTTCGGGGTTGTGGTAGTTAATGACCGATGAAAGCGCGCTTGATAATACCGCAAAACACATTATCGAGACATTGTAGTTCAGCCACCTTTTGAAGCTACCTTCTGGCACATAGCCGACAATAGCGGTACAGACCGTCAGCCACATCACCTGTAATTCGAACAAGCTCCAAAACCTTACAAACAATATTCCAAACTTTTCCATTTTCGATACCATTTTTCGAGTTTATCAAATGATGCTTCTGTCAAAACGATTTCGAGAAGAAACAAAATTATGGCTTTTTCTTCGATCTAAATGATCAATACGTTAATAACAATACGTTTTTGTTATTATTATTCAAAGATGGTTCTCAATCCTAACATTTTCGTGCTTTTTTATCGAGACAAAATATATAATCTCGTATTCATGGCATTCGTGAATTCCTTTGCGTTACGTTCGTTTGGCAACCATTGTTTTATGTAAAACAATTTAAAAAATAAACAATTCGATTATAATTTGACCTACAAGACAGAAAGTACCGAAAATAGTATAAATGTTTCTTGATCATTTAAAAATAACGTAAATTTGCAACAACAATAATGATGATACAATATGCAAGAAGATTTCAGCAAGTGTAACAGGTTATAAATGAAAATGATTTGCATGAGAAACGCGTATAATGATAATATGCGTATTTTCAAAATAATTCAATGAACTAACGTGAGGACCCATTTTTTGGTAATTATTTCTGGAATGATTTACGATGTCGACAAAAGACGTCAATGAGGAGATGATTCACAAACCCAGGGATAAAAAAAACCAAAATGACCCGCTGCAAACCAAGCGACAACATCTTTCTTCAGTAAACCATTTTTTCTGTTTTTTTTTTTCGAATTCATACCAATGAAAACGTCGTCTCCGTCGAAAGAATGCAAACGTCGATCGTTGACGTATGGTTTGCAGTACACAATCCTCCATATTTTGGCTTATATTCTGGATTGTGAATGGTAATATTGCTAGACAATGATCTCGACATTATCCTGAATGCTGTTTTGTATACGTAGTCGTACATCCATCTTTTAACCGAGTTGTTAGGAAAGAAACCAATGATGAACGTTCCAATAAGAAGATACATTACCTAAACATGCTTTTTCATGTTAATTAACTTTTGAATGAAACTATTACGAATAAATCGCTTCGAAATAGATAGAACGCAGTTTTTTTTCTTTCTTAATTTCTGTCAAAATTTTCCATTTGCTCCTATTCTCTCGGAAGGTCTTTCCACGTGATATCAAGCTCAAACATAAAACGAACTTGCCGAAATCGCTCAAAAGTCTCAAAATTATAGTGACTTTGATAAATTAAACCAATTGTCATCGGAGCATCATAAGATTGAGTTTTTTCGACAATGTTCTGTACTAGTGAGAAAGATACTTACTCCCACGAAACAAATGAATATCCTCAATGGTAGAAGAAAGAAATATCTCATGAAGAATCCAAACATCCATATCACAGTTAATTTCCATGAGATGAATTCGTATCGCCTGTTTGTTCTTGTCAATAGATTCCAGTTCTGTAATGTATCGGTTTTTTTTGTTATCAAAGCAGAGATTACAATGATAAAGAAATTGCTAAGTTGAAATTAAAAAATATTTCATATTGAGCGGAATGAGGTCAAAGTCATAAATAGAATGAAGATGAATAGCCCAAATAATAATAATATTAATGACGTTGTACCTTGAGTTCTTCAGCCTCGAATCTCGACGTGACCTCGTCCTCTATTATCGCTTCGACACCGGCTTTAATATAGTCCATGCACACCGCAGGATCAAATTCTCCTCTGATAGTCACCGTGGATACACGCTTGCCAGAGCTATTCTGAAACAAGTGACGGTGTGTACCATCCAGTTACAATCGGAAGTTCCCAAATTTTATCTTTCCATTCACATTCTTTATCCACTTTAAACCCAGACGAAATTCGCAAATGTTGTCATTTATCGATTTGTAGCTCATCATTTTCGAGCTACGGTAATAGGTCAAACATGTTTTTTGAAAAAGAGGTTTTCGGATAATTTTTACACGCGTTATTGCCGGGAACAGTACAAAGAATCACATTTCTTAAAATAACTCCGAAGTTTTGCGACAGATTTTTTTCTGTTTTTCGTCAATTACAAATTCATGACGAAGTTTTTCTTCAAAAATTGAGATCTGTGTATTGAATATGACGAAAGTGGTTACTTTTCGAACCTTGAACTTCGTCTCCCATATTTTTACTGAAAGTTAACATTTTCATATATTTCTATAAGAGAAAACGACTAAAATGATTAAATTATTCCACAAGTTATGTGCAAGTTTTTGAAAATTAACCAGAGAGTTATTTTCTAAATGTGACTGTGGTGAGAGCACTATGATAACGAAGTATTGATTTTTAGTATTAGATTTCTATTCCAATATTGGAATACCATAAATGGATCATGACGGAATAATGGGAATGATTTTATTTTCATGCACTTGACAGAATGAAAAGAAGGGAAGATAAAAAAAAGTTACAATTTATAATTCGTGAACAGATTAATCGATCTCGGTGTCAGGCCCATGTTCGAGATTTAGATATTATTTGTTGAAAATTTCACAAAATATAGGCAACTTCTTTCTCCTTCTCAGCAATCATAAAAAATATGAAATTTCCATGAGTACTTAATCTAAAATGAAGTGATTTATTTTTGTTTTTCTGCATCGAGTAGTTATTGGTTTCTGTTGAAAATGGATGTTGTTTTTTTGAGCAGAAGATTTACCTTGTTTTCGTTACCTATCTCCACCGGCAATTCAGCCTCGTGAGTTGAATTTTCTGAATTGTTTTTGTGATTCGGTAGAGCGTCTGGATCTGGCAGTAAAATGAGGTCTTTCGACCTTGCAATTACAGAATTTCCGACACTGCCATTCTGTATTTTCGACTTCTTATTTTCCGAATTTTTGTTTTTATGATTATCCGTCATTCCACACGATGACCCACCACCCTCGTCCTCACTCTCGTTTTCCTCCTGCTCCCAAGTGCCATTTTTCTTCCTGACGCTCTCGATGTTTTGTCGTCCATACTACGATCAAAAATAATTGTCACATCGAAATTTATTTTTTGTCGACCGATATCTTCCGGCAAAGTCATGGAGATAAAAAAATAAAAGTCATTTCGACAACAGCGAGAATCTAGCGGATAACGTCCCTGCAATGAAATTATGACTTCGATAATGAAATTTAAATAAGCGATAAATATTTCGAACCAGTTTGCAAATTCACCTTACATGCTTATTTTTGGTTAGTTGAATAACCAGAATAAATTATCAATTTTTTACATTAATCTTCGTAACTAAAGCAATTAACAAAGTTGATTTCTAATGAAAATGACGTTGTAAAATCTAAGGCTACTTTCACGTTGGTGAATAATTAATGGAGATGTTGGTAAATATTCAAAAATAGCATGTAGACGTTGACACGATGACCTCACGATGACAAATCAATATATTTTTTTTTCAATATACTTTCTGGCGTTTCCGGAGAAAGTTCTCGACCCTCACAAATTCTTACGCTTCACTGAGACCAAAAAATTAACATTAGTGCGAACCAAAACATCTTCCCTACAGCATACGCTTTTGATTAAAATTGCTTATTTCTCCGAGCTCTTGATACTGTTTCATTAATTTATCAACTTCAACGTGGTTAAGGTAGAGAAACAAATTTATCTGTCCGAAAAAAAAGTGCTCTGATCGTGACTGTTCGATTTTCAGTTTCTCTTAAAACGGAATAAATAAGAATCGCGTAGACTTTGATTGACAGTTCAAGATATTCAAAAATCGTTCAATTTACGGATACGAAAAATTGTACTGAATGAATATTGATGAGAATGAACATCGATATTGAAAATACAAATGAAATGTTGATGCATCAAATAATTCCAACTTTTTCAGATAAATTTATTAAATAATAACAAAACAATTAGTTCTAGACTCTCTTGTTTGCTACACTTTTACGCTATAAAATTTGATGATGCTCCGTTTATTGTACTTTTTTCAATTTTCTGGGGACGAAGTACTAAAAAAAAAAATTTTTTAAAAGGCCGAAATCGAAAAATCGTTTTTGATAAATACTAACGATGTAGACTGCGACAAAATTTCAATTTTCATGTCATTCAATCGTTCATAATAACGCAGTAAAAAAATGCCATCGTTACAACGAGTGACAGCTTGGTGGTGCACGTGGTCACGAGTTGTAAAATGTATAGATATCAATGGTACATAGGAAATGGGATCATTGCGCCACGAGATATTCTGTGATATGAAGAGGCGTAAGGCGGGGACGATGCAAAAGTAGAGATAAAGATAATGGGCGATAAAACTTTTCAATTGAATCTTCGCGATGTTGTGTGACGAAATGAGTTGAATATCACTGCCGAGAATTTATATCGGATGGAGATAAGTAAAATAAGCAAAAGACGCCTATTGATAAAATAATTGGAAAAAATCTAAAGTTCATCTTCCCAATTATTGGGATACTTTCCCTCTTTATAAACACGTGTAGCCGTTGAGGGAAACCACGTGATTCGTTCATTCTTCGAACAGAAAAAATAATAATAATAATTTGTATAACTTGGAACCTATAATGTATTTCACAATCATCAAGGTCATCGAAGTTCGTGGAGTAGCGTATTTTTTATACGACTTCATAATAATCTGCACACGCGAATATATCGAGTTATTGGCGTGTTGCAAGTATGTATCGGGTTTAAAAGTTATCGCAAAAAACTTCAAACCACGTCGATTAGCGGGTATCTCTATTGTACGATTATGCTTCGATATTAATTGTGACGGGAGTGGAGGGAATGAATAAACGTGATCAGCACACGTTCCGTACGCTTGAATCATCGAGGGAAAAAAAAGACATTAAAGAGATTGCAGAATCGTGTACCATGATTGAGGCTTTACGGTTACATTGTGTGATTTAAATTACAATCATGTGTAAACATAATCCTCATTCATTCGTGCGAATTAAACTGTTGTATTGAAAAACTTTATAAATTTTTTTTATTATTATTAGCAATAAGACTATATTCCTTCTTTTGATTTCTATGAAAAGTGCCTGCAAATCACATCCTCGTTTTTTTTTTAACCTTATTGTTTTTACGTGCTTTATTCACAGCTCGTGGACAGCGAACTTTGCTCGATTTCGTCACGTGATGCATAAATCTTGTGCGAGCCTTGCATGTTTCGGACTTTTACATTCAATATTTCTTATGAATATATTCTGAAATCATTTTTTGTGCGAGTGTTACAACATTTTTTGGCAAGTACATGGACACCTTTGATCAAGGCGCTAAATTAATTGTAGTTATCTATTGTGTTTTAAAATTGGAATTCTAAAACTTTATTTCCGGAGAAATTTAAGAACTAAATAATTTGCGAACGCACGTCATTATCATACGCAAATGGGACGGCCTTGCTTGGTCCCTGCTTTAAATAGATTCTCACCGGAAATTGATTTTATGTTGAATTCAAAATAAGACAGACTCGTATAAAATGAAAGGTTGAATGCTCCCTGGCCATGTTTTTACAAATATAAAACATATTTTTGTACGAAAAAAGTTTTAGAAGCGAATGATTATTGAGTTTTTTTTGAACATTTATATTGTATCAGATTCGATGATGAACGAAAACTCTTAGTATGATTTTTTTTTGTAATAATATCGAAAACGACATTTAGAAAATTTAGCAGGAAATTTGTAAATAATTTGTCAGCAGCCTTTATGTTGATCGATGTCCCTGACATTCTATCCAAAAAAAAGTCGATAAAAGCTATATGAAGAAACTGATTACACGCGAAAGGGAGAATTCCGATGGAGGCGGCCCGTGCACTTGGAAAAAAAATCAGAAAAACTTCAGACATTGTTTTCCTTTGCATTATTTTTGGAAATTTTACTTCGACATCTCATTTCTTGTGCTGTGAGCACAAGAAATGCGATATCGATTTACGTAATATGTTTATCAAACGGATGCAAATCATACTTTAAATTGTTACGCTTCCATACCTTACATTTCTCGGTTAAATTGGTCTGTGCATGTTACGTAAATGAATATACGAGAATAAGTAGTGGTTTTTATGTTGATTTTTAAATGCAAATGTCACTTTGTGGAGAGGTTAAAGAACAGAGTTGAACACGTGTCAAACATCTCGTATAAGTGGAAAAATTCAACAAGTGCCTTGTTCAACACGCGTAGAAACAACGGATTTTTTTTTAGTTGCTTCAATATGTTGTAGAAAGACAAAGTAAATTTCGATACTTATTACTTTAATCTGCATATAGAAACGAATTCAAAAAACTGTAATGGTCCTCGAGATTGGTATTGAAAATTTTGAAAAATCGTATTTATAGATCATCACGCCACGTCGTTTGAATTTGGCACAATTACGAGGAAACTATGGCCCGATTAATGCGAAGAAAAATGAACATTATTTTCGGATATGTGACAGGTGAACTACGTACGTACGTACTGAAAATCGCATGGCACTGAAAATATTTCGAAGTCACAATAGTATATGTAATTGTGTATCTGTGTCAGTCTCTTTGCTTTCGTCAGTGATTTTTTTTATTTGCATAACTCGTTAATTTTGAAAGATGCCGGTTGTATTAAGTTGGGCAATGTTCCATGAGAACGCAGCTATGACTGGCTATATAACCTCCACCTTTCTTCTTCCAAACTTTTATCGTCATAATTAATACGTTCAAATCGTTTGTTTTGAAAAAATGTTATAGTCTCATCATTGTTCATTTCTCAACGTTTCAAATTTTCTCACTTTCTGCATATCATTTTGCTTATGAAAATCTCCATAAATGTAGAAAAACGTCGAGGCCGTTTTTCGTAAATACAACATTTTGCAAAAGCATTATTAACCAAGATCACAATTTATACTGAATGGAAGTAGAATTGTGCATCATAAAAATTGTGATTCCAATAGTTTTTTCATTAACACTTGAAAATAATTCGAACGAAAGTACGAATTTTTTTTTCGATTCCGTCGTTAGGAACACACGCTTACGTGCACACGTACATCAATGCATACGCACAAATAGACACGGATAGGAGCACTGGGGGGGGGGGGCGGGAGGGTGAAACACATTGTTAAGTGTCAACGATTCGTTGATAACCGTACGTTTCCGGCTGTTACGGTGACTAAATATAATGAATTCGCAAAATTTCTAACTTTGTGTTTACGATAGAGCGAAAGTCAATTTTCCCCAGATTAATACTCCGCAGAGTAAATAAATATTGAACGACGACATGAATGAATGAAAATGAAAACCCGCCACGAACGATGAGAACTCATTTTTCCGATATTTTGTGATTTACAATTTTAAATCGACGTTTACAGGCACTCTTGAATTTAGCCCGTTATATTCCGCTTCGTGTGTCTATTTTTCGATATAAGGGAAAAAAACCAAAGAAAAAGAAACACTTGATAGACGTACCTCGAAGAGAGTCAGGAGAAGTTTAATGTAGAACTTTCGTATACCGAGAGATTTACCGATTGACGCGAGGAATATAATCGCAAGTAGAAACATTAGAAACGGCGTTAGGAGCATCGAAAATGCAACAGACAGAACCGACATGATTAACGCCATTTTGCTCACTGATCGTAGTGAGCATGTAGTGAGTACTAGACTTTCGAATTCACTTTTTGTTCAGCATGGATCGCTAACGTTGCAGAGTCGTGGAATGGGAGAAATTGACGCCTTTCGAGGACTTAGTGGCGCCATCTTTCCAGAATTAGGAGACACTCGAAAACCGTGCTCACGACATCTGTGCCTAGTTTCCGTAAGCTTTCGCGCATTTTTTGTGTCTAGTTCTCTAGTTACTTACCCCGACCCACGGTCTTACATACAGGTCTGAAAACTCGTAGGGTGGGGAGTGACTCAAATAGTGTGTCCAAATGCGTAGTGTTCATTTCTGCCGGTTGGGGCAGTGCAACTCTGGGGTAGCCAATCAAACAGGAGATGAAAATGGGGAGAGGTTGCTCTGAACAGCTGTGAACGAAGAACGAACACAATATCTTTAGTCAATCATGTATAACACTTTTCGATGTAAATATTCAATTTTTCGACGTTCAATTTGTGGCATTCATGTTTTTATTATTCTATATCATTAGGACATTATGTCAAGCTCATTAATAATAAAGCAAACTATAGATATTAAGCCAGGCATACGACATTTGAGACAGTAATATACAAAATATATTAGGCTCAACAGGTGGTCGAGCTGTTTTATTGCTCGCACGACAAATCTCTAGATCGGGTTCAAACCCCGATGCAATCTTTTTTTTTTTTTCTTGTAGTTACGAATATTAGTGATATAGCCATGTAAAGCGATAGCTCAATCGATATTCGTGCACAATAAATGTAAAAAAAAATTGCTGGAATTTCAAAAATGGTAATTTTTTGACACGGTTTCAGCGATTATAGCGAGCCTCTGTTTTAGCTAAATTTTACCATCCTCCGGTGCTCATAAACAGAACCTTTTTGAAATTGGTTCAATCATGTGAAAAAAGGAGGAACTGCAGGAAGGAATACAACATAAAGTAGTGGAGACATTTTGTGTGTAGAAACGTTTTTATTGTTTTGTCAGTTTGGCCAGTTTATTTTTAACAACGAATTTTTTTTGTTTTTTCTGATTTTCTTGATACGTGAATTGACGCATCCTTAGCCGTATGTAATAAAATATAGAATATGACAAAATTTTGGAAGCATGCTTCATGCACGGAAACGTGAAATTATAATTCGCGAGTATTTCGGCTACTGTTAAATCAAAAACATTTTTCTTTTGAGCATGTTTAGCGAAGCAAGACTCAACGTAACTTATCAATTTGAAAAAATGTATATTGGCGTGTATTAACCGCCCTCGGGATTTCTCTTCAACTAACTTCGATGCAGGAGAAAAGTTGTCGTTATTGCTCCGAAGAGCATTGCGACATTCCTCACACGCATCATAACGTCGCAGAACTTGCTTGCATAAATAACCTGTAAATGTTGTTAAAGTATTACGGGAGAACATGACAACAAAATGAACCACCGCAGGAATCATCAGTAACGAGTTCGTGTTTACGATAGAATAATAGTAGCAAGGATTTGTGCGATGAAAGGTCATGTATTTCGTCGAATTGGAGTAGATTTTCGTGAATGGACCGCTGTGCACCCTTAATTAACTAGCGTAGTGAAACACGAGAAGGAATAAGCGACAGACCACACAGATTATTGGTCAAAAATTGTGTTCATTTATCGTTAACAGTACGAAACAAATCAGTGCTACTAATATTAATACTGTGTAGTATCAATACTGCGTTAATACTTCCTGTTTAAAACAATTGATGGATTTGACCCTTTTTTGTACCGATGTATCGTAAGTGTAGTTACACAAGTATGCAATTCCGTTATATCGTTTCGAAATCGTAAATTAGTATCACGTTAAAGACGCATACTTGTGTCTTCGAATTTCATCGGTACAGAAAGAGTCAAACACGTGATGAATATTAGCATAAAGCAAGCAAACCTGTAACATAATAAATTATGCAATCAATAACGTGAGGTTGACAATAATCATGCTCTTTCAGCTCATCGATCTTCCAATCTTCATGCTTAATTAGATCGTCTAGCTTCAGTTGCAAGTTTCTTGTTATTTGGGAGATTTTCGATTCAGTGCGACCATAGATTTCTATGAGATCGTCGACGGTTACCAAAATTTCGGGAGGTTTACCATCATTATCTACTGTACAATTCCCATAAATCGGCGGCTTAATCATGCTGTAAACCGACAGTAATTTGTACAATTGTAGAAAGGTTGAACAGCTGGGGTGGTCGTTGCTTCCTGCCGCTTGACGAACAGTACCGAAAAATTTCTGTAATAAAAAAAATAGCATTGAAAACGCCGAGGAACGAGATGGCAAGTAGCGGCTTACAAAAAATTTCCTATCAGATTTACCTCTAAGTTATCCTGGTTAACCTTTCCAGACAGTAAATATTGGAAGTCGTATTTGTTTATCAAATATTTACAAAGACCCATCGTGGAATGAAGGGATAATCGTAGACCGTTTGCAGTGTCTGCCGTCAGAAACTCATCGACAGTCACATCGCCCCTAATTGTTGCACGCTCCCAATCGTCCAACCACTCAAGACATGTTTGTAGTATCTGTAAAAAGTATGTATTATAGTGACAGCAGGGCAAAATTATTTACTTAAATCCCCAGGGACGTCATAACGACGTGTACTGGGACTTGATTTTTTTTTTCTCTTTTCAGGGTATTTTAAATCCCTTGGGACGTCATAACGACGTGGACTGGGACTTGATTTTTTCTTTTTTCAGGGCATTTCAAATTTTCAGGGACGTCACAACGACGTGTATCGAGACACAACTTTTTTTTTCATGGCACTTTGAATTTCCAGGGATATAACGACACGTACTGCAAATATATTTTTAAGGTCAATTTCAATTCTCAGGGACGTCATAACGCCGTGTACTGAGGTTTTTTTTCAGGGTATGATTCTGATTCCCAGGAACGTCATAACGCCGTGTACTGAGGTTTTTTTTCAGGGTATGATTCTGATTCCCAGGGACGTCATAACGACGTGTACTGGGTTTTTTTTTTTCAGGCTAATTTTATTTCCCAGGGTCGTCGTAACGACGTGTACTGGGTTTTTTTTTTTCAGGCTAATTCTATTTCCCAGGGACGTCATAACGACGTGTACTGGGTTTTTTTTTTTTTTTTCAGGGTATAATTCTGGTTCCCAGGGACGTCATAACGACGTGTACTGGGTTTTTTTTTTTCAGGGTAATTCTATTTCCCCAGGGTCGTCGTAACGAC
>JACEOJ010000090.1:2727004-2847004 GCA_013761285.1 Campoletis sonorensis
CAGGGTAATTCTATTTCCCCAGGGTCGTCGTAACGACGTGTACTGGGATTTTTTTTCTTCTCAAGACATTTCAAATTTATAGGGATGTCATGATGCCGTGTACTGAGGTCCAATTCTTTTTTAGAAGACCTGGATTATATATATTTATAAATACATGTCTCAATGATTCATTTACAGCAATAGATTCGATACCTTAAAGTCTTTGGTGTCCGGTGTGAGTCCTTCATTTGGCATTTTCCGATTCAGAGCATCAAATAGATCGTTGAGCCGCTTGCAGAAATTCATCGTCTCTTCACAGCCACTGAATCCATCGACTTTCAAATCGCGATAGAATTTCAACCCATCAGCGACAGAATTACTGAAAACCTATGCAAACCCAAATAATCCAATGTAATACAAGCAGATTTATAGTCGGCTGTAACCCGAAAGCGAAAATAGAGGCTAATTATTCATACGCAAGCTATTATTTATACACAACTAATTATTTATAAGTAGATAAATGCGAATGCGATCATTTACCTGAGTTGCAAGCCGGACACGCATTTTGCTGGTATTATCCAGTTCGATGTGTCGTTTCGATATTTTCGGGCACACTCTAGCGTTGCCGATATGTGTGGTATCGGTATCGAATAGCTTTTCGAAGTATCGCCATTGGACATATCCTTCACTGCTGCTAACCTACAAATAGCACAATTAATCTCGGTTTAGTGTATAGTTATGAAGTCACTGTAGCTCCGGTTATGCAAAATTTTTCTTGTATAAACAAACTGAAGAACTCATTTTGAGATATATATTACCCGTAGCTTCTTTTTGTTGTAAAGCCGATTTCGAATATTCTTGAATAGATGAGGCGCATCCGAAAAAACGAACACTCGTCTTTCGTTATCCAATGGATGTGTAAACCATGATTTACAATTCTCTAGCGTTCGGTCAATGCCGAGTGATGTGCCCATCTTGGTGTTAGTATGGGCTCCATCTGCGATGATTCCGTGTATGAGAGCGCCAGATCTTTCCAGGAGAGTAATTGCCTTCACCATTAATTTTGCCAACTCTTCACCCTTAACTGCGTTTTTGGATGCGAAAACAGCAATTGGCTGGGTAAATTTGTCTGCGAGAGGTTGAAAAAGCAAAACGAGGCCGTGGGTTGCTTGATCATTTATATCCGTTGCATTCTGACCGTCATTTCCAAAATCTGTCAAGCCAGTGTATGTGAGATCCTTGGATGAAACGCTGAGTGATTTCCGCAAACTTATTTCATCGCAAACTAATAGTCCGTGACGCTGCATCGGTTCCTTTGATTGAAATTTTAGTTTCAACAGCTCGAAGAATTTCTCATCGAAGCCACATTTTGAATCGATGAGCGAGAAGTATTTCCGCACGGTCGTTATACACGGTAAAGGAACGATTTGGTTTTTCCTTACAAATTCGTAATAAGCTGGAGATCGTATATTCATCAGCATGCACATCATGATCCACTCGTTGCTGTATCGTCGACCCCTTGGATCTGTGTGTTTGGCTGCCGCGATTATTTCCCGTAATGCGGTTTTTTGAATTTCCGGCATGTTGTAAGATGCAAATCGTTGCTCGAACAAATGGTCCTTAATGGCGATGAATTCGTCGTGTTTTCGAATCAAACTTTCCCGAAGCAGTTCGATCCGCCTCGTTCGACGGTTCTTTGCTCGTCGCTCGCGATTGATCTTCAGCCGCATGGAATGAAGTTTACTCTGATCAACGGGATTTGACAAAACCGTTAATCGTTTCAATTTGCCACGTTTTTTGAAACGAACATTTTTCTGCTGCAAAGTTTTTCGGAGGCGCACACAAAAGTTACACGTTTTGTTCTTGCCGAGTAACATACACTTCGCTGAGCGGTTGATGTTCATGTTGTCAGCGCAAACAGAACCAGCTTCTGCAAGATCTATACTCGTTTTTTTCAAGCCCTCGCATACACGTAGACGATCGAAGTCCTTCAAAATGGCCGGCAAATTTCGAAAATCATTCAGGTCTTGTGGAAGGTACGGTACGTCATGCATTACGAGCCTTCCATGAACAGCATACTGGATTTTTTTCTCCTGATCGATCACAACACTTTTTCGAATTACCGGTACATCGTGATATGTGACGATTTCAGATAAAATCAGACGCTTGTGTCCTGTTGACGATTCCACAACACTCCATGGCTTCGACAGCATTATAGTCGAAATATTTTCAGCATATCGAAAATGTATTTCAGCCCCTGTCGTCACAGAAAATGTCACCCATCGACCATCGCTGTTGAGTTCACAGACCAAACTTGGACTAGCTGCCATACCGGTGATATTGTCTCCTTCGTCCAATGACTCCAATTCATTTTCAGCAGCATGTTGTTGAGTTGCTGTTTCTTGTGTCGCTGGTTCTTTCATTGCTGCATCTTGTGTCGCTGTTGCTTTCGCCGATGTTTTTACTGTTGCTGTGTCTTTCATCGCTGTTCCTTGTATTTCTTTTTCTTGTGTTGATATTTCTCCTACAGACGGAGCAATCATGCTATCGTCAGTCCTCATCGACCACAGACATTCCTCGGCTCCGTCTCGATTGTCGATGGCTCCGAGAGGTATTTTTGGCACTAAGCGTGGCAGTGGGTTGTGCAATTGGAGCTCAGATGCCGCAACCTTTGTAACAGCTACCGCGGCGTCTGTAATATCATGTTGTTAGTAATAAATATATAATAATATTCAATTAGATCATTTTGTTATGGTTGCTCTTACTTTCTTTGTCAGCATCTTCATGTGCAGGAGGAGATCCGAATTGAAATATCGATGGAACCGCAGAATCCAGCAATCGAGGACGCTTGTAAGGAATCTGTCAAAAGTATTGCATCTTGTACATTGAAAAAAAGCTTCTACGGAGTATGTCATGTACTTATGATTCAAGACACAATAACAAGACACACTTTCAACTTTTCTTCCATCATAGTTTCGATTTGTAGGGAAATGAAAACGTGTACTAGCTTTATCACGTTTATCGTTGTTGCTTACTTTTCAGGAGGACTTGCACACTAAAAAATATATTTCAAACAACTTAGACTTACATCAATAAGGATTTTTCCATCAGGACCTCGTTTCAATAGTTTTCGTACAATACATCCCGGCTCGAAGTGACGTTCACAGACGTGTTGAGATGATTTCAAAAGCTCGACACCTGGAATTGCAGCCTCCCATTTTCGACGCGATTCTTCGTCCTGTGGAACTTGAAAAATCGAACACTTCTCGTCTTTTTTCAACGTTTTGTGACAGTTCGGTACAACACACACTTTTGGCATTTTTAAGAGCACTCCGCAATTCAATTACTCCGTTTTTTCATCACAACACTTCCGTATCACCAGGAGACCGCGAGGCAATTGTAAGGTTATCTGCGTGTATATAACTATATTTATAATACCCTAGGCTGGCAGCGCACCAGTGGACAAACGAGGAACTGACAGTTCGGTCACACTTACGGTGACACTCCCCACCACTGAAAATTGGCGGAGTTACCAGACCTGTATGTAAGACCGTGCCCCGACCTGATCGTATTTTTTCGGCGACCAATCAGAACGCTACTTTGTCAGCTGACAGAGTGCTAATCGTGCTGATTTTATTTTAATGTTTATTAAATAAATTACTGAGTACCAAGCACTTTAACTCGGTTATTTGTAACCACCAAGCGATTCTGCATCGATTAAGCATATTATTTAAATCATTTTATGTTGAATTAATCTTTGCCCGGCTAACTTTACGCTAGAACAAAAAATCATTTTTTTATTGAAAAATAATTACTACCACGCATTTTATTTACGCTACCATCAACCACCACGATACCACCAGGTAATTTCAATAGTAAAAAAGTTGAAAATTGACAGTCGTCCGGCTAACTTCATGGCAGTGCAGAGTGCAGAGGCTCACAGAACTGCTGATAAAGCATTGAACTCTGTTTCGGCAGGAAATCACCAATACTCTGGTAAAACAGTGTTGTCACGACTGCCTTACGGTTCATAACGACGTAGGTGAACAGAGCTTTTATAAGAGCGAAAGAAGGCTACAACGGCGATCGTCGATGATATGTAGAAAAAAAAAAATACAATAAGAACAGAAGGTCCTTGAACAATCCCGATGTCAAGTCAGTTCGATGTCTGCGATGGTGCGTAATTCATTAGTCAATGGACGAATGAGAAAAATAATTGTGAGTAACTCGTGGCCGATTAAGTCTCGTTGTGGTCCGAAAAATTTCGAAAAAATAATAGCAACCTTGCACGAGTTAAGGGCTGAGCAAGTGCAAACAGTTTCAAGAAGTAGCGAATTTTTGTGATAACAAAAAGCAACAGATGCAGTGACCAAAGGAGCACTTAGCTCCTTGGAATCGCGTACAGTATCCATTAAAATGAGTAAAATGTATTCCACCGCCAACCTTTCCGACAAGGAACTCAAGGAACAGGGTAATCGCCTCTTTAGTTTGCATAAGTATGAAGATGCCGCTAACTGCTACACCAAGGCAATCGTGAGTATATTCAGGACAAAAATACTCCAGAATAACTAGATTTAACTTTGTCCTTTAAAATATAATGAAGTTCCTTTGTTTCTCCAAGAAATATCCAATTTGATCGGATATTTCTATTTGATATGAAAGAACAATAGTTTGACCAAGAGCGATTAATGTGGAATCAGTATGTGGCTCCGCCGAACACTAGAATTAAACAGCCTTCAAAAACGTCAATTTTTGGTTGTGATACCACTTTGCCATGCACTGGCTCCCATATTAATCGCTGAGCAGGAGGCACTTTTTCCGACTATTTGATGCTTTTGATTACTGATCAACAACGACTGATGAAGATAGTGAAATGGGGGGAAAAGTGGATTCAAAGTAACAGGATACGCTTGTAAAACTCTGCAAGGTTATATGCGAGAAAGAAACACTAAACAAAGAAAACAAAAATTTTATATGATAAATGGAGGCACAAGTTTCTAGTTCTGCAAACTACAGTGGCAACAACATTTAAACAATTCGAAGAATTGAATAATCATGGAACAATGGAGAACGTTTCTGGTGTGCTTCAACATTGTTGATTTCTATGTCATGAAGTATAAACAATGAAATAAAAGTTTGCATTTATCAGAAAATGGAACAAAAAGGAGACTCACTAATTTACAAGAATAGCTTTAACGCTCTCTCTCTCTCTTTCTCTCTATGAAGTTGGAATTTCATTCGTTGCTTTTTGTCTTTGTATTTGATTTTTGTTTTTCGGTGGCCCCCTGTTTGTATATTTAATTGGATTTCGCGATTTTTGCGCCAATTTTTAAGCAGAATATCGATTTAGAAAATGTCGCATTATGCGAATTTACATGATGGGTAATATTGCTATATTTTATAATATGCAATACAAACAGATGCAGAATTATAACTAAGACTAAAATTCCGTTTCAGATCAAAAATCCCAATCAGGCACTTTACTTCACCAATAGAGCCCTATGCCATTTAAAGCTCAAAAGATGGGAGTCTTCTTGTCAAGACTGCAGACGAGCTCTGGACATGGATCCGTGTTTAGTAAAAGGACACTTTTTTTTGGGTCTAGCTCTGTTGGAATTGGAGCTTTATGACGAAGCCATAAAGCATCTTCAACGTGGTGAGTATATATTTGCGAACGAATGTAAAAAATTCCCTATCTCCAGTGAATCGAAAAGTTGAAAAAATTATATTCAGGCCACATTTGTAAACATTCATCGAGATAAATTAAAGCAAAACATCATCCTTTAAAATGGCTTAAATTTAAATAATACTTTTATTTTCCAATTGAGGAATTTTGCTGGACCGTTTATTTAGTAACGAATTTCGTACAATATTGAATATTTGTCATTTCGAGGGTAGAAAAGAAATAATTGAGATTCATGGTTCATTTTTCCCGGATATGAATTTTTTTCATAATTTCATTTATTCGAGAAAATATAAAGAATAACAATAAATAATAGGAAACTCGACGTTTTCAACTCTTCAGTAATAACGAATTCCGTAAACATAATTGGAAAAAAACTATGAACGAATGAAAAAACTAGTTGACAATGTTTTTACAGCGGTGGATCTGGCAAAAGAGCAGAAACTCAATTTCGGTGATGACATGACAAGCATGTTGAGGCAAGCTCGAAAACGACGTTTTCAATTAAAAGAAGAGCAACGAGTCGCGCAAGACATTGAATTGCAATCATATTTAAATCAGCTGATTATTGAAGACGCGGATCGACGTTTGATATTGTTGAAAGAAGGTGAAGCCGCGGCTGCCACGGCTATAACTTCTCCGAGTATTCCAGGAGGTGACAACAGTTGCAACCTCGATAACGAAACCGCGGATGATTCAAGAGAGGAAAAGCGATCGCCGACTGAAAAAAATTTCACCGAGCCTCCGCTAGACAGGGAGGAAATTGAGGAGAGAAAAGAGACGTGTCTCGCTCGCCTTAATGATCTTTTTGCTAAAGTTGACGAAAGACGACGTGTAAGTTTGTCATAGTTTTAATACTTGCAGTGCAAAATTTTCGAAAAGTTCATCCGAACTATATTAAACTCTTCACTGGTAGGCCTACCACGTGGCGGGCTGTCGAAAAAATAGATTTTCAAACATGCAATATGAGTTTCCAATGGTATTCCGGCGTTGTTAAAATCACTGGTTGAGTTGTCGCAAAAAAAAAAAAAAAATTGGGGACATTAAATTACATATAATTAAGGGTATTATTGACTCAATTCTTTATCACGGTATTCTGTTTTCGTTTCTCCTGACATGAGTTGGCAATTTTCAAACGATCTGAAGAGTGCAAGAAAAAAATGGGGAGGAAAAGAAAATGAAAAATCGAAGAAAAATTATGAATTTATTTCCCAGGCGTACTATCTTGCGTTGATTTGCCATTGTTTTGTGTACCAGAAATGTCTTTTCCACACTCTAAAATGGTCTACCAGTGAAGGGGTTAAACGTAGATGCAATAACGGATAAACGCTATTCTAGTATCGATAAATACTCAGTCAATATTTTTATCTGTGGTTTAATGATCGACAATGACGACGGACGTCAACAGAAGAGAGAAGTACCGGATTATCTGTGCGGCAAAATCAGCTTCGAAATTCTTCAAGAACCAGTTATCACACCAAGTGGAATAACGTACGAGCGAAAAGATATCGAGGAGCATTTGCAAAGGGTTGGGCACTTTGATCCAGTAACTCGGGTGCGTTTAACGCAGGACCAGTTGATACCGAATTTGGCGATGAAGGAGGTAGTTGATTCGTTTCTGCAGGAGAACGAGTGGGCATTGGATTATTGATGAATTTTCACATTGGTTGTTCACGATGTATACAATCTAAAAGACTGGTCAATTGGTGTACGTGAAATATGCAAAACTGGGCAAAAATCGTGACCGTTTATCGGGTATTAACCAACGTCCATAAATACCGAATGGATCAGAATGATAAGTTCCGGTTTGCTTGGATTACTCGATATCGCAAGGAGATTTATTAATTGTAATACGGTAATGAAGAACGAGTGACGTAACGTAAAGAAAAAATGTCCACGAATCACGCGCGCGCCAGGAATTCAGCCTGAATCTCACACGAGTGGCTGAAGCTCCAACAAAATGCGTGTATGTACATTTTATCATTTTTAAATCGTCGTAACTCGCTATTGAGACGGAAAATAATTTATTTTAAAAACTGTGTACAGTCTTACACTTTTGTTAACGCGTCAACAAATTTTTTAATCCTCTTTTCCTCCTCTTCTCTCGTATCAATTCTCGATTGCTCGATCATTTACATCATTGTCATCCTGTGATTTTCCTGGAAGTAACGATAAAAGAGCGAGACAAGTAAACGCGAAAGCTACGAGAGGTGGCACGGTCCATTGATAATAAGCCGAACTTTCGAGCGATGATGTAAACGCTATGAACCATGCCAATAAACGTAATACGTTGGCACACAGTAATCTACGATTACTTATTCGAGGTGATTCGTCGATGGGTATTTCAACAAGCCCTAGAGATCGCCAACATGTGAGAACGAACCAGCTGACCAGCATCGTTGGATCCTCCGTTGTTAATCTCGTTCCGTATCTGTCGAAAATTTAAAAAAATTTGGTGAACACGATCAACGTTGCCAGAGCTTCAGCTCTTTAACGCGGATGTCTCGCTACGGCCACGTAAACAATTTAACTCCTCGATCAATATAAACAGTTCTCGTAATACTTGTAGGATATAATTAAGGAATTATAACGTTCCCCGCATCATCTAAAACTCGCTTTTATTGCTGAAAAATCGAAATCATAGTTTCATTCAGTTAACTTCTTCATTCGGTCTCTGTGATTAAGAATTCTATTTTTTTTTTAATCTATAGAACATTTTCGAAGTTATGAACGATGAATTTTTCTAAAATTTGGCAGACAACCACACAGTTACGTATTGAATTTTGAGTTGGACTTTCTATTTATGGGACTCAATTAGTCGCTCAGCAGGTGAACATTTTAAGTATAATGAAAGGGATTCCCAGGTTGAATTTTGGCTGAAGAGGGTTTTAGCGACACAACTATTTTTATATTACCTGAAATTTTTCGCCCACACGAGGGCTGACGGTGCTGCAGGAATAGCTGCAAAGCTCCACGTAACAAATAGAAGTAAATGATTGAGGAGTATTCCTTTAGAAATTTTGTTTGTTGCTGGAACGACAATTGGAGGAGTTTTCTCGCCATTTACTTCTTTGACAATTTCGGTGCTAGATGGATCAGTCGTTGTGCCTCGACGTTTTCGTTTTCGTTTTCCTCGGCCGAAACGTGGGATGAAATGGCGTAAAGAGGTCATGAACAATTCCTCCAAATATTCTTCCCACATTTTCGTGAGTTTTAAAAAGTAAAGGGGCACGGAAAGGAGAATCGCGGTCGCACCGCAGGTCGCTGAAGTCAGTGAAATCAAAACGAAAGTCGTCAAAATTGGTAATAAATTAAATCCTTCGAGAAGCCACTCAAACCATGTTCTCGGTAAAGACACGATCTGAGCTAAGAATCTGGAACACGAATTAGTGGGGAATATAAATCAACTATATATAAAGCCACTAAAAAAGTAAATTTTTTTTTTTTGCGTGCAAATAAAATTATTTCAACAAAAGCACTAAGCGGAATAAAAATGATTGCCAACCTTGCAGTAACG
Organism: Campoletis sonorensis; assembly: GCA_013761285.1. Classification (NCBI taxonomy): domain Eukaryota; kingdom Metazoa; phylum Arthropoda; class Insecta; order Hymenoptera; family Ichneumonidae; genus Campoletis; species Campoletis sonorensis. The sequence continues at coordinate 2,736,184 of JACEOJ010000090.1, forward strand.
TTGTGAGCAACTGTGCCGGAAAATATGATGAGAAAACAAACTGTAACTGCCACAACGTGAAGTAGACCCAGAGCGACAAAAGTCTCAAACAAAAAATCGAGACTAGCAGCACCGGCGACGAAAAAACCAACCGCTATTGCCATTGAACGAGGAGAATTGTCGAGTCTCATCGATATCCCGAGAAGACAGAGTGATATGATAATCGGATAAATGGTGGCCCATCGATCTCGAACAGAACAAGCGACTCTGTCGATTAATCCTGCTCTTCGAACCGTTATCCTGTACGAATATTCAGCCCCGAGGCTTAATCTAAGCACGGTATTCTCATTTTTTCTCGTTAAATACATAACGAGACGTTTCTTTGCAAAATTTCCGTCCCTGTTTGGATCGGGAGAAGAAAGACATCGTAAAATAGCAAATAATTATGTTTCCGTGAAGTCATTGCTTTTTGAAACTGCCATATTTCCATTTTTGACTAAAATGTACCGATATTCATCATTTGTGCATTTTGTTATCAACTTGATTTCAATAATCATGTTATTAATTTGGATGATTTTTGTGTTCATTTCTTAAACTTGAATCTGTCCTTCTTGAATGGACCCTGCACTGACTGACACTATCCTCCGAAGCAGCTCTAAAGAATTATAGATTATAGAGCTTACATATAAAATCATTAAATTGATCAAATAAATACTGAAAATTTAAATGTGAAGAGATTCCTAGTTTGCTTTCGAAAAAAAAATGATTTGCGTTTGTACAACCTTGTGTATTTTTAATAATTTGTTAACATGGAAATATGACTGTTTTAAAAGAAATTTTTGAAATCGAGTGATTGGAAATTACTTTTTACGGTCCGCGACCATGGTCCGAACTTGACTTGTGCTCGTGAATCCATAATTATTGTTCGAATCTTCGATCAGTTGGAATATTGCCTGAGGAGGTTCATTTTCGATTTCCGATCGAGACGATCGGTCAGTTTGGGAATATTCGTGAAGCAAAGGCTCGATTTCGACGGCAAGGGCATCCTCGACACCGGTCAATACAGCGTTGTACCTAAGGCTACCTTGCGAAGTCGTCACACTGCCGTGTGGATTGGGAGACAATATTCTGCCGATAGGAAGTAGATTGAAAAGTCCAGTCGCACCAGCGACCAGTTTATCTTCTGTGCGAAACGTTCGTTCACCTCGGTTGTACAAATCAACGTATATCTTGATGCTATTGACTTTTTTGTTGCGCAACTCTTCTGCCGGTATTTTCACAACCACATGACTAACTTTCCATCCTCGCAAGTAGTCCAGTGAAATATCGGCGCTTTTTCGAGACCGTCGTAGCGTCGGATCCGGTGACAAACTCGTACGGTTTGTCAGGTTCCAGCCCCACTCGCTAAAAGTAGTTTTTGAGAAAATTTAAGTTTCAGGCATTTGCCAAACTTTTTTTTTTTTTTACTGTTTCAGAGATTTCAATCAAAAAGAATTTATAAATAATGTAAATATTCTAAAAAACGAGACAATTTTGTAATCGATAAGATTTTCGTGGCACCCCAAAAATTTGCATGACACTTGGTGTTACCGATTTTGTAGCGATTCTCACCAAACTCTGGAATTGCCTTCGATTGCGTGCGCTGAACAGGCAAACAGCCAATTCCGTGATTCTAAATTAATTGTGTCGATACTGATGCTGTCGTACGGCAAAGCAGCGTCGCCTACGCGAATCATCAGGTACAGCGTTTTATTCGTTTTTCCATCATTAATCCATGTGTATTGCTTCTTCATGTTTTCTGTCCATTCGCCACCGCGTTCGAATTTTATTTGGTCCTCGTACGGACGCGTTTTTTTTCCCAAAATACGCTACGGAATGAAAAATGCGAAGAAGTCATCAGTGCATTCGATTTGGAATGCGATGAACAAATGGAATTTTTCTCTCAGACGAAAAAGATTTTTCTTTGTAATTGAGATAAAGCAATAATTGGTATTCAGGAAAATGATGAAATTATTTAGACAGAAATTCCTTGAATAGATGAATTCGAATTTATCTGAAAAATAGGAAATCGCGAAAATTCGGTTAAAACTTGAAGGATCCTTAAATCTTCATGAACTCACGCTCGTTAAATGATAGGAAAGAGCACGAATTTTCACATCCGCGTCCGAAGTTATTTTGGGCGGACGAGCAGTGACGTCAACGCAGTCGAATAGTGCTCTGACGATCGTCAGCACGAGTTGTTTGCACCAAAGTATGCAAAGATGATCAGCTGATGCCCAAACGCTTGGTATACCGCTGGATACGACGTTCAGGTCGGCGGAAGGTTCTGTGGTTTGAAATGTGCTGACGAGAATATCCCTTCGACCTCCACCAATGGAAACGAGAGTTGTACCCATTTCTTTAAGATCATGATTCTTCGAACTGTCCAGTTCCTCGTAATATCGAGCGATTGTTCTGTCAGGTAAAAATATTGGTCTGTGTGGGGAAGCAAGCGTTACCAGAATACTCGCCACAGCTCCATTTTCTGACGTATTACTATATCCTTGTAACAAAGCAGCTTTAGCTACGATCCCTCCCTTGAAAAAAAAAATTAATTAAAACACAATGAAAACGTCAAATTCATGATTTTCGAGCCTTAAATTTTACTTGTTCGAACGTAAACTTGAAAAACTAACATATTGTCAATTCACAGCAATTTGCTCTTCTTTAGAGATTCAAATAAACGAGATTAGTACGAATTTCAATGTTTTTACCATAGAATGACCGATGAGCACAAGTTTATCCACGTTCCCTTTGTATAGGCTGAGAATTTTCTTCATACAGAGCGACACGTAAGTCGTTTCCTCCTCCAGTACACCTTCCAATAGAGAAGAACATTTAATTGATTCGTTATTTAAAAAAAAGTTAATGAGCCTCTCGAATTCTCACCTCCGTAAAGAGCAGAATAATCTTTGCCCAAAGATACTGTGAAGTAATCGAAATGAAATGGAGTACGATCTTTGATAGACTTCCTCAAACTCACAGAAGCCAGAGATCTTACTGAAACATTTAAAAAAGTAATAATAAATTTTTTTAACGTTTTATTCAAGGATTCAGACTCCATAATTTAGTCAAACTAGTGTTTTTGATAATGCATCTTTACAAGTTTCCTCATCAATTGTATCAAAAGACAGGTTTTATACAATTGTAATACAAATGAACATTTCTTTTTCACAAGTTGAAAAAATTTGAAATTACTGTCAATGGTATTTATGGCAGCAGTCAATTTTTTGTTTTTTAGTGCTCAATTCTCATATCTGTGAAACTGTCAAAAAACTTGTTAAACTAAATTTTGAAGAAGCATTATATTCTAAGTGGGGACATTGGAAGTCAAAATATCTGCTTAATTTCAAAGAGCAGAATAACTCTGATCAAACGTTTGTTAATCCTCAGTCAGAAAATGTATTATGTTAGCAATTTAATTCTTCCAGTTGTTTCCATGGCCCCTGAAAATGTTTTCGAAGAAACACAAGAAAAAATGTTATCTTTATTTATTCTTCGAAGTTTTCAATTGGACCGCATTTCATTCACAGATATAATTTTTAGCTTTTGTATTAATATTGTCTAATTTTATTAGTCGTTCTATCGAACAGATAGAGAATCTAGAATGATCAATTCTTCTTGTGATCTAAATGCTCAGTTTGTTGATAACAGGCTTAATGAGCAAATTGTTGTTTTATGGTTCAGTATATCATTCAAGCAAACCTTGTTCGTGAGATCCTGCATTTCCTGGAACAAACAGCACTGGAATTCCTGAGAATTTCATTCTCCTGTGTTTTTCCGTGACATAACCTTCCCCATAAGCGTACAGACTAAACCGTGGATATTGTTCTTCGATATCCTCCGTCAGAGCTATTTTCTTTAATGGTGGAGAAAAAGTTGTGAAGCAATATGCAAAAGAATGTAGTAAATTGTAGAGGAGAAACTTACAACATATTGTGGATACTCGAACATAAATGTCATGTCGCAGGTGTTCTCTTCGAGATTCGTTACATATTTAGCTGTCCCCAGGATGTACAAGCCAAGAACGAGGAGAGAGAACAACACCGAAGTGGTATAAACTGTTACAATTCCAATTCCAGCCATAATGCTTTTTTTCAGGATGAATTGTTTAAAACGAAAAAACATTTCGTGTTGCAGTACGCAGCATCGTTTTTACACGCTTTTTATTTTAACACAATTTTTGGACGATCCGACAAATTGTTAGTTAGCTCAATGACATTTAACATGTTTATGGTTTTTTAACCTCTCGAAGGAACGGAAATTACACTGAATCACTCGACGATTCTCTGTAAGTATAATAATATCGATAAATTATTTTTCCGCCCGAGAAGCTCCCAATTTCGTCGAAAAAATCATAGTGTTGACGAACTGGACGTAAATATAATGCAGCCTCAGGAACTAACCACGATGCGTATTCGCAGCAGTGAGCAGACTGAACTGAACTGAACTGTGACGCATGGAGGTTGATGCCAATTTTGTGCATGTTCGCTCAATTCTATTTTCTCCATTCAAAAATAGAAAAACATGAAATATAGAGGTAGATTTTCCCGTCGAGATTGCCATTTCTCGTTGACACGATCGCTTAAGTGCTTTTATCTATAAGTTTGATAAAGATTTGATATGAATCAAACTTTAAATCGTGTCAGGTTCATTTCCTCATTTGTATTTTGCTGTGACGTCACGGCTTGCATTCTTGGATGTGATGGCGCTTGTTGTAAATTATGATCCCCCACTTTTCTTCCAAGCCGGTATTCGAAAATGCCGATCAGCTGTTTCGGAGATCAATCGACCACAAACATTCGATACGACAGTTTTAATAATTCTATTTAAGAAACTATCGTCAGGGTGATTTCGTTGTTTAGTATTTTGTAGATACTTTCTGTTACTGTGAATTCGAGATATCGTGTTTGATGATGAAGTCAATAAAAATCGTCAACACGAGAGTTTGGCAGACTCCTGTTCACTTGCTCACGACTACTATTGTTGTCAATGGAATATACATTGTCGTACTGATAAAAACAAGGTAAAATTTGCACATACCATCTAATAAGTGTACCAATTATTAAATCGATCGTTTTTATTATTATAAAAATATATACGAAACAATGGCAATCCAAAGCCAAACACACGCGAGCTGCACACTGATGCAAGGACGGGGAGTTTATATAAATAAAACACAATAAATCTGTATTTCCATAGTTTATTTAACTTCTTAAAAACATAAGCCAGCTTATGGGGTTTCGTTGAAATTTAACAATCATAAAAGGGTACTTTGTTACTCTGAAGAAAATAGATAAATCCAGACAGGTTTTTTGGAGAGTGGATGTTCCCCCTCGATGAGTTTGAGGCTAGTACGATTTTTCGTGTATTGTAGCATTGCTTGTGCAAGAATACGATTATTTTGAACAATGTTCGGATCATTCGCATAATCTTCCAACTGTAAAACAAATATCCCTATTGAAATTACAATTTTTCCTCCGACTTTACTTTCTCTGAACAATTAAATTCTAAAGTTACAATCTTCATGACTTGACAACTTGACGACAATTGTTTTCAGTCTAATAGATTTTGGATTTTTGAAAATAGTTGTCGTGTTGATGTTACACAGTAATAATAAATTCTTTTTTTCTATTTTCTGCTGTCGAAACATATAGCGAGAAATATTTGTTATTCATTATAATAAAAATTGTTTTTGCCGATATCTTAATCACCCTAACCAAATATAAATTGTAAGGCTCTTGTAGTGATTGTAGTAAAAGAAAAAAAGGTTTTGTTGCATTGCAATGATGGAAACTTTGATCATCGTACCATCATAATAATCCTTGACAAAAAACCAATTAATAAATTGTGCTCTGCGTAAAAAAGCTTGTTTACCTTCATCCAAGTGCAGTCCTGAATTTCGCGCTCACACTTCCGAATCTCACGTGTCAGAGGCTTGAGACGTGCAACAACGTAAATGTCTGAACAACCAAAAGCATAACCATGAGCGTGTCGAAAACCGAGAAGGCTTTCGAATTCGGTGAGAATTCCCGTTTCCTCCCTAACTTCCCGCATCACTGCGTCTGGGAGGTTTTCACCTGTCGATACGCGTAAAAATATTTGTTATTTTGACAGCGGTCCCAATAACGAAAATACGATGTAAAGTATAGAAAAAAATCGCCATGTTGTGACAGCCTGTGTTGTACTTTTTTTAATATTCGTATACCTGGGTCAACGATACCACCGGGCAATTTCCACCGCGTCGGCCCATCGAGAACCGAATGTTTATCCTTGACAACGAGTATCTCACCGGTATCGTCGTTCAAAACAAAACCTCCTACGCCAAGATTCGTATGAGCATAAGGAGGAATATTGCTCTCAATTTGAGTCGGTAACCATTTGTACAACGTCGCGTATTCCGGCTTGGCATGATGAAATTTAAATCCCTCTTTTACCAACACAGGAATCCAGTCGGCGTTAGAAAGATAAACGCGAAACCATATTGTCGACTTGTTCTCGCTTCTCCATCGTTTCAATGATTCTGAAAGAGTTACGAAACCAAACATCAATTGCGTGGGTACAAGAAGAAGAACTGAAAAAAACGTTCCTTTATATATCCTCCGATGAAAGGAGAATATCGAGTTGTTTTTATGTTTCAACGTTATTATGGCATAGCGGTAACGTTTTACGCCGGAGAAAATATTGAGGTAATTAATTACCTCAATGGTTCAATGGCATGTTTACGTACGAAAAAATGGATTGTGTGGTCTTAGAAATGATTGTTATATTCGATAGAAACAAAATGATCGTTCCAGAAATTTTTGAATACCGGCGCGCGCATAACGTACACAATTGGATAAGAACTAGCCAATCGAAATGAAAACAAAAGCGCAAGCGCTGATTCGGTGAGTCTTCTAGAGCGAGTAGAAAGTAGAAAGGCAACAGGTGATAATCAATCTCGCATTCCATTGTAAATCATCAATGGTCTCTGGATTAGAACATTTAAACAACGAATAAAGAATAATCAATCACGTACCTTCAAGACATTTAGCGAAATTAGAGTTTTTACAAGTTTCGAGGCTAGAATCGACCAATAAACCATTGTAACGATCTGGACAGCCTGTGAAAAGTCGTTGCTCTCCGTCGTCGACGAAAGTGGAGTTGCACTTGCGATCCATGTTTTTGTTAGCTCTTTCGTGAAAACTTTGCCGTTGCAACACGTGCAGTGCACGAATTTGATTTGTCGTTTGAAAATATGGTTTCTTCTGTCTTCCCGAAAGATGAAAATTAGTCAATATCCGGGCTGTCGATCGTGATGACAGTACCCGATATATAACCGCGTACATTTATGACCTTTACGACGCCATTTTCATTTTTATTCGTGTTGAAAGCGAAGAGGCACGGATTGGATTCGTGATGACAATAATATACATAGATATTCGATCACAATAGACGTCTCGTTTTCTCGTGCGTGATTCGTCGCGCACACATGACCAAACTCAATGTTTTTCAAAACAGATTGGGTTTAATGATGATTAAATATTTCTATCTGTTCATATATACACTCTATTGATGTTACATAAGCAGTAGCAATGCAATATTGCTTATTGAATCGTTGCGTTTGGAAAATCAAACGTCACGATAGGGATCACAGTCTCTGGCGGCATTAATAAAATCACTAATTCGTTGATACTTGGTATGCTTTGGAGGCCGAATATTATAACGTAGAGCTTCGCACACACGACAATAGTGTCTCGATAACGAGCCAAAGTAGCCGTGTTCGTTAATTACCCTGTACTTCGACCGCCATTCATGATACTCGTCATAGGCATCGTTGTTGACATCGAGATAGCGAAGATAATTCGCAAGTTTACTAGGAGATGGAAAATCAGCGACGTGAATAAACGAACGAGGGGGAAGAAGTCGTTCGCAGTCGAATTGAGGTGCTCCCATTATAATAGGCACAGATCCCTTCTCGTATGCGTTCCAAAATACTTTTTCCGTTATGTACTCACGGCAATTAGAATTTTCAAAAGCCAAGTAAAATTTGTAGGCACTTAGGATCGGACAATCCTTATCGAAATGACCGGGACAAGCGGTCGTGTTACCCCCTAAACATCGACCGTAAATATCGAGTTTTTTACCAAGAATACTCTTGAGTGCGCTCACGTATTCCCAGCGGTGATTCTTGCCTGAGCAATTGCTTCCTAGAATAGCGACCAACTTGTTACTTCGCTTCTGAGATTGTCTTCGACTCTCTTCATCGTCTTCATTTTTTTTCGCGATCGTTCTTCCATAGGGCACCGGTACATCGCTGCCCTCCCTGTAGCTCATTGACCAATCGAAAATCCCGTCGAATTGAGAAATATTCCAATTACTGTCCGCATGGAGAAATGTATGGAGAGGGGACTCGTCCGTCAAGAATATCCATATCTGATCAGGATTTCCCTTTGCCAAGGGTATCTCATCGATGCTTTTTGTCATATGCAAATGAAATATTACAGCATCGGCCCTCGTGAGGTCTTCGTCGCGGTAGGACAAGTCGCAGTTTTTCACTGAACATCCTTGCCACGGCGCTGAAGGGTCACTGATAATCGAAAAACATTCAATTTCTTAGGAATTCATGATTTTTTTTTCTGGCTATTGCTAAACTCCTAACTTACTTACGTTTTTTTTGAAGACCAGTGACGAACGTGACGTCGATCAAGGAAAGGCCCGTGTTTCCATACGAGAATCAAGAGTCGTTGTCCTGGATCAAGTGCAGATTCGTTGTTGCACGACGGTGGTCGTGTTTCTTCAGGATTACGTAACCATTCACCCAGCACCGACAAATTACTGGCTCGTTCGTTAATCTTTTTCATAAACAACATCTGAGAACTGTTAATGGGCTTCCTATGCCACACCGATAAAAATGCCAATGAAAACGTGTTGTTTTTTTCGAACCGCTCTTTATTCTTCAATCCCGAAGGATGATACGCCCAAGGGTACGAATAATTTGCAAGTTCGAGAAATACCAAGAAACCGCCGATCAACGAGAAGCTCGTAAGCAATATTATCCATTTTTTCCGAGCACAAGCCATTTTTGTAATTATTTACAGAATATTTGCAATTTTTTTTTCTGTTATTCTTTAGCTCTAACGGGGAATCCTCGTCGCACTGGACGCAACAGTCGCTCGTCGTCAACTATCGCAAAAATTCGGAGAGCAACGCGTGTGAAGAAAGAGGAAGAAAAAATGAGAAAACAAACGGAACAAGAGACTGTCGCTTCCACTTTTCTGAAGTAAGCACCGTGACCGTACTCAGAGAAAAAAACTTCTCCTCGAAAAGTGCCGTATCCGTCTCGGAGCCTGGGTTTTCTATAAAAACACATTTGTCATAACAATGTTGAGTCCGAAATGGGAAAAATGATGAATTCAAAAAATTTACTCTTTTTTTTAAATATAAAATGCATGAACGACGATTACCAAGCCCGTTATTGAAAAATTAACATTTTTTTAAGAACAATGTGTAGCAAAAGTCATCAAAAAACTTCGTTTTATTGCATTTATTTCTAGTATATTATAAATATTAAAAAACTCAGAGGCGAATGACAGAAAAACCGCGGATTCATGTCAGTTTCCATAAAAGTCAGTTTTATGTTTTAGCTTGAAGCAACTTGTTTTATTGACTGAGTTGTCACGAGGGCGAAAAAGACAGCTACGAACTTCGAAAACTTAATTTTCCACACCGTTCGATTTTGACTTTTTTTGCTTTCCGGCAAAAACTTTCATTTCATTCCAATCGGAGAAACCGTGTGGTCAAATTTTATTTCCGAAATCTTGATGGTAATGATTTCCTTATCCATAACGCAAGAAAAACACCGTTCAGATTTAGTTCGTGTCCATTTTCTAATGCGAAGCATAGATTTTTGTCAATTTTTTAAAATCATTGTATCGAAACAATGGATAAACGATATAAAACTTCATTTTTCTCTTTTCGCACAGCTGACAACCCGCTCATATTCATGTGCTTGCCCGTAAAAGAGGGTTACATCGTAGCACGATGTAACCTTCATTCTCGTAACAACGAGACGGAGTTTGATCAATAACATCCGCTACGTTTTAGTCGTTAAATTTGAGCTCTTGTTACAGAATTTGCATTTAACATTCGAAAGGCAAAACGGTTGCTCCGAAAAAATATGCCACCTAAGAAGACGAAAACGACGACGAAACCGAGAAAAATGCAAATCTCCGAAAACCAAACCCGGAGAGTTACAGAGTAAGTTTTCTGTTTATAGTCTCTATGAAATTTATTTGTTTATTCAATTAATCAAAAAATGCAAAACAATTGTTTTTCTGTTTGTGACTGTGCTTTATCGAGAGAACCGTTAAATATATAAATATAAAGCGCAAAACTATAAATACTAATGTTAAAAATAATGACAAATTAGCAAAAGTATCGCGGATGATGCGGCCTCGGGGAAAGAAGAACAGCGACAAATCACAATCCAGGAGGAAAAAGTGGACACGGATGGACAGAACGGGAAAGCTGTTCAGCAGATTTCGACCGTTACCGGAGAACCGTTCGGTCCAAAATATCGATATATAGACGAGAGACCAGAAGAGGAAAGCTCCGATGACGAGCCCGAGTCTGACAGCGATGACGAAATTAGATTTAGAAAAGAAGATACGCTCGAGCTTCCGTCGGAATTTTGGCATATGCAGAAACTCATAAAGTACACAAAAGCTGGTAATCAAACGGCAACAACGGTATCTCTTTGTCTTCTCAGAGATTATGATCTTTCGAGCAGGGTCAGTACTTTTTATTCCATGGAAACATCAAACCCTGAGTGAACTAAACCGATTGGAATTTTTGTATCATAAAATCTTACCCGTTTTATGATTCTCTACAAGTTTGAGCAAAATCAGAAAAATTTTATCAATATTAGCTAATCAAATCGAAATTTTTATTTTGTCTTTTTTACTTCGCAATTCAATAACTTTATGTGGATTAAAAAATCTGATTAATTATTTCCTAGATCGGTATCGGAGGGTTATCTAGTATTTTAATCAATTCAATAGTATTTTAGTGCATTTCTTTCTGCAATCTTTATTCCTACATTTAATTTCAGATCGCGAAAAAACTCTGACCATTTGTCGTTTACATTTCTTTCTATAGTCGACAGTCAGAGTGATTAAAAAATTGTTATTGGGATATTAAAAAATCGGTTATGTTCACGAAATAATTAATATTTTGCTCATGATTTCTCATACAAATTTAAATCGTAGGCTATCCAACGAGCTATACGAGAGATGGGCGGTCTGGAAGTTCTCGTGAATCTCTTAGAGACAAAGGACTTTAAATGCCAACACGGTGCGTTGGCAGTGATTTTGGCAATGGCAAGCAGCTCGATCGAAACAAGAAGATGTTTAATTGATCTTGGAATAGTTACACCTCTCATTGAAATGCTTAAACATCCAGCTCGAGATATTCAGATATTGGCAGCTGAGACAATGGCGAGTATAGCAACTGTGAGGAAAGCGAGAAAACAAATTCGTGTTCGTTCTGGCATACCTTTGATTGTGAGTGCGTGAGTCTAACACTGCAATAAATTGGGGTGGTATTTTTTAAGGTCTTTTAGCAAACGTTTTGGAATTGCAAACATTTGGAATTGAGTTTTCATCGTTTGATTTGACGTTACTGGACCAGGATTTTTTTTTTACCAGGGCCAAATACTAAGTTGAAAAATCTAGTAATGTTTTTCCATGAGGCTCCTTCCTGAACATCAATTCCTGTTTGAGCGGAATTTTTAAAAATCTCCAGTAGCTCAGTCCTGAGATTGGACTGAAGAGAGCCCTCATTCTTATTAGTCGAACGTAAAGTGAACGTTTCTAAGAGATTTTTTTTAGAAAATTTTCTTCTTTACAAAATTGATTATGGAGTCTTTTGTTCTATCTCCAACCGTTTCGGCAGTATACGTCATAAAAGGATACGAACTTTTCAACGTTATTAATACATCACTAATAAAAAATTATTAGACTTTTTAAATTGGAATTCGACCGGAATTCGAATTTAAATTTGAACAGTGGTCGAGGAAAACCCTTTAAAGTATGCATTGCAGTAAAAAATGGTGTTTTTCCAAGAGAAGTTCTACGACCTCCAAAATTCCAACTCAATTATTACAACAACTTTAAGTTCCCGTTCAATGTTATTTATATTTCACGAACACGGTGGATTTTTGTTCTAGCTCGATGTAATGGATATTCCTGACAGTGTACTCGGAAAAGAACTCGACCGATTGAACGATACGGAACGAGAACTGGTTGCCGTTGCAATCGGATGTGCAAAGGTTCTCGGTTCATTGAGTACCAGTCCAAAGATTAAAGAAGAACTTCGCAAGCACGGTGTCGTTTTTCTCATGGCACGTTTTTTGCGTTCCGTTCATACCGATCTCGTGATAGCTATTATGGGAGCGGTTCAACGTTGCGCTGATCTCGTAAGTGGTAAATTACTATCAGCTGTAAATATGCGAACAAAATGGACGTTTTTAAGATAGAATTCCTCTAGAATTTTATTTTAGAATTTTATATTAGAATTATTTCCTTCCTGTTTTACAAACGTGTTTCCAAAGAAAACTGGTTCTAGAATTTCGAATAAAATATTCGCGTTTTTCATTTTTACATTCTCAACCCTTCGGCTGTTCATCCATTTTACTGGAGCTTTTTAGACGCTTCTTACTGATCATTTTTAAACTTGATGAAATTTTCGAATGATAATTTATAAATAAAGAGACAACCTGAAGTTGTGGATTACACAAATCCAGAAAAATGCAAAATTCTGATGTAAGTTCGTACGAGTGTGCAGCCGAATCGTTAACATTTTTTCATTGGCACGTGTTGAACATTCAAAAAAATTGGACTTGACAAAATATTGATTGTTCGATGAGTAAAGTAAAAAAAAAGTAAATCGTGTCCAGAATTTGATAACAATGTGCTGCTAAACTTAAAAACCATTGTACTCGAAAATAAACAAAGGGTACCAATAATTTTTGTTGTTGTTGTTGAATGCTGATTGGTATTATTGAAGAATTTAAATAGAATAGATAACAATGTTTGGAAAAATCGTTTTTTTATTTTTTATTACTGAGTAACTTAAACAGAAACGCAAAAACGAGTACACTTAAAATCAACAGAAAGTATTTCGCCTGGCGTTCGAGCAAATGGGGATGATAGCTGACATCGTTCGTCATTTGCGAACAAACGATAATCTGAAGTTGAAGGAAAATTGTGCTCTGGCGATATTCAAATGCGGTTCGAACAAATTGACGAGGGACATGGTACGAGAAGCCGGTGGTTTGGATCCGGTATGCAAACTCGTTCAGAGTGAAGAAATTCGTGAAAACAAGTCACTCCTTGCCGCGGTCACTGGTGCCATGTGGCAATGTTCAATGAGTTCGGAAAACGTTGGGCGTTTTAATCGTCATGAGCTCGTTGGCTCTCTCGTTGCTCTTCTCGATGAGAACGAGGACGAAAGGGTTTTGACAAGTGTCGTTGGTTCACTGGCCGAATGTTGCAAGGATGCTGCAAACAGAGATGTTTTGCGAACGACCGACGCGCTACCAAAACTGGTAAAAAATTTAGCGAAATTCATTATGCGTTTTTTATAAAACAAAAAAATTGTAAATAGCCACGAAAACCTCCAAGTCTACAATTTCATGTGCTTGTTGCAGATTAGATTGTTGAGCGCCACGTACGAACCACTTTTGGAAAATATACCCCTCGTTCTAAAAGAATGCGCTCAGGACGAAGAGTGCATGAACGTGATTAACGATCCGAGTCACTCGTTGGACGGTGTGAGACTTGTTTGGTCCCTTCTTAAGCATCCGAGTAACGTTGTCAAGAGAAACGCTTGTTGGGCTCTCGTCCCCTGCATCAAGTATGCCAAAGATTCAGCAGAAATGGTACGTGCCTTTGTTGGTGGCCTAGAACTTACAGTCTCCCTCCTCGAGAGCAAGGACACCGAAGTTCTCGCAGCGGCCTGCGCTACGATCGCTCAGATTGCCACCGATCCGGAAAATCTTGGTATTCTCACCGATCACGGAGTCGTCAAGATGCTCGCTGATCTTGTTGAAACGGTAAAACAATAATTATTTTGCCTATTCTTAATTTCACGGCAATAAACACTCAACTCACTCAAACCCGAACAACTTGCCTTCCGAGAGTTTCCACTAATTCTCAAAGTGATACCGCGCTCGTTACGATTCTTTTCATTACACAAACCATAAATGGATGAAGATGAATTTTTGTAGAGTCCACAAAATGCAATGCTGCATATCTAAGTATTGGTAATTTTTAAATCGAACTTGACGTTTTTGACCACTTTCACAGCATAACAAAAAAATCTACTGATCATTTCCAAGTCTTTTCACGTCCCTGGTGGATAATTGATGAAATTGTATGACTTTATTTTATTAAACTTTTATTTACCTATAAAATAACATAATTTCGTCTTAAGTCCAAAATTGTCACATTTTATTATGTATTTATTTAAAAAAAACCTTAGACGCCATGGGCTCTGCGGCCCGCCTCCGATTTAAACCCTTTAAATATTCGTCCGTTACAGGAGGATGAACAATTGCGCGCCAATCTGACTCTGGCTATAGCATTTTGCTGCGAATGGGGACAAAATAATTACGAATTTGGCAGACTCAATGCGGTCGCTCCCCTGGTCAGTTACGCAAATAGCAAAAACAAGGATGTATTGAAGGGTGTCTGCATAGCGTTCTACCATTTGAGCAAGGAGCCCCTTAATTGCGTGACAATGCACACTTGTGGAGTCATCAAGGTGTGGAAAATGAAAATCAAACGTTGAAAAACTTTTATTTACCCGATCGGCGGCAGAAAAAATTCGTGGCGGACTTTTTCCCGCCGTCGAAAGGGTTGAAGCAATAATTCGTCATTTTATTCAGTTTTGAAAAATCCCGTTTCGAATTTCTCAGAATATATTGCCCGTTTGCTATTTTTTCTTAAAAGTAAGGAAAATAATTGCAACTTCGATGCAGATATTCAAATGAGATAAAAAAAAAAAATAAGCAGTTCAAATAACGAAAGGATCAGCCCCAAATATGAAAAACGACATAACATTGTCGCACAGACATTTGTTGTGTCCGGTGTAGCGACCAAAGGCGACCTAAATTAATAGTGCAATCGCGTATTTCTCACTCAGCCCCGAGCAGGTCATAATCGCTAACAGGTCCTAGGATCAGAAGGTCCTAAATCGAGAATCAAAATCATTAGAAGGGGTAAATTAACAATAACTGGGGTAAAACCCTGAAGTCAATAAAAGTAGTGACAATGCAAAAAATCGGCAGTCTGAATACAGAAAATCCATCGATAACAACGTCATTCAGAGAAATTTTATCAGAAAACATAATTTCCCAAAATTTGTCTTGAGGAAGTTCTTCTGATGATCGAATTAACAAACAGATATTGATTTTTTTAAATCCAGTAGACTCACATGTATTTCAAAAGTCAGCTGTTCATTTTTTAAACATTGCGGTTACCTTGTTTGTGAGCAATTAGTAAATAATTTTTTTCTAAATTGACACGGTCTCTCACGGGTTTTCATGATTTTCCGGTCTATAAACGTGCTATTTGCAACTATTGACAAACAGTTCCGAAAGAAACGAAAAAAAAATTATTTAATGGAAAAAAAATGTGTAAAGAACGTTTGGACAGCTTTCTAAAATTCATTAGATAGTTGTGAACTTCCGAATAAATTAATATGTCTCGAAAAATGCTGATTTTCTGGAGGTTAACCACCACATTGCTGCAGCCGTATATTATGATGGCAAAGTTGCAACTGCGCACTTTTTAAAATCAACACCGATACTTTTCGAATGACACACTTACACTTGTACAGCGAATCATACAGAAGTGACTCGAAATGTTATGACTTAATCAGCTTAAAGTATTGAATCAAATCAATTAATCGCAAATAAAACACATATATACATAATAAATGTACATAATAGGTTAATACATAATTTAAAACATACTAGAAAATAATGAAAGGATAATAAACTTTTTTTTAAATACACTTTTTCGGTTACACGTTTGCCTTTCCATGAAAACACTTTCTTTTTTGGATTTTCTTCCATAGTTAAAAAAGAGATCGACGATAAAGACGCGAGTGAAATTTTTCTAATACATGACAGCTTAACACGATCGCGATCGCGCTCGGTTATAGCGTTGCCAAAGGGACTTGACAGACTACGCTGGTCGTAATAATTTTTTCTTTAACTAACTCGGTACCAGATTTGAATTCTTCCTCCGACAATTATTCTTGCAAAAGAATAATTTGCTAATATTTTCAAATTTCTAGCACGTATTGCGGCTGGTGGGTTCCGAGGATCCTGAAGTACAGATTGCAGCGGCAACGACCATCAGAAACATCCGGAAGTTGGCCCTCACCGCTGAAAAGTTTCAGCTACGTGAAATGTTCGTATTCGTCGTCTATGATTCATTTTATCTGTTATCTAAACTGATAGCGAGCATTTTGTCGCCATGCTTACATAAATATTCATTTTTTCACAGAAATACTCTCAACGAGACGGATTATCGTGCATAGGCGTTATCGTCATGGCCTCAGGTACGTGACGGAGAAAATGAAATGAAAAATAATCGAGAAAACATTTTCGTTTGGTAATTACAAACGTTTCATCGGAGTAGCTTTTGGAAAAAAAAAAAATCGGTCACATTGGGAGTTACGTAATTGAAACATTTTTTGGAATGTGGGTCGTCCACCAAAGCAGCTAATGTACTACAGAGTTACAACGTGTCTCCGTGAGTATGAAACCCAACTCAATTATTGGCTCATCGCCGGTATCTTCGTCGCAGTTGACAGTTTGCAGTGCTGCGAATAATTCGGTTTCCTGCCATCACTTTCGATTATCTCGACCGACAGGTGTGGGTGCGAGCCGCACAAAGGTGTAATCTTTGAGTCTACAAAAAACTAGATAATCCATGAACAATTATGAGAAGTACAAGCGTTAAGGTGAAATTATTTATATTGTTAATAAGCCTATCGGTCACTACCTTTTGGGTGGTGTTTTATGGAAATCGAATAAATGTCTCATCATCGGGTAAAAAATTCCTGAATGATTTTCAATGGCCGTCGGTGGCAAGTAAAATAGAAAATGAAGCAAAAAAAACGTCGCTATCAAATCAGCAGTCGGTCGCTAGTGAAGAAAAGAAAGTACCAGTGCTCAACGCCGAATCCGTCCCCAATTCAGGAAAACGACGCTTGATTCTCGTATGGAAACACGGGCCTTTCCTTGATCGACGTCACGTGCGTCACTGGTCTTCACAAAAAACGTAAGTAAGTTAGGAGTTTAGTAATAATCAGAAGGGGAAAAAATTCTGAATTCCTAAGAAGTTGAATAATTTTTGTTTATCAGTGACCCTTCAGCGCCGTGGCAAGGATGTTTAGTGAAAAACTGCGACTTGTCCTACCGCGACGAAGACCTCACGAGAGCCGACGCTGTAATATTTCATTTGCATATGACAAAAAGCATCGATGAGATACCCTTGGCAAAGGGAAATCCTGAACAGATATGGATATTCTTGACGGACGAGTCGCCTCTCCATACATTTCTCTACGCGGACAGTAATTGGAATATTTCTCAATTCGACGGGATTTTCGATTGGTCAATGAGCTACAGGGAGGGCAGCGATGTACCGGTGCCCTATGGAAGAACGATCGCGAAAAAAAATGAAGACGATGAAGAGAGTCGAAGACAATCTCAAAAGCGAAGGAACAAGTTGGTCGCTATTCTAGGAAGCAATTGCTCAAGCAAAAATCATCGCTGGGAATACGTGAGCGCACTCAAGAGTATTCTTGGTGAAAAACTCGATATTTACGGTCGATGTTTAGGGGGTAACACGACCGCTTGTCCCGGTCATTTCGATAAGGATTGTCCGATCCTTAGTGCCTACAAATTTTACTTGGCTTTCGAAAATTGCAATTGCCGTGAGTACATAACGGAAAAGGTATTTTGGAACGCATACGAGAAGGGATCAGTTCCGGTTATAATGGGAGCACCTAAATCCGACTGCAATCGATTGCTTCCGCCTCATTCTTTTATTCACGTCTCTGATTTTGCATCTCCTAGTAGCCTCGCTAATTATCTTCTCTATCTTGATACCGCCGACGATGCTTATAATAAATATCATGAATGGCGCTCGAAGTATACAGTCGTCAACGAACATGGTTACTTTGGCTCGATATCGAAACACTATTGTCGTGTCTGCGAAGCTCTACGTTATAATATTCGACCGCCGAAGCTTCCCAAGTATCAACGTCTTGGAGATTTTTTAAATGCTACCCGAGATTGCTATACTTAGCAATCTTAGGGTAAGTCGAGAATTTAAAGAAAATAAAGGAATAAAAGTATGAAATAAATTCGAATTCACTTCGTTGCTCGATTAAGGGCTTCCATGCACCTCGGGCGGTAACAAATTTCGATGCTTTAAAAATATTTTTCTTGTTCATGATCATGTTCTTGATCCTTATCATAAATAAATTTTTCACAAATTCAGAACTTCTTCTATCGACTTTTATGACCGTTCAAATATTGCATTCCTTCGCACATTTTATCCTCAATTTTGTATCTTATCCTTTCATAGAATTTTTCGTGTTGAGGCGATCTGTCAGTCGTTCCGTCGGTAACAATCCTAGTACACGTTTTTCTCCGAGAGACTTGATATTTCGATGAAAATCAAAGTTACACGTTATTCTCTTTTTGTCAGAGAACAATGTGTAACTTTTATTTTTCCCGAAATATCAAGGATGTCCGAGAAAAGTGTGTATCTACTTTGCAGTTATTTCTCTCGCACTCATGCAACTGACAGATCAGCTTAAAGTGATCTTGCAGCCGGTAAAAAAGTAGAAACACGTCGTTTTCGGACGTCCTTGATATTTGAAGAAAAATCTAAGTATCTAAGTGCCACGTTGTTCTGTCGTCAGAGAACAATGTGATTCTTTTATTTTTCGTAAAATATCAAAAATGTTCGAGAACAACGTGGATCTACTTTTCGGATATCTCTCTCGCACTCATGAACATCCCCTCAATTACAACCTCCAGTCTATAAAAATAAAAATAATTAATATCGTTCAAGATCAGAATTACGTCCCGCAAATACATTGTTACATGTATTTGCTTCAATCACGATAGATATTGGTTTATATTGTGTCATCACCTCTTAAACGATTTGAAGGAGACAACTGAAGCGTCAGCTGTTCAAAGACCATATGTTCGCTTATATACGAACTCCATGGAAGATCTACGTTTGTGAGAAATTTTTGCTGTGCTTCGGTTCCTGTTTATGGTTTGCATTTAAGGAGATGCAAATATTTAGGTGCACAGAAATTTGTACCTCGATATTTGGAATTTAATTGATTAACTCGGTTTTCGCGGCAAAACAATAAAATTAAAATGATAAACTGGTGTAAAATACCGACGGAGCAGCCATCACTTTTTCTCTATTACATCATCAGAGTTAGATTTAGTCATGCGATAACGAACCAACGACTGGTAAGCAAAACTCCATTTTTTCAATACGTAGAAATAGTTGAAAATTTTTTATTAAAAAAAAATGCTCAATCGGGTAAGTCGAGAATTTAAATAAAATAAAGGAATAAAAGTATGAAATAAATTCGAGTTCACTTTGTTGCTCGATGCTTTAAAAATATGTTTCTTGTTCGATGATGCAAAAACCACCCTTCTTCGTACTGTAAAAACAGGTTACTTTTTTTGCAAAATCCTAATGTTCAAAACAGTAATCATTTTATCTCGAAAGCTATACGACTGTTTTCAATGAAATTTAGTAGAAAGAATCTTCACACAAATATTTAGTTGTGTAGCTATTTTTTCCAACCTCATAGTTTTTTTTTTAGTAAAATACGAAACAATTGGCACAATCCCGAAGTTATACGACTTTAAACCTCTGACATTTTGCAAAAAATGTATAGAAAAAAAATTGGTCTTAACAAAAACTGGTTTGATCGGTAACTTTGAGAGTAAAAACAAAATAAATAAAAAATTCGTATGAATATGTGAAGATATTCTATTAGAAAGTCTTCATTCGCTGAATTGTTTCATAACAGCTGAAAATTGTTTACATTTAATTTAGTCTGCGATCTTTATTTTGGTTTGTTTTGGCATAAATTTCATAAATGCGCGCGTCGAATGTCCAATTGGACGCATGCGCGAATAGCACATCGGGCGGGCCGACCATTTTGTCTGTGGTCCTTTAGATCCGGAGAGTGCATGGCATATATGATGAAAAGTGCAACACCCAATGGGGTCGTATGCGCGGAGCCTTTCCCCGGCAAACCGGCTTGATCATTGGACCTCGTGAGCTCCGGAAAATCGCCTATCGAGCCGTCAGTGTTCCTGGTCGTGCTGGTGTCGTCGCGGTCATCGTTGTCATCACGATCCTCCCGATGAGTCACACACGTATCAGCAGGTGTACATTTCTATACCGTGTCAAAACTTTAGTTGGTCAGCGTTTCTCTGACGTGACGGTTGTTCATGTTTTTTAGAGTGCGCGAGTGTTTTTTAAGGTAAATTGAAAAAGTGTATTTTTCGTCGATCGGTGTTTCCTCGTGTTTCGTTCTTTCCGTCTCTTTCTATCTCTCTCGTTCATTTCGCAGCCTTTTTCCGCTGCTGCAACATTGGCCGGACAAGCTTGGGAGCTCGGTCCTGGATGGATCATCGTAAAATCTATAAACACCCGAAAATAACATGACAAATTATAACGAAAGCAAAAAAAAAAAGATGTCTAGTGTTGGTGCGATAAGTAAGAGAACGAAATAAATGACAAATTTCGTCGAGTTTAATCTGAAGAGAGAGAAAAAAAATGAAATATGCCAATATGCGTGTGACACCCGAGTGTTTTCCTTTTAAATATTGATTTGTGGTGCGAAAAAAAGTAAAAACCAGTACGTCTCCACAACCCTTCTTATGTCTCTCAACAATGAAGATTTATTCGGTGAAAATTCACAACGTGACGGTAGCTGGCTGCAAGGGATGGCTTCAAACAACTTAGCAGAAAAACGTACGTGGACGTTTTCGATTTTACTACCAATCCTACTACTACTACTACGCTATATCTCGATCTTTCTTTCTCTCTCCCCCTAATCTCTCTCTCTCCCTCTCTCTCTCTTTCTCTAGTCCTCCCTTCCCCTCTCTCTCTCTCTCTCACTCTTTCCCTCTTCTCACCGGAGACGTCAAACTCGGCTCGTATAGTATAGTACGTATTGTCTGTGTCGCAAACATCGTGGTTTCACCGGGAACAATATCATGTTGAAGCTCATATAACGTGTGTGTTACACCTTCTCTTTAATATCGCACGACGTCGATGTATATGTCGAGTTAAAAAAAAACCTACATGCTCAACTCTATCCTTTTTTCTCGTTCAAATCTTTTCAATCGTTATGGACTAATTGATTTCTTATACGTATACATAAAGTGACAAAAAACTGCATCAATCTGACGAGTCATTCGTGAGACGCCAGAAAGCGAGAGAGAAAGAGAGAGAGAGAGAGAGATAAAATAAAGAGACCAAAGAGTCTCTGCAGGAGCAGTTCTTTTATCATTACATCGTTCTAGCGGCGATTGTTTCTTCGGAGGCGCATGGGCGTGCATGCAAGGCACAGGGCATCTTCGTTAATTCATTCTCATTTCGTAAATTGCTAAAACTAACGCATTTTTTTGTCTTTTTTCATTGAAAAAGAAATATCATTTGTTTCGGTTTGTCTTTGTTTTCGTTCTGTATGGAATTTTGCTTCGAAGTACGATATTTTGATAGTACTACATCTCTATTTCGCATTTCTTCATTTTTATTTTTTCTTTTTCCTTTAACAGCTCCATGGGCAATTTCTCTTCTATTGACAACTCTATTCATATATAACACTGCGATTTATCAACTCTGAGGTTAAATTTCTTTGATTTCTAGTCTTGCCAGAAATCTATTCATTATTTCTCTAGTCTTGACAAAAACTACACGAGTAAAAATCTGTATTCCGACTCATTTCTATCATTAAATTTGTCTATTCTGAAATAACACATAAACTGTGTTTTTATAAAACTATATTCTTAAATATGTCTGTTCGACAATATCTTTGCACGAAAATATCACAATTTGAGAATGTTTCTACTCTGAAATATGACACATCGAAATTATTTCTATTCTTACATATCTCTAGTCTCAATGCATTCGAAAAAATCTCTATGGCTAAATATTTATATTCTGACATTTTTCACTTCCGACAAATCTCTCTTTCAAAATAGCTCTCTTCTGACACTTCTCTCTTCCGGCAAATCTTCATTCGCTCAAAAACAATTAACGATCAAATTACTCGATAGTTGAACGATAGACTTGATACAGTAAATTGCATACAATTATTGTCAATTAATCTCGACCATTCAAGTATTTGGATATTCGAATAATACGTAAATATATTTTTTCAACTTGGAATTATCTCGTCAGTCAAAATTCAAATATGCGTAGAGAGAATAAAATGTCACATGTGCTGAGATTAAAATATTTTTAATCCTCCGCGTCGCGAGATGGAAACTTTCACGCACAATTTTCAGAGTCTTGAATGGCTTTTTACAGTAAATAAAGAATCACGAATACTCCTGAATTTTTCTACAGTGAGAATCCACGAACGGTCGAAAATTCGGGGATAATTGACAAAAATAAATGTTCTGTGGCTCGATGTGCGAATTCCACTTAATATTCTGTACAAAAAAAACATGATGTCTGTTACACTACAGATCATTCTGAACGTTCTTTCCCTACTGCAAAATTACTTAAAAATTGAAAGAAAAAATGATTTCATTTTTCAAATTTCTGTCTAAAAACTTGATGGTGTTGAATTTAATGTGATTTTTTATTAAATGGTCCTTTTAAATGTTGAATAAATTATAGGATTTCGTGGGGAGACCGGTTGGTCTAGTGGATGAGGGCTCGGACTCGCAACTCGAGGGTCCCGGGTTCGATTCCCAGACCGAACACCACTGAAAAAAAATTTTTCAAGTGTTTCTATACCGCAATCCCCAGTCGAAACCTCTCTGTGATGCCTGAGCGGTCGGTGCACGGCTCCGGGTGCCTCCCGTGGACGGTTCTCATCGTGCGGATGGTGGCCCCCTAGCCGTGTACTGGCTGGCTCATTGCATCACAGCTGAGGAGGTTTCTGCCTGAGACACCTCTCTGGTAGCCGTGTTGGAGCGTGCTCACATTGCTACCCGGGGATGATCAGGTAGAAACTGTGACTGACTGTATCGGCGAAGGTTTTCTGCAGTTTCCCTTCGCCCTCGGCAAATGCGATACAGTAAGGGGGTAAGACGGCTGCAGCCGCAAACGGAGAAGAGCCTCAGAATAAAAGGGAAGTGGTGCCTTGGTAAAGGCGGAGTTAGTACGGAACCTCGGGAAAAAGGAGGATAGGGAAGTAAGGAAGGAGCGGTAAAAAGAGGCAGGAAATACGTAAAAACCCGCAAGGGTATACGTTAGGAACAACCAAAAAATAAAAATAAATAAATATAGGATTTCGTAGTTTCGAGACACTAAATTTACGATTCCTTGATTGAGGATAACCGTCAAGGCATTTCTACTTATTAAAAAAAAGCATATTTGACTTACAAGCCTTTTATGCAGCTTTTCAAATTAAAATTGTTTATTTTATTTCCGTTTTAAAAAATAAAAAACGAGATTTTTGCCAGATTTAATACAAAAGAAAAGTCAATAGTCGATGCGGTATTTTTTCGAAATAAAATTTGAACCTGCATTCATCAATTTGAATGGATAACAAAAGGTCACTGCTTTCTACTCGTTTGCACGAATCCTTTATCAGCCCACTCCAATATTATATTTCCGGGAATATTTAATTAAAAGAAATATTTACATAGTTTTGAGGCTTCGCTATAAATTCACAATCTCCGTGAAAACGAAAATTTCTCTCCAAGGAAAAAAAATATAAATTTCTCTTTGACCTTTGTGCAATTCTGTACAGTGTCACTCAAAAATCTTTCTTTGCGTTCTTCTCGAACGCAACGAAATTTTTTTTCGCAAATACAACGTTTAAAATATTTTTCCGCCACCTGAAATGTAATTCTGCGAAATAGAAAATTAATAATGAATCAAACGCACATTTCTCGTTGTTTTCCAACGATGCAAACTTTACTAACCACAATAACTGTTACTTCAAAAAAATACGTGACAACTATCGTTGGATCAGCTTTCAAGTGATTTTTGAACAGAATTAAAAATTGTACACAAAATGAAAAAGCAAACAACCAGTTATAATAACCACCGCACGAACTAATGGCACGTTTTTATGATTTTTTGTTGTTGTTAGAATACATTCGCAACTTTGAACGTTCCCACAGAAAATCGAAACTGGTTTATTTCGTGTCGGGAATAATTCATAATGCAGCTCTTATGAAATATATTAATTTCACAACTAGTCTTCAACCTCGACAACATTTCAATTTCAAAACGTTTCGCATATCCAAGTTTGGATTTGTTCGATTGATTGCACACGTCTGTCATTGAATTTGTCTTAGCTTCATAAAAACTTGTTAAAAATTATGTGAGACGCTTACAATAGTGATAATAATGACCATACAAAACGAATGGCATAAAATAGACAAGGCAATTAATGCATTCTATCGACACAAAACGGTGGGAGTTTCCGAAATGACACACGTATGGAATCACATGATTACTGCCCATTTTTTAGTACTTCGTTTTATGGCATTAATTGTATATCGTTGGGACACAATGAAAATAATTTTTTTGCATTGTTTATTTAACTACTTTTCAAAAACGTCCAATCTTTTTATCTCATTCGATTCTTAGGTTGTAAAAAATTTTTTTTTTTAAGTTATCGTAACTAAACTGAACATGCAAACATTGTGGAGTATTAAAAAAAAGAAATAAAAAAATTCACGTTTCTTGTACGTTCGATATATTCTTCATTGTGTAATAAATTTTCAGATTTGAAACTTTGAAACTTTGTATGAAATACCCAGAAGACTGTATACAAACGTTCTCATCACGATGGATCACTCGATGGCAAAGACAATTGTGATTTTTACAATCGAGCATAACGAGGAGGCTGTCATCGCTCTAAATTGTTATTCTCAGGTAAGCAATTTGATCGATCACTGTATTTTTATTATTAAAATTTTGATGATTCAGCTTTTTTTCCACTTCAGACCAGTAGTAGAAATTATTTGTATTTTTTACACATTCGAATTGAACAACTGTTTTTGCTGTGTCGTTTTCGTGCTTCATAAATTTTTGCTGTGACGTTTTTAATCTACAGAAATGGATGAAATTTTATTGTTATGTCCCAAGAACACGAGGTCGGAATTTTTCCAAAAATTTGGACTATTGCTGCGAGCAAAATATAAAAATTATGTACAAAAGAATTTTTGTTGTCTCCCAACGGAACAAACGTCAATAGCATTGAAAAAATCGAAAGATAAACAAATAATACATTATTTGAAACCAGCGCTGCTAGTCGTACATCAGTCGTTATTTGCTCATCGAAGCCGGTGTTGAAAACGACTAAATTTTATTTGTTATTCAAATGGGATGAAAAAATAAATAGCAGCAACGATGCGTAAATCATTGGATCGCAAAAATTATGTGATTTAAAATAGATTTTCATTTATCTCGTTTCAGGTAACAATGCAGAATGTACAGGAAGACTCGAGACAGTCAAATATCTTTTGAACGAAGGACTAATAGTTTGACGAGAACAGATATAAATTGTCATGGATTCGCCGCCTTCTTGTTCACTGAGCGCTACGGGACCGCTCAGCGAATTTGGTAGCAGCGGACTTGGTGGCTCGATATCCAGTGATTCGGTACGAGCTCATCTCGCCATAGAGGTACACATTGTTCTTTTGGGGAAACGAATAAAAATGGAAAAAACGAACATAAGGGACTGAAACATAAAAACTTTAAGTGTTTAAGTTTGGGGCGAAAAAAATAAAGATTGTAATGAATTTCTTCATTCATAAATTTCAAACACCACAGTTATTCATTTTTTTCACATTTCATCAGAATTAAAACAAAACTCTAAAAGTAATATTTAAAAAAAAGTGACTTATCAGTTTGTAAAAGAAGCGATTGAACAATTTGAATAAAAAGAGATGAAAAAAATATTGAAAATATATTGCGATGTCGAGAACGAGGAGCGTACAAAATATTTCCGAGAAAAACGCGTGTCAAGCCCCGCAACGGGAGGTATCATATCCATCGTTGGAGTTTTATTACCGATCGGAATGTTGTAATGAAATTGTTTTCCGGGTCTTCTGGAAAGGCTTGAAAAGTAATGAAGATTAAAAAAAAACGGTCATTTTTTTTCGCTCTCTCAAATTATCGGCGCAAAAAAGCTTTCAGTATGAATGAAAGGCGAGTAGGGTGTAGAACAAGAAGGAAATTAATGTGTTTTCTGGTTAAATTCCAGATGCAGGAGAGCGACATAGAAAGCAAATCATTGTCTCAGGATTCGTTCGATTATTCGGACGGGATGTGTGGTCAAAATTTCAACACATTAAAAAAAGGTCCAGGTTGGACAGATTTGGATGGTAAGTTGGAGGTGGAAGTGGTGGACGTAGCGATAAAGCCACCGCCAGAATTTCAAGACAGTCCATCGCCACCGGATTCGGTAACGTCAAATCCGCCGTTGTTGTGTTACGGTCGTCATTCGCGATTAAAAGCGCCACGATGGATAAACGATTTTTCGAGTAATCTTGTGAGTCACATAGTGGAGGAAGCATTGGTGATATCTTGTCGTATATCTTGGCCGGAAGGGCGTATAGCGCCAATACCGAATCCAGTGCCAGCAATAACAACGAGTATTCACAATTCAAAGCGTTTTTGGGCAACGGATTTTTTAGCATCATCATCATCGCGTCAAGGAACAGCAACGATAACGATAACGCCGTACAACACATTAAATCGTCCAAATTCACGTTGTTCATTAGCCTCGTCGCGTTTATCGAGTTCACACAATTCGATAAATACTTCGGGTCTTTGCAACAAAGCTGACGACAGTAGTTTCATAACGTCAGCAATGTCGCACGACGTATTAACGACTAGCGAGATAAGCGATATGTACAACGTGCCCTTTGACTCGGACATTTATACAGTACCGATTGACGTGGTAAGACCGTTGCACGAATTGCCAACGCCACAGAGGCCGAAACGTCATCGACACCATCGCAAGAGACGGAGAAACGTTTCGGCGAGTTCGCAGAGCGAGCTCGAAGCTCATATACAGCAGGCAAGACATTATTGTGGTAAACCAAGAGCTATAACTCACGTTATTAAATCTCAGAGACTTCTCGCTGAGGTATGTTGCAACGAAAGTGGAAATGGTAAACGTCATAGTGTGCCGGGTACATCGGGCCGTCATGGTTCTCGCACGTCCAACAGTCATCCGCATAACATTGGGGAACCGATACACATGACGCTTCACGAGGTACGACAGTACCTCGAAACTCTTTATTCAAGCTCAAGCGACTCGAGTGAAAACAAAATAAAACGTGACAAAGTACCAATTAGTCAGACACCGATTAATCTTGGTTTACCAAAGGGTCTTAGTGTAAATAATAATAATAGATATAGCAATCCTCACACTGACTCGTCGACCGATACACCGATATCCAACAAAAGTACCAATGGACTGATTAACAATAACAACAACAATGGTAACGTTAGGAAACATAAAAAAAATACTCTCGTTAGTATGAAACACAAAAAAGTTAAGGACGACGTACACAAGGAAAAAGTCGATACCGATCGTGAAAAAATGAAGAAAAGCCAACGCAACTTTTCGTTAAATCTCAAACAAACACTGTGCAATATATTTAGGTTTAAAAGACTTGGATCACCTGATCATTTTGTTGAGAAAAGAAATAGCATCGTACAAGGCGATATTGTCGAAGAAGACGAAGGCGACTCGGATCAACATGCCAATAATAATAATACGACCAACGATGTTGAAAATGCGGTGCAAAAATTGCCTTTCTTCAGACGTGCTCTACCCCCATTGCCACGTAGCAACGGACAAATCAACGTCGAACAAGGAGAAGACGCTTTGGCTGCCATTGTCTCTAAACCCGATTCTCCCAACTCTATGCATCACTCATCACCACCCAGAGATGACGAGGAGGCTGCTGAAGATACGAGCATGGATTTTGCTGCCAGCATCGAAAAGGTCAAAGATGTAAGTTTTATTAATGTCACTACTTTTCCTGGCTTTTCATTGTTCAATTAATTTCTTAATAGAGTTCATGAATTCAAGGGATTGCGTCCATCTTGAGGTGGAAAGTATAGAGTCATTTTCAATAATTCTTTGGAAAACAACTAAAAAAAGAAAACACTTTTGAACAGCTTTCTAGGCATTGTTACAGGTCGGATTTTGCCTATGAACTTGAAATTTTTCGTTTAAAAAAAATATTTAGTAGTCACTACTGAGCATGACTGATTCTTCAAAATCCATCCTTTCCTCGGAATTACGGAAATCTCAATTTAAAAAATCCGAAACTTCCCCAAAAATGAAGGAATTTATCAAGGTTGTCATGAACAAAAAACAATATTCTGGAAGATTATTTAATTTTTTTTCAAGTCCAATCTATAGTAACTCATCAAATAATCTTTCTGCTTGACCTAGAGTCGGTTATCTTCAGAGATACAAAAAAAAGTACAATCTCCATAACGAAATGAAGGGAAAAAAGATTTATTTCTAGCGTCTTGTTTTCTTATTCCATAATTTGTCGTTCAAAAACTCCAACCTCAGTCCAATGTTGAAATAAAACAACAATTCCCTCATTTTACTGTTCAATTTGACAATTTCAAGAATTACATTGAATTAATTTTATCGTCATAGTACGGTTGGTATTGGGGTCCAATGTCCGGCGAGGCTGCAGAGAAAATATTATCGAATGAGCCGGACGGTTCGTTCATAGTTCGGGACAGCAGCGACGATCATTACATATTTTCGCTGTCGTTCAGATTGAACAGTTGCGTCCGTCACGTGAGGATAGAGCACGACCAAGGTGAGTTTAATGAAGAAAATAAAAAACGTCAAAAAATCTCAATACCGCGTGAAGATGAAAGATTGACATGGACTAAATAATTGTTGTGTTATTCAGGAAACTTCAGTTTTGGGAGTTGCACGAAATTCAAATCTCACACGATTGTGGATTTCATTGAGAACGCAGTGGAGCATTCGCGCAGTGGACGTTATTTGTTTTTTCTACATCGACGTCCGGTGCTTGGACCAATGAGGGTTCAATTGTTACACCCGGTATCGAGATTCAAGCAAGTACAGAGTCTTCAACATACATGCAGATTCGTCATATTGAAGATGGTACGCAGGGACTTGATACCAACGTTACCGTTGCCTCGTCGTCTCATAGATTATCTCAGCACGCCACATTACTACAGCGAGCAATTGGCTGAACAAGACGATCGAGCCGAGTCACCGGTTAGTTCGTCGACCGGTGAATTAGAGAAGATTTGTTTTACACCGCAAGGCCTATCGTGAGGTACAAATACGTAATTCGTACTGCATCTCGTCTTGACATGTAATATAAATATAAGTTTAAACGATTGAAACCATTAATGCAAAGAACGAAAGAAAAAAAGAGAGAAAGAGAGTGAGAGAAAGAACAAAAAAAGAGGAATAAGCAAACTTTTTTTTTTCACCTTCAATCTTGCGCGAGAGATAGATGGGATGTGAGAAATTAACAAGTTGCGAAAGACCAACGATAACGAAAAATTACACACTCGGACACACATGAAACACAGATACACGCGCACACACTAGCATTGAATACTAATGGTAGACAATTTTACAATCGATTCATGAATTTAATGGCCCGCATTCAAAATTTGCGAATTGAAACGAAAAAGAAGAGAAAAAACAGAGAATTTGCACGTTTTTTTTTGTTTGTTATTGAAAATGAATGGAACTTTCATCTTCCGGCTTGTTGTGAAAACTTTAATTACAAGATTTTTGCAAAAAGCTTTCTTGATACAAGACCGAATTCTGAATACGGACTAACATTGATTTCATGATGATTCTTATGATATGGATATTTATTGAATTTTGTCATTGAGGTAACATAGGGGATAATTAATGAAAAGGACAAAAATTGAAACAGACCAGATACTTCTAAGAAAATATATATTATGAACAGTATCGAATGAGGTTTTTTTTTATTCATTATAACAGTCAAAACCGTGGGGTTTGAAAACTTATGGCAATAGAACTTTTACTCACGATTCTGACACAGAGTTCAGTCGATACTTTATCATCAATTATCTGAATCTATAAGTTTATCTCTTCATTCGTGCTTCACCGAAATATCTTAATTTGATAGGTAAATATGATAGGTAAAAATATGCAATACACACTAGGCTCACACTTTGTTGAGTTCGGACTCCAAACAGAAACACTCTTGATGTCGCAAATCCATTTTCAAGTGCAAATCTCGTTGCTCATTGATTGACATTCTTTGTTGTTATTTTAACGAAAGTTTTGCAATATTTCAAGAACGTTCTGCCTTGTTCGTTCAGTCTTTCAGGATGAAATCTACATATTCTTCTGACAAAATTTTTGTTCAATCAAAATTTCAAACCTTTGCAATTTGATAAAATATTTAATCAAATCGGAATACTTTTTGCAATTTGATAAAACACTGCTATCAAATTGAAATACTTTTATCAAATTAAAATAATTCAACCAAATTGAACAAATTCAAGTATTTTTCTAAATATCTGTAAATTTTATCAGAATATTTATTTTTCTTAGATTTCTTGTAGATTTTTTGAAGAATTGTCAAATGCTCCCAAGAAAAAAAATTCTATATAAAGGGAAAAAAGCTGAAAAAATTCAAGCAATCTTCTGATTATTTATCGAACAGTTTCCTTCATAAAAACGTTATGAATAATGTTTTGGAAATCAATGTTTGTAACATCACGCAATAAGCTGAGCTTTGTTTTCGGATTTTTTGCAAACCGTTCAGTATTGAAATGAGTATGGAACAAAATTGTTGGCATGAACATATTTGTGATTCATCCTGAAAGATTTTTCAAGATATTGTAAATACTTAGACACCGAACTTACCGGAAGCTAAATTGTGTTTATTTAACGTGCCATATATATTTATTTATACAATAATCGCATGAAAATTGTCTTCGATTATTTCGTTGCAAGAGCCAAAAAGAATGCAGTGTAACGGAAAAAAGAAAATGATGGATTTTCATTCCACGACAGAAAACACACGAAATAACAATTATTTCATAAACTACAAGATAAATATTTATAAACATAAGTAATTTTGATTAAACAATTATTTGACTTTTGGACCGATGCCAAAGATGTACATAAATCACCGCGACACATAATCCTATAAATAACATACTACGATTTTAGCGAAGCATAAAAATTAAAGATTCAATTTTTCGCGTCGTCTCGAACAAAAAACATCATTTAAATCATTTTTATTTAATTGACTACCTTGTTTGAAATAAAAACAGAAATACATAATATACAAAGAAACGCGCACACAGTAACGATCGTGAAATGATGAAACGATAGACGATTTGAAGAAGAAGAAGAAGAAAAAACAGAAAGGCTAGGGGGTATGGGTTAATTGTTTTGATCACCTCCTCTGCTACGTTTGTTTCTTTATTTTACGTTTTCCAATAGTTAGCTATATTATCGAAGTGTTATTTCAATTGTCCCATAGTTTATTAAGCAAATATATGAATTGCGAATAATAAAAAGTAGCCAAGATATATCCACGATGATTGAAAGTAAAATATATAGTCTGCCTTCAACGCACGTTAAAAAAAAAAGAAAAAAAATAGATAGAGCTCGAGAACTGTCATTTATTGAATTTTCAATTGTCGCGATTTATTATTTTCTCAAGAACCGAGAAAAAAGAGGAAAATAAGAAAAATGAAAGCTGATAAGTTGGCAGAAAAATTTGTTATTCACGTGTACGTGTAGAAATTTTAATTGTCTCTCCTATTACGATAAGTTGGAAGGTTATTATTACGTAAATAGTATGACACGACTGTGATTCTTGCTTGAAAGGATCAAGCACCCGAAGTGAATGAGTGATCGAAGAAAAAGAGGAGATTTGAAACAATAATTAATTTTAAATCTGCCAACTCTTTTTCGTGTCATACGAAAAATTCTATGAAATTGGAATAAAAGAAAGAAAAAACTGGTGTGTAATGTAACGTGATTAAACGGTACGATCAAAAGTACCGGCCCACCGACTCTATGATCGCAGGGATGTCGCGAACAGAAGCCCAAGCACGTTGTTGATTCATTGTTACGACGAAGGAGTAACGGTTTTACTAGTCATTATTAAACGTTGTATTAAAAAAAGAAAAAAAAAGAAAAAAAACAAACAAATTGGGCATCGAAGAAAACGAGTCAATCGAAGTGATTTGTCTTATTGGATTGCTGGGCAATCGTACGTGTGGTGAACATGTTTATTTTTTCATTATTGCTTCGAAAGCACGATCCTATTTTACGTTGTTGTATTTAGATTCGTTGTATTATTATTTTCGTCTTCCCACATTGAAGTCAGCTGCGAGCTTCCGTCCCATGGACGGGTTCCGTGTTCAACACTTAATATTATTCGAGCCCCTAGCATTTATCTTCAATAAACAATATTTATTTGCATTTTATTTATCATGTACATAAATATTCATGAAAGTACACGTGAAACATGTACCACACATGCTTTATAAATGTATGGAAATAACAAAGAATGAAAAGATAAACAAATATTACACATTCTCGACACTAACTCCATTTTCGCAAAGAATTAACTTCAACATTATTCCTCATGTAAACGACATTTTAATATAATTATACGGTTTTTCGCTGTTACATCCCGAGAGTCCGATTATTATATTACTGTCGCGATCGTTCACGAAAACCATATATAAACGTCCACCATGGCTAGAATCCATTGTCATCCTCATTACTATCCAGATCTCCTAGTCTAAAACGTTTTATCACCAAGTTCGATCGCTGCTAGCGTGAATTTAACGAGTATACTGAATTTAAATGACGAAACAAAAAATGATATAAAGATAAAGGAAAACAAATGAGAAAACGGCGCAAGTTTGACAAGAAATACACAAATTTTGACCATCTTCTACATGAAAAAAAAAAACAAAACAAAACAAAACAAAACCAAAAAAATATGACAAAAAGAAAGTAACGTGCATAGTGTTTTTTCAAGGATGAACGATTGCTGAAACAGATTTTATATTTTCTTTCGGATTGCCAGAGTATTATGCACGAACGACGAACGAAAAACTTTTCTCACGATAATGAAATTAATCTGAAACGTAAGGGACATGCGAGAACTAAAAAAAAACACAAAAAAAAAAACAAAAAACAAAGAAAAAAAAGAACATAAAAATAAAATAATAAATAAATGAAAGAAAAACCCAGCGTGAAAATCTTTTATACACTTCATACTGCACCGAGCTATAATGAATTAATAATAAACACATTGTGTGACATTTATAAAAATAAAATAAATTAAAGAACAACAACACAAATGAACTTGTATCGTAACCCAAATGTGGCGAAAAATCCACAATCATTTCGGCTTTTTTCGCAAACACGAGATGACAAACGAAATAACAACAAAACCAAAACGATGGAATGATTTTTTTTCTTTATGTAATGTGACGAAAATAAACGTTACCCAATTGACATAAACGTAAAAAATTAAACAAAAGGGAAATAAAAAAATGAATGAAACACGTGAACATATGCACATGTAATTTTATTTAATCTATTTCATAGAGAACGTGACATTAGTGTAGTCGATGATAGTGAAAAAAGTAAATTAACACGAAAAAAAAATGGAAAAAAACCCTTAATTATAAGACACAACGGCTGAAACGATTTTCGGAAAAAGATACAAATTGGAGTATCCTTTGAAATGGAAATATAAGAAAAACGAGAAGAAAAAACAGAGTCAAGGAACATGAGCATACGTGATGGAGATCGTAGTAGCCGCGGTTGGAGGAATCATGTCGAGAAATAAAAAATTAAAAAATTTGCGAAACGCATTATTAACGCATATGAAATAATCCAATTCGACAGATATGTGCGACTGATATTGCTTTAAAAATACGTATAATATTGTATACACACTTCCATCCATACAGAAAAAAAAGCTTAAATGCAATGATGACAGGAAGATGAATAATTAATAATAAATTAATGATAAATTAATAAATAAAAGCGGTGACGAAGAAAAACGAGGGAAAAAGGAAATAATAAAAAGAGCACAGGCATAATAAGCCCCTTCTTACAATTAACAATTAATTTATTGTACGGTGGAGAAAAAAGTAATCTAAGCCTAATTGAATACGCATGTAGTTGATTAACAACGTTTGTACTGCAATGTTGACATTGAAATAAATTTTTGAGACCAATCTTCGTCCATCGTATAATATATATACATATAAATTCATCGTTTTCACACCCTTTGTATTCCCTCAACACTTTGAGCCATGTATTGTTTTTGACATTCAATTAATGAATTAAACTGAAAAGGAAATTCGTTCAAGAAGATTGATTATTTTGTTGAGTACGTTTAACTGAATATCATTGAATACTAATGATGATATTTTCGTCATTTGAATTATGTATCATGTCGACAGTCGCTGAAAAACTCAAATATACAAAATTGGACTATTGACTTATGGCAGTCGTGCAATTAACAAATAATAACTATTCATATTTTTTTTATATTCACGAATGTCCAAGAAACCGTTTAGAATTAAAAATTGTTCACTAATATTGGCCCCAATTGGATAAAGAATTTTCATGTTAGTTAATATTAAATGGTGCAATGTTCATCTTCAAAACTATCCAAAAGTTATTGACAGATTGTTGGAAACAATTTTCTGAAATACTTTTAAAATAATATTCAAAATCAAGGTTTGTACAATTTGAAACGAATAATTTTTAAACCATTTTGCAGATGTTTATCTAATATTCCCTACTTACGAATTGATCGATGAGTTGACTTTTCAATATGACTCTTGCGAGACTACTTTAAATTTTGAGTTTTCAGTAAGGTTCAAACGAGCCGCTAAAATGGGAGCCACACATGCTCAGTATAGGTTTCATCTCCCTCTATAACTTGTTTTGCTGCAAACGCAGATGATCAGCTGACAGTCAAGATTCCGCGTTCGAGAAACAAAGGTTTCCCGCTATAAAAACCGGGCCAAGAAATTGTTTCGTAACCAGTCGGTGTTCGGATCACTTAATCACTACCGGCGGCTGTTTCCTCATATGGACCACATAAATTAATAGTGTCTTTGAATACACTTGACGATAATAAAATATTTAAAACTCTACAGAATCGCAAAGTTGAAAAATCAATCAATTATCCCCATTGACTGCATTTTTCGAGTTGACCGAAACTTCGTAATAAAACGAATCAATTAGTGAAATTATGTTTTAAAAACCCAATATTTATTGTACTCTACTTAAACCTACTGAATTTCAAATTAAAATGCAATTGATTCCCTCCACTGGAGCAAAAAGAAGTTGTGCATATTAAATCTCTGTTTGGTGACTAAAAAATAAACAAACCAAAACGACAATGTATCTGCAAAGCATTGCTAATGCTTTGAGCATCATTACAATAGCTTCGTGCTTTATTCTTAAAGTGCCACAAATTATAAATTTAATGAAATTAAAAACAGCAGTCGGAATATCGATTTTGAGCTTACTTTTAGAATTGACAAGGTAAGCGTGTGTTTTTCTGTCTTTCGTCAGAAAAAATCATTCCTTTCTTGGATAATTTAATTTTGATTAACAATTAGAAAATAATTTCTCTATCTTGTTTTATGCTGTAAAATGTTTGTTAATCACATAAACAGTTAACTTTTAACGAAACTGTTAAAATAGAAGTTCAATCAAATTGAAATAACGATTTATGACATTTTTTGTGTTTCCTGTGATATTGTGAATTACAGAATTATTTTCTATTACCCATTACAATAAATATAATGGAAACAGAGATTGGAGTCTACCTTGAAAACATAAAAATAAAAAAAATGGATTCATACTCAGCATCTTACATGCGCACTCAATATTAATACTGCTGCTCAGCGTATTGCAGGTTGTAAAAACAAGTTCCTCATATTTAGCACTTATGTAAATATTGCCTGAATGGCTGTACTGACATATTTACTTTAATATATTCTTATCAATCGATCTTCAAAATGCACGATAAAAAACGTGCAAACAATTTCAATTTCATTGTATTTTAGACTGAGTAATTTATTCATAAGATTGTACACACCGATTAAGTCTAACGCACTTGTGATTTGCACAACCCCATGGCATTTCTGTCTTAAAAATTTTGCGAAACTTCCTGCCTACTCTTTGATATAAAATAAACAAAAAATTTTAATGTTCTTTTAATCTAAGAAAAAAAATTATTTAAAGCTTGCTGAAAAAACCAAAAAAGGTTCCTGAATTTATGGAATATAGGCTCAAAGACTCTCGATTATTTCCTAGACTTAAAATATTCTCACTTTTTCAAGATTTTCAAATCGGTTAGGAAATCTATTGAGTTGTTAGAATGTAATTGAATGCTGTCACCCCTTTCTAGAAACTTTTGAAAATCTAACATACAATGCAAATTCTATCAAAATTTTCCATAATTATAAAATGATGATTTCCAAATTTCAGTTACACTGTGATGACTAGTTACAACTTTACGAATGGATATTCCATCCTATCCTACATGGAATATCCAGTGATACTTGCTCAAGAATTTATCCTAATATATTTGGTCCTGAAATATATGAACGAACTGAACGTACGCTCGATGATAGCAGCTGTTTGTTACTTCACATTGAGCGCTTGTCTAGTCCTACAAATAATACCAAAAATGATACTTACTTTTATGGCGGTGAGTATGAAATGTGATTACATGATAAGATTGAATATAATGTGATAAAAATTCAAAGAATTTTTGAATGCTTGTGATAACGAATTCATTTAATTTCAGTCAATGTGCACACCGATATCAGCATCTAGTAAAGTAATTCAGTTGTTGGCGATTTTGAGGGCCAAAAATGCTGATTCCGTGTCTCCGCTGACCTGGCTCTTATCTGCTTTTACAAATCTCAGTAAGCATGATTGAACCTCATCATTTTTACACCTGTGTACGAGATTAAAATTTCAATCAAAAGCATTTTTAAAATACTGTGAAGTGACGAAGACCTTTTGGAAAAAATGCAATGTAATTCGTTTTTACTTTGCAATCCTTTGAATGGGAGTGAAATTTGAATCGGAAAAACTTTAAAAATACTGTTCAAACCAACTTTTTGCCCCAAACACTGCAAAAATGGAATATTAATCATATAATATAGTTAAAATGATAATTCGTGTTTTTTTAGATGTAGGCAACAAAAATTTCACCAAAATAGAAGAAAGTGTGCTACTAATTAAGTTGAATGAATAAAATAACAATTAAATGAATTTTGAAAGTTCAGTGAGAACATAAAGAAACTTTAATGTATGTTTGTACAAAGAAATATACAAATGAGAAGAATTTGAAGAATAAAATGTTTTCTGTTGCAGCGAGAGTCTTCACAATTTGGATGGATTCAGCAGATCTTCTTCTTTTAGGAAATTTCATTATTTCAGTAACACTGAGTTCGAGTATTATGTTCACGGCTCTTTACTATAAGTCACGAGCCAAACGCGATTGAAAATCGACTTTAAGTGACGTAAATATAAGACGACGCGTGGGTGTCAAGGAAAATGTTATTTTGGCGTACGAGCAGTACGAAAATTTTGTAGCTTACGTTTATTTATGGACGACAAAAGAGTCAGGAACCTGTCTACATACTCATGTAAATAAAAATACATAATTTAACGAATAATTATATTTTAAGTCGCGGAAAATATTTCAGAAATACTACAAGCAGCATTCAAAGACAATTTTTAATTATTAATGGAGTGGAAAATCCAACAGGTGATTTCTGGGCAGTAGGACAGAAATTTAAGAAGAAATAAGTTAACAAAAACCGTTTTTCGCAGTTTTTACACTTCTTGATTTCAAGATTTTGACCGATCTTCAATAAAATCCTCGAACTTATTTAAACGATGGACTGGGAAAAAAACAGTGGCCAAATGTTACGAGGGTCTTTATCGAAAAGTTAATCTAGAATCGAAAGCTTTCTTTTAAAATGATTGAGTACAGACAGTAGGAATAAAAAGTTCATTCAGTATACAAAATAATACGCAAATTGTCATGTTGTGTTTTATGATAAGCTCGTCAATATAAAATGCAATCATATCGAATGTTTTAAACAACAGAATTTGAGGTATTTTCAAAAGTATTTTCTTGCTCGTTAATTAACAAATGATCAGTATAAAAAACGAAAGATTTATTTTAAAATTTGTTAAAAATCAGATTTTAGTTTAAAAACTGTTAAATTTCAAAAATTATTGCATGAAAAATGTTAATAGAAAAATATACACTAAAACATGATAATAAATGTTTATCCTGGTGTCCAAAAATATCAATTGTCGATCAAAATCATCGATTACTTATAAAGTTGTGATATTTTTTAACGCAATTTTATGTTGAATGTCAAATTCAATAAAATAATAGAAAATCAAGGTGGACTATTAATGAATTTGATTTGAGTAAAATAATAAAAATAATTCCTTACATTGGGCAGTTGAAAAAAGAAACTTTATCGAAAATTTCATATTTCCTCGATTCCGACACAAAAATGAAAATGTCACGGTGACTTGCGCAAGCGCCAAAATGTGTTATCGCACACATACCATTTATCCCCACTCCACCGCAATTCGGAATCACTGGCAATCACAGTATCACACTCCGTCCCGTGGTCCCTACAAACGAGTAACAAACATCAGCGACAGCGATTGCCACCTCGGCACTCTGAGCAGAAATATTTACTGTCCTGTCATGATTATAGTGTTAAAGTTTCAAAAACAATAAACGATAACCATGGCGGGTTCAGCATTGAGACGTTTAATGGCAGAATATAAACGTGAGAGACCGTTGGAATACAATCCGTATTTTTCACCACCGTGCACGTCATTGCCCTGCAAATTTAAATGCAAATGCATACATAAACATTCGAAATGATTTTTTAATTCCAGAATTAACGCTAAATCCACCGGAGGGTATAATTGCAGGTCCAATTAATGAAGAGAATTTTTTCGAATGGGAAGCTTTGATAACGTAAGTTTTAGTGAAAAAAATTATACAACAATGCATAACCTCAAAACTCAACGTGTAAAGTTTCTTCGAGTTGTTGCTGAAAAAATTCAATCAAATTCATAACAACGCTCTGGTTGAATTTCTTTCTTGATATTAAGACGATTGAAATCGTCAAAATAGGAAAAAGCTTCTAAAATATCTCGCCGATTCGTTAGGTCGTCGACTTATCGACGTATTTTTTTTCAATATTAAAAAAAAAATTCATCAATCGTCGAGTGTAAAAAAAGAATGCTATAACTCTTTGTTGGAGAGGAATATTGATTGACATAAATATTAAAAATTATGTATTATTCACAGTGGTCCTGAAGGAACGTGTTTCGAAGGTGGTGTTTTTCCAGCCAAACTCATTTTTCCACCAGATTATCCTCTAAGTCCACCTAAGATGCAGTTCACATGTGAAATGTTTCATCCAAACAGTAAGAATATATTGCTATTCCTTTCCCCAATATTTAGAGAAAGTCTTGAAATTTATACACAAATTTTTTAGGCTCAAAACTCACTATTTAGAACGTTGTGAAAATTTGAACACGATGATTTTCGTCGTATATTTTACGCTCAAAGGGTCTTTTGATTCAACAATTATTCGAGATAAATTAATAATTTAATTAATCTATTTAACAAGGACTCCAAAATATTGTACATAAAATTTTCTTAAACGAAATGTCAAAAGAAAATCAGTTCAAAAATTATGGCCTTTATTATGAACATAATTTATCATTTATAATTTGTAATTATAATGAACATAATTATGTCGAGGTATGAAATTTAGGCACAATTGATATTTGAAAATTCCAACATCATTATTATTCATGATTATTAGAATTAGTTATTTCAGTTTTTTATAAAATAATTTTTATCTCTCAGTTTACGCAGACGGACGAGTATGCATAAGCATTTTGCATGCTCCCGGTGACGATCCAATGGGCTATGAAAGTAGCGCTGAAAGATGGAGTCCTGTTCAGAGTGTTGAAAAAATATTGCTCAGCGTGGTTAGTATGCTGGCCGAGCCAAATGACGAAAGTGGAGCGAATGTTGATGCTGCGAAAATGTGGCGAGAGGATCGAACGGAATTTGAAAGAATAGCGCAAAAGCTCGTTCGCAAGACCCTTGGCATTCCAACATGAAAATATAATACTATTTAATTATTTCGTATCCATTCTGTGTCTATGATGTAGCACTGCAGTCATCAAAAAAGCATAAAAAATAAATAATTGTGTATTATGTTAAGGTGAATATTGGTTTTGTTTTGAGTTGCCAGAATGCTATAGATATTAATAATATTTTTAGCATAATTTGAGTATTTTGAAGGTAGAAGTGTCGCCAAAGCCTTTTTCTTCAAATTTTTTAATTTATCTTGAGAACACTTCCAGCGCACCGTTATGGAACGACGTGCAAAATTTCAAAAAAATACCCCATCCCATTTTCCAGATATTGGCAATTACAGATTGCAGTTTTATAACCGTTCTCGCGGGGAGCAGTTGGAAAATTCACATTTCACGGAATAATTCCAAAACTCTTATACAGATTTTTGTTTTGTTTTTTTTTTCGAATGCAGACGAACATATGGCGAAGTTTGGCTCAAAAAATCAAAAATATGTGACCGTTGAGTTCCCAAGGTACAGTGACATAAAGTTTAAGCTTCGTCTACTAGATATGGAAAAGGTGGTTCTTTCTCAAACTCTAAACGTTATATTAGACATTTATGCCGAAAAAACAATCGTAGACAAAAGCGCCCAGAACCTTTGTTTCACTGATTTACGATATTTAATGTAGCTCTAGAGGAAAAAATGAAGCACAAAGTAGTCGTACCTTTCAAGAATTATTGAATATCTTTTCCTTTTCACAATTTTTAAGTGTTTTCATTCAGTTTTTTTGAATTCCATTGAGTGCATTATCAAAACTTTTGAGGGTGAATTCAACTCCAAAACATGGAATGTTTATTTTCATAATTCGATAAAAAATTAAGTCACTGAATTCTAAAATGACTTTTATCCAACTTTATTTATTTACTCTTTAATAATTTTAAGTGAGCATCGAAATTCTACCATCAATCGATTCCCCTCCGTATATTTGCAAATATGATAATTTTTGAAAAAATTGATAGTATTTTTTGAAGGTGTTCAGTTAAATTAAATAATTAAAGGGTTATCTTGCAGACTACCACCATTTAAAGAAAAGCGAAAATGTAACGGTAGTTTCAAAACTTTTGTAGCTGCATGAAATCCGGAATAGCAATGCTCTTTAATAGTTTGAACAAAAAAAAATAGGGAGGATTCAAAACGGATGAATAAAAAAAGTTGTAGTTAGTCCAGAATTGACAAGACTTGATGTTTCAATCTTTTTTTATTGTAAAGTTTACACTTTATGTAAGAGGAGCGGCGGAGTATCCTTGTGGAGTATCCTTAGCAACCTTGATGTCCGAAGACGGCTGAGCATGATGGATTTCTTCTTTAGGCTCAACAACAGAAACGTTGTCGGGCAAAGGCTTCTTAGGTCCAGTCTTGCCATTAGGATCCCAAGGCAACATAATTTTCACCTTGATTCCCAAAACTCCTTGCCTCAAAAGTACGTGACGAGTGGCCGTGTCGACGTAATCGTTGGTCGGTTCACCAGAATGGATCATAAGCCCATCTACGAACTTCATGCTCTTTGCTCTCTGACCTCTCAATTTTCCGCTAACTACTACTTCGCAACCCTTGGCTCCGGATTCCATAATGAAACGGAGAACTCCGTAACACGCTCTGGAAAAAAAGATAAACAATCAACATAAAAAATCTCGTCAATAAAAAAAATCAAGTCTTCAGTATTTTTTGATTGCGACAATAAGAAACGTTTTTACATAATTTTTATTAATTTCTAAAACTTGAAGGAATGATTTTCTATTATTTGCTTCATGTCCTTTCTCTCAGTTCTGATAAGAACTCCAAAGGAAAGAACTTCACTGAGAGTTTATTAGGGAAAATTAATGTTGAGAGAAAATTTTCGATATTTGGACTATCTGCACATTTGATGCCTGTTTTCTAACATTAAAAATCAAATAGTTGTAGTTACAGTTGATTTGTTAATTTGGGATTTGTGAGAAACAGTCTAGAAAGAATTTAGATTGAAAAACTCTAAAACTGAGATTATGAGTTTCAAATTATTTAGAAAGTTTTATTGTGTTCTGAGTGATCATAAAAAATTCGTGAATCTGTTCGGACCTTTGACTGTATGAAAAAATATTGTACAAACCGCAAATCAATTGTTTCGAATAGTTTTTTACAAGAATCAAAAAGATGCAGAGATTTTGAATGGTAGGGTTTCGAACGACTTATATTTCGAATTTCTGGATTAAAATATGAGGATTTTAATAATACTGAGTGCAATTGTAATTGGCGATGCGTACCTTCTGACAGCAAGACCACCAATCAATTTGTAACGGAGCGACTCAGCCTGTGCAATGGCGCAAAGACCACGAGTGGCAACCTTTTCAGCGTAGAGTTCAACGGATTGTTCCTTGAAGTCAAATCGCTTCTGAACTACAGAAGTGAGCTCACGAATTCTGCGTCCCTTTTCACCGAGGACGCTTTGGGTATGTGTAGCCATAAGAATGATTTCCGTACGAGTCGGAGTGACTCGGATCTCCACACCGGAGTAGCCATCTTCGGCGAGCGTACGAGTTAGAAACTCGTTGAGTTCAGCCTTGAAGACTCCGTCTCCTACGAACTGTAAACATAAATCGGTTAATTCGCGTTGTCACAAAAATCAATCGAATTTTATTCATAAGATCATAAATTATCAG
This sequence comes from Campoletis sonorensis, assembly GCA_013761285.1. Lineage (NCBI taxonomy): Eukaryota > Metazoa > Arthropoda > Insecta > Hymenoptera > Ichneumonidae > Campoletis > Campoletis sonorensis. The sequence continues at coordinate 2,779,371 of JACEOJ010000090.1, forward strand.
TAATACAAATGTGAGATGAAGTATTTTTAATATTAGGGATCAATTATTCATGACTAGATAGAAGTTCAGAATTGTTCGGCGATTCAACAGGAGAATGAGTATAACCTCCAAACTACATGTTTATTATTTCGATGCCGAACTTTGTTTAAACAATCCGTCGTGGACCGAAAAATAGACTAAGTCTCACTACGTCTCGGGAGCTTTATGGACACACATGTGTCACGATTTTGTACAACTTTTCGGTAAGAAAACCAGAATTCACGAGAACGACGAAGAACAAACAGCTCATTTGTATCCGTGTCATCCGACCGGCAAACATCACTATTTTCGAAGTATATTTAAAAAATCATCAAACTAATTGTTCACAGTTTCATTAACACAATGTATTTTCTCATTTCTTCTTCAATATTAAACGTATTAACCATAACCAACCTTCCGTTTCTTTGAGATTGATCGAGCAGCCATGTTTAGAGGTGGCACGAGAAAGAAAAAGAGCGTGACAGCGAGCGTCTACGACTGGAAACGGAAACTGCGTGAAGTCTTGAAAAGAATGGGCAAGAGTGGCGCAGGAGTTCCGTTTCCTAGTCGATATTTGAAAAATCGTAGCGCTCTGTAAAATAAACTTATTAATTCAAGCATCGATTTTCCGTAGTGGATATTTCTAACATTTCAAACATTTGGATGCTAAGTACATAAATCTCGTAATTTGCTTCAAAAGCAGGAGTGATATTCAATATCCGTACATGAAAATCGTTTTCGTTGTAAAACTGAGATAATCTGACGAATCTCACGCTCTGTCGGTTAGGATTCAATGATATTAGTCTTGACACATTCACAGCAAACTTCATGCAACTAAACACAAGTTCATTGGATTCAGTTCTGTCAGTTTCTTTGTATTTTGTTACTTGTCAGTGTGAATCATCGAGAGAATAACTTGAGTATATTGTGATAGACTAAAAAACTGCCAGGAACTACGAACTATTTTACTATACAACTTACGAAAAGTCCATTATCTTATTTCGTTTCGTATGAACGATACAACAATGTTCCTGAAAGTGTGGCAATAAATTTATTTATCCATCGAACCAAACTATACAATCGGCGTTCTGGTTGACACATTTTAAGGTTATATCTCTCACGTAGAACTAAACACAGTCGTTATAAAATGGATTTAGCAAAAATGTCAAACCAGAAGAAGCTCGAGTTGTGCAAATGGTATTTCAAAGGTATGTAATTTGTGGCACAAAAATAATGATATAATAACCATCGAGAGGTACACTGACTGGAATTAGGAAGACCAAAAAAGCTGAGAAACTCGATCGCTCTTATCCGTGTTTGAACCTGGATCTTCCTCTCTACGATATTGAGAGGAGCCACAAGTGTCCTTAGAATTTGCTTGGAACAGTGTACCTGTCAGAGATTAGGAAAAATGCATTCACCTGTCGAAAGATAACCTGGATTTGACATTTTTTTCAGTGGGTTTCGCAATGTTGCCATTCCTCTGGACTGTGAATACTATTTGGTTCCTGAAAGAAGCCTTTGTGGTTCCACAGTACGAAGAACAAAAACAGATACGAAAATGTAAGAAAATGTATCCACATCAAGCTATAATTTGTATGACAGTCACATTTAGAATTACAATATTTTGTTTGCCTGTGTTTTTTTCCATTTTGGCAATTGGCAGAATGCAAAGACAAAATCCAAATTCAAGTAATTCACAGAAGAAAACCCAAAAATCATGTTGAAAATATGGATCCTACTTCAAATTAAATTGATATTATTTATTACAATATATTGCTTGCCTTTTTTTTTTCATTTTGGCATGTTCTGCCAAAATCAACATTGTTTTATTTTTTTGCATAGAAAACGTTGAAATATTTATTCCATTTTGCAGACGTGATATTTTCTGGGATAGGAGCAATATTGTGGACAGCAGCACTTCTGGCCTGGGTCATAACGTTCCAAACTCAACGAGCAGTTTGGGGTGAATTTGCGGATTCTATAAGTTATATATTTCCCGAAGGGAGACCTTGAGATTCATTATTTCTATCGTCTGTAATTTATTCGACTTATCATTAAAATAAAACTTTCCTTATAAAAATAAGATTTAATTTCATGTATATTCTCCATCTATTTTCACATTGATACACGTAGATTTGTTATCGAATTAAACAGAAAGACATCAATCAGTGGCACGATATCCTCTACAGGGACCACACAGCTAGACGTCTTTGTAGGTACATTTTCAGATCTTTGTAAACCAGTCTCGATAAGAACTGTATGGGAAAGAGATATTTTTTACGTTTAGTTACATTTTTATAAATTCGATTGCGTGGTAAATAGTTATGGAAGAATTTTGCGGACGTACCAAGAGTGCAAACACATCGGCAATCATGAGCATATAAAAAACACTATGCCAATCTCTCCATCGTGAGACAAAACCTGCCAAAAGTGGTCCAACCGCAGCTCCTATGCTGCCGGTACCGTCAATTATAGCCGTAACAGTCGCGAGAGCTTTAGAGTCGTCACCGAGACTCGGATGAGTACCGAGTTCAGCAGAAACCGCAGTCGTTATAAGTGCGTAAGGACCGTTGATTAATACACCACTGACCAACAACAATATCACATTAAGAGTCATGCTCGAACTCCCCACGGAATCGTACAAAAACAACTGCAAATAAAATTTCATAATTATCCACAAATTTGACATATTTACATATTATTCTAATTTTAATAGACGAAATCTATTCTTCCCAACGTAAATTCTACAATGGGATCGGAAATGACGCTAAACCTTTGTTTAATATAGCATGTACATTGCAGGATGATAAGATCTCGATGTACACCATTGTCTTAGTTTTTGATAACGAAGAGGAAGGCGAATAAAGACGAGTTCAGTAAATATTTGCTGATGACAGCTGTGAAAAACCAAAGAAGTTTCGGAAAAAAGCGCGGTAGAAGTTTTTTAGCCGAAAAAATAGATCGTTTCCAACGTCATTATAGTGTTAGTAAAATTGTCTACACCGAACGCGCATGTTCTTACAATCTATACATATTTTTTCAAGAATTTTGGAAGCTTTTATTCAAATTTTAAAAGTCAAGTAGCTGTGATTATTACCGAAAAATGTTGATCGTTAAAAATATTTAATCATATCTTCAGTTCATTATAAAATAAAAGTAATGTTCTGTTATTGCAAACGAAATCAATTATACATCCTATCTTGAAACAGTGGACTGGGCCATCAAGAACGTGAAGAAAATGTGTCGAGGTTGCAAAATCTGGCATAACTCATGAATGGCTGTTGATACAGATGTGAACGAAAATCCGTTCTTATCTTCAAATAACCTCGAAGATTTATTTGTAAGTCGATGACGCGAAAAATCTGTACACAGTCCGAACTCAACAATAATAAAGCTGACGAATTATCAGTGAAACAGTTTTGCTAATCTTTGTGAAAACATAGTTCCATAATAAAAAAGGTTTTTCGGTAAAACGTAGCTTTGAGAAAACGTCTTTAAAAATGAAAATTAAACGACATGTAGATAATTGTTAAAATGCTACGGAGATTATTCCTATTCTTATAAAATATGCTTATCTTCGTTTAGAAGGGATTCTGAAAAAGTTTATTATGTGTCGTCATCTGTATATCTGGCAAAAAATAAAAGGGAACAAAAAATAAATGTCGTTACATATCTAAAAGAGAAATTGTAACTTCACGAAATCTGGATGTTGGGTCAATTGGTTTTGAATTATTTTTTTACCGTTGGAACTGCTGCTGTGAGCATTACAGCGCACGTGGTAGCGCTCATACCGCTCCAATCGGAAAGTACACCAGCTGCAATAGCACCTGCTATGCCCCCAACGTCAAAAAGCGTTGAAACGTCAGCGCTAAGTGTCGCCCCATAAGTGGCTGCAAAATTGAATGATAATTTGTTGAATTTTTTTCAAATGAATGAAATATTCCAATGAAAATTTAGCCATGAAGGTTTTAGTATTTACTAACTTGAGGCGCTAATGTACAGTGGTAACCAGTAAAGGAATGTATAGCTGACGAGTTTGGCAAAAAACAAGGATAGTGAATATTCAAGAACACCAGGAATTTTGATGGCACCAACGAATCCGATTGCTCTCTCGCCACTGGAGCTATGCAAACGTCGGTTTACTGATAACATTGGACTCGTTTCTGAACCCCCGCTCGTCACATCCTTTGTCAAGACAAACGTTAATTAGAGAAAGACAAAAAAACAAATTAATTAGAACGAAGCTTTGAGTCAGAGCATTTTTCCGCCAAATGTTCATTGTTATTATTTGTAATTTCAAATATTATATCGAAACATTGTAGCACTATCCAGTAATGATAATTGGGGATGGATAAATTACAAGGTTTCTCAGTGCATTCCTAAGCCTATTAAAGTACAAAGAGGATAATATACGAAGAGAATGATGAAAACTAGGTGTCAATGAAATTCGATAGGGAATTCAACCAAGATATGCAGCTTTTTATATAATGATGATACGCTTTCATTTATATTTTTTCAATTCAATTGCTGTCCCAGCGACAATTTGACCCTGGGCCACCGAGAAAATTAAAATGGAACGATTTTATTAAGCAGATGTATGAAAATTAGCGTTGAACTGTTTTCAAGTAAAAAAAAAAAAAAAAACATGGCACTAATTTGGAAAAAAAAATTTGGAACGGTATCCTCGTTTTACTTTTTCAACAAAAAAATGTGTTGAAGGAGATATTCAAGCTTCCTTCCATTTCAGGGATTAAAAAATAAAAGACATTATGCAAAACACAATTTTGAGAAATGTGCACTCCTATTTTTTGAAATAGCTTTGAAAACTGTATTATTTTGGAAGCATAAGGAAATAATACCGGGTAAGCAAATGGAGTTTTCTTGAGACTACATAAGCAGGATTATACCATATTGATAGAAAAAAAAGTAGAAAAAAAAATTCAACCAAATAGGTCATGCACTTACAAGGAGAGCGTCCTGTTGACGCCAGGCAGAGCGATGGGTGACGCGCTATGTTCAGCAAACCAGATATTTAGTGAGATTATAATAAAGAATACATTTTTTTTAGTGTTGCAAGTTTCGAATTTTTTACAAATTGAATATGCGACTACACGCTACGTGCAAATTCCAGAAAATATATTTATCAATTTGTATTTCAAAAAATCATGTGGCTATTATAAAAGGTGCAAATTGTGTTAGAAAATGGTTTATGTACATGGCTGTCAAACGTAATTGAAATGAGACATTTGCATCCAGACAAAAATAAAATCGATACTTCAAAAATGGTGAAAGAATCAGGGTCAATTGACCAGTAAATGAACGTCATCAGTTTTCATGTTAAAAATAAATAAGGCTCATAAACTGTCGATAAAAATACTGAATATTCAGAAGCTATTAGGAAAGAAAAATCGATCTTTCTGTAAGACTCGATTTTTTAGATTAATGTTGCATCAACACGGTCTATTCACTAGGTATTGAGACATTCCACTACGGATTCATCAACTCCTCCAATATTACTTGCTGCAATCACCTAGGATTTTTTTTTTACAATGAGAATTCTATCCTATTCAAGCTCCGATGGATGGAAAAGATATTCTAGCAATATTTTTATTTTACGGTCTATCCAAATACTGCAGTTTCGTTATTCGTCCATTCATTGGTTGGTTTACCCTAATATGAAACAAATTGTGAAAAACAAAATGTAATTTAATATTTGAAACGATGAAATAACGATTTAAAGAAAAAATACAATTTTGCTTCCTTGTCAGGTCGATATTTGAAACATTTTCGAGCATTCAGCTGCATAATCATAATTGGTTCGGTTTCTAATGAAATAGCAGTGTTTTATGAAATGCAAAACTATGTGTGCTCCATGTACCAAGCATCATGCCAGGACGATGGTATTTTTTGTTCCATTCGAATAAATGTAAGCTTCAGACACGAAGCATTTCTGCTGGAAGATCAAATAAACTCACGTCCTCAGAACCGACAGGACCAGTCTCTCGATCGTCACCGCAGCTCCCTTCGTCCGAGCTATTGGTAGCCTCGAGTTTACGATATCTGAGTGGACCAGGTGGCGCACATCCAGCGTCAAGAGGATGAGGAGCTAATGTGAGGAATATCAAGAAGCCACAGAGTCCCATGACGACACCAGGAACAATGAAACTCAGACTCCAATCAGACTCGACGAATTCGGCGGCAATAAGGGTTCCGAGTATATTCCCCAAGGATGTGTGTGAATTCCAGACTCCAAAAATCAGACCTCGTTTCCCTTTACCAAACCAATTACCTACTACGGTTACTACTCCTGGCCAACCAGTAGTCTGGAATATCCCACCCATTGCCTGTAACGGTACAAATAGTTTAAAAAAATGATGATTCTTGCGAGATTTATATTTGATTTTTGAAACTGAAAGATTGAAACGAAAACTGAAAGACTGAAGTTTGAATTGTGATCAGTTCTAGAAAAAAAAAGGGTTTTTCTAAGCTCACCTGAATGACAATGAAGTACCAAAGGTTGTGAATATTGTAGGGTTTGGCTATTCCGAAGAGATACGACGCAATTCCAGAGAAGAGCATACCCAGAGCCAGGAAATATCTAAGATTTACTCTTTCGGCCACGAATCCACTGAGAATGTCAGAAAAAATAAACGATTTTTAAATACTAGTTGTTTCCTTCAAAACTCCCTCTTCTAATCGCTTACTTCAAATTGTCACCTGAGGAACATTGCTGCTGCATAAGCAAACAAAAAGGCTGAATCCAGGGTGCCTAGGAGGGCGGAAGCATCTTGAGTGTCTGTTTAAAAAAAAGTATAAAGATCAGGAAAGTAATTGACCAATACATTTTACAGAATCTCCATAATCTCTAGAGGTTTTTCTGGATTTTTTTCAAGCATAAGATGATTTTCAGAATAAAAATAAATCTTCAAATCTTTTGATTATTTAGGATGCGAAAATAGCTGAAAAATCTACAAAATTCTGACAAAACAACTGTTGTAAAGATTGTGTTGTTTGTATCATTTGAATGGAAGGAACATATTGTGGATTTTTTAAATCATTCAAATTTTCTTGCAGATTAAATTTTTATCCCTGAGAAAAGTTTTCAGATTATTATAATATTGCTCTGCATATGAACTTTGGACTGTAGAAAAAAGAAGAAAAGATTTTTCGTTTGGGTTCAGAAAACTCCAACATTGCACTGCCAGCCAAGTCCAATAACTCATTTTCAAAATTGTTGAATCAACACTTAACATACGATAAATTTATAAATCAATATTGGTTGAAAGTGCTGTAAATGTTCTTACCAAAAGGTGCCCAGTCGCACCAGTTGTCACGATTGGTATCATTGATAATAATATCCGAAGGTGGTGCTAAAATACTGCAGTTTCTATTTAATACATTTTTCACAACGGATATTGGTTTCCGAGTGAGATGGTAACACATGTAAGCTATGTATGTTAGGGCGAGCACACCACCTCGATGCCACGCTAGTCGATTGAGGCCTCTTTGAGGACAGCATTTTGAAGATATCCATTCGATCAAGGATAGACCCCAAGGTGTATCTCTCGCAGGCACAGACATTTTTAAGGGGTAAATGACGAGGAAATACGAAAAAAAAGGCTTTCACAGATACGATATTTCTCAAAGAGTTAACAGGTACTTTCGTAATTATTTGGTCACAAGATACACCGAAACATTAACTGACGGTGAGTTTAAATCACAAGTTCATGAGCACTTCTTATAAAACATCGCGAGTAAACGTACGATAAAAAAGTAAAATTGAGTATAGTTTCATTCTTATTCCATTATCAACAATAAAACACAGATCACAAATTCACGGGTATTTCTCAGATGAGATCACGAATGAATACACGAAAAATCGAAGAAATTTGCGACTGTTTCTTTCTTATCATGTTGACCGATAAAGTTGGTTTAAAAATACACATTTATTAAATTTATTTTGGTAAAACAATATAATTATCTGATATCAATTTAATAATACGGTTTAACGTCACGATTTTTAAACAGGAAGAACGAGTTACTATCACGCGTCGTCGTTGACGACAAAGCTGGGGCAGCTGGGGCCGCAAAAAAGGCTTTTGGTATTGAAACGAGACGACAGTGACATGGATGGGAAAGTCATAGAAACGAGATAAGACACGAGGTCGAACGAGTTTGTGCCTCTTCCCCACTATGACGGCAATTTTTGTGCAGCATGTTGATCTGTTTGTGAATCAGAAGCTGAAACAGAACAACAAGACGTGTACAGAGTACGGCCACGCGCGATGAGTTCACAGCTCACGGTCGGTATCAGTTTACCGAAAATAAAACTGATTTACATTTCCGAGGATATATTTTCCGAACAAAGGAACGCGAGTAGACAAAATTTCTCGTTTGGTTTGTGTCATTCGACCTTCGACACGAGGAGTTATTCACTTCTGTCAAATGTGTTCATCACCAGCCTCTTAAGGACTTTCACGAGGGGGAATTCGTTAAAAAACAAAACAGAAATAAAGGAACTAAATAAAAACGGTAATAAACCCAGAAGGGTTACATGCACACGTTGGTAAAGAAACGCCTCGATCTGTACTGTGCTTTATGCTCATGTATTAAGATGTTAAAACCCGCCACGATGCGAACTAACGTCACCGAAACGTCAAAGGAAGTGAACATATGGGGCATATCGAATGCATATATAAATTCATGCATTCAGTAATTTGAAGTCAGAAAGACCCCAATTGCTTTCACCAAACGTACCTTTATACGCCTTTTTTCACCTAAGCTTTAAACACAACACAGCATTAGCTCCATCTCTTTTTACAATGAGAGGGCAGCACGTTCTAGCCACGCTGCTGGGGATGCATGACCCAAGGCCTCTATACAGGCAATTTCGATTGAAAAGAAATCTATTATACTAATATTTTATAAATCTCTCCCCAGAATCTCCTAATCGCATATAAAACAAATAAAATAATTCAATGTCTCCAACGTACATTAATTTATGCATAACCATTTAAAATGATCAATTCCATATAATTTGTCAAAAAATACTTCGATTACGATATTTATTCGTGTATGTACTTTTTCATTTTTATTTAAAAAGTAAAAAAAAATAACCGTATCAGTCGTTCGAAATTTTGCGGAATGAATAAAAATATTGATGAAGAATTATCATCGACACAAGGATGAAGATTACGGTCAAAACAATATGACACGTGTGTGTTTATTCTTATCTATGAATAATCACAATATTCATTTCCTTTGACGATTAGCATATTGATAAAGCCAGAAGCACAAATGATAGTGCTAATATGCAAATTACATGAATTTTTTGCAACGACGTTACGAGCAGTAAAACTTTCTAATGGAATGTGAAAAGCTGCATATGCTTTAATTCCTTTGAACGTCTTCGCTCTTGTTAATTCGCTTATTAATTGAAGCGAAAATATACGAAATAATAAACGGGACGAGTCTTTTATGTCCCACAGGGTATTTGGAATTTTATTTCCAAACGTGGCACTATATCAAGACTCTGTATGATTGAGTCTTTAAGCATTTATCTCTCCCAAGTTGACTCCATCTGTTGTCTCGTGAAACTCCGCCCCATATACGCACAAGCCGAAGTGGCCACGTCGTGTATGAATACGAATTTTTATCTTTGCACACTGGGGCAAAAAAACAGTAGCTCGAAAGTCCATGAACTCCGATTCAAACATGACGATTCTTGGAACATGACAAAAATGGTATGAAAAATGAAGAAAACAAAATTGGAAAATTTGGTCATATCGTGAATATGTAATGTTAACGGAATTTTGTAAATATTTTCCAGACATTAAAGTAATAGTCGTTTTTCTACTGTCATGAATTTCATCGCGATAGGAAGTTAACCGTCTGGACTCTCTCAAAATTTAGAGTTTTAGTAATTAAAACGTTGCCATATTTCCTTATACTTACTCTTACTTTCTATCGCTATATCTGCGTGTACTCAACGGTCAAAACTCAAATTTCTTTTTCACGAGATTCGTCATATATTTATTTGCAATTGAGTATTGTATAAATTAAAATGTGTCGATTGCTTCCTCTATGAAACGCATTAAATACTGAGAATGTTTCAATCGAAATATGATAGAAAATTTATTTCGCATAAGGGAAAAAGTGATCTGATTATGCGTTGCAGAATTATAAATTTGAACACAGTTGAAATAACTCTAAACTGATATTGAAAAAAAATATTAGTAAAGTTTGAAAGGTCTCCGAATTTTGTTATATTTTTGTAGATGGTGATCAATCAGTTCTGTGAATGCGGAAGAGATAATCAAAAAGTCGATACACATTGTTTTCTCACGATAGGAAAACAACGTATACCTTATATATTTTTTTGAAATAACTAGATATCCCGAGACCATCGTGTGGTAGGATTTTTATCGACCAATTGATCGCCTTTAAGCATAAAAACTGTACGAGGAAAAAACTACCTCGACTGAACCCTGGAAAAAAAAACAGAATATTTTTATAGGGGCAAATAAAATGGATCAGAAAAACGATTGAGTTTTTTACTTTTTATTTTCTCATATTCAATCAATATGTATTAATTATGAGTTCTAATTATTATATAGTATATTTAAAAATCACAGTCTTAGTTGAAGAATTGACAGCAGAAAATACTATCTGTACTCTATTCATATAATAGTTTGTTTGTTTGTTTCTTCCTTTTTTTTTTCTTCAATATACATAGCTCATCTCTGCGTGTGTATACCCGATAATGTGCGTATGTACATATACATCGCGTGTATGTACATGGAGGCGTTTTCACGTGCATACGTACAGCTGATGAATGATTCCACGTTGTATTTCAACGCATACATATTTACAATTTCTATATCGGCCGTAAGCCAGAGTCATTATTTTCTTCGTTTCATTATATTCTTTCTATATATATCTGAGTCTGGTGGAATCTTTGCTTTTTAAATATTTCTTTAACATATGCACGTATCGTGCATGATCAAAAGTATGTAAATCGCCTTTGTTTCCATCAAACACGACACTATAACGATTAGTAAAAAGGAGACAAGAAAACAGAAGGTCTGCGGACGAATAACCGGCGTATACAAATTCTAGAAAAATCTACGGGTTATAATAAATGGTTTTTTAAAAACTATTCTCGCTATCTATTCACACTGTTCTCCCTCGTGGCTCTATTTTCTTCATTCATTTGTGTAATAACTTACACATTATTCCTAGCGCAAAATGAGTTATTAACTGAAACTGCCACACACACTTTTCTCACCTCCTTGTTGTATGAGATGCCATTTAATGTGAGCGCACAAAATCCTTTAATTTATCACTTAAACTCTAGCTCCGTATTCGTAGTGACAAATATGAACAATATCGAAACGAAAAGAAAAGTTCTTGATATCGATCTATGGTACAATTTTATTTACACAATTCTACGCTCCGCTCTCGTAGTTACTCTCGTAAAAGAGCATCGATAACTGACCGGGAAAATCAAAGGTATCAATTACGATAATACCTATGTACTTGCAAACGAACGTACCGGCGTCAAAGGCATTTGTTTAATTCGGACGTTATTGGAATGTACACATTGTGCTCGGCTATAATACACAATTAATTTTCATCCACTTAAACAACAACATGAACGACAACAAAACACAGCTTTTTTTCGTTATTATCGAATGACGACAAAAAACTCGCCATTAATTCATGAAAAATTCAACTATTTTCTTATATTTTTCTTTCAGATTTCTTATAAATTTAAGTTTAACTCCAATTTAACTAAGAAAATAAAGAGAAAAATAATAATAAACGTCGCGTAGGTACGACGCTGGCAAATGGAATATTTTGTTCGTCGTATAAGGCCTTCACAAGGCATCTAATACTCTCAAACATCATTATGTCTCCGGACAAGCAATAGACAGAAAAAAACAACGAAAAAACATAATTGTCTTATTTCATTAAGGTCATTCAACTTTTACAAAGAGATCGTAATTGTTCAGCGGCATGACGATACTTTCACGAACGATCTGTCTTATTCGTACATGTATTTTATACATCTTCTCTCTAAATTTGTTTTTTTTTTCTACATAAAAAAAAAATCTAGATTCGCTCGGAGTTGGTTCTTCGAAAAACGATTCCGACGGTGCAAACTGACGTTACATAATTTATAAGTGGTTGCTTGTGACATATTTACAACTAAAATTTACTATTTACACGATAAATGTTGTTTTTTTCTTTCTTATTCCACTTGATTCGAAAAAGGGTTTTCATATTCGCTACGTTTTAACAACGTATAAATACCGAATACTTCGAATGTCGTTGGAAAATTTAAAAGAAAACGAATTAACAACAACAAAAGCTACAACAATGCTCTTGCCAATTTGATATGAGGGCTGTCCATCTTTGTTTCGACATTTTTGAATATCTCGCAAAAATTGTTCTAAGTCTGCTGTGGCTTTGGCTGCTGACGGAGGCTTCAACGAACGAGCCCCGAGACAAGGTTTCCGCGCGTTTGCTCATGAGGCGTTCAACGGAAAGAGATATCATTATCTCGCGAATTCAAGATTACAATAAACATAATTGGGTCGATGGAACATAGCAGGTCGTTTGATCGACGAAAAATATCGTAAATTCGTCAAGACCGCAATAGGTTATTTTTCATTATGGTCAATGCGTGAAGCGACTTTTGAAAAAAGAAGCAAATACGACAGGCACAAAAAGACCTCGAAAAGGTTGAGAAAGTAAAAAAATTACGAGTTTATCCCGTTACGAGCCTAATCGAATAGGCAAAAAGTTGGACAACAGGATTAGATTTATCGCCAGATAACCTGGGCACCGAGAAATTTCAGAGAAAAGAAAAAAAAAGATGGAGATATTGCGAAAGTAATAGAAGAAAAAATGTAAATCGGTAAATAGACTAAACGTCGCACATACGAAAATGATACAAGTGGTTTAAATAAACACGCACTTAACGCACCACATGTATAATAATTATAGTATGCAACATGCACGATGCAATACTGTAGTTCGGGATCGATGTCGTAGACACTGCGGAATGTAATAATAGCGCGAAAAGTAATATAAGGTGAGAGCAAAAAAAGAAAGAAAGAAAGAAAATAAAGAAGAAGAAATCAATTCGAACGAGATTATGACGACGAGGACAGAAGTTTTAACCGTTGACTCTTGTCAAACGGTGATGCAGGATATAAGTTGTTGGCAAAGTTGACTGTATTGCACCTGATCACCGCTTATTCTTCGCATTTTAATCCCTTTTACTTCTCTTTCTTCGGACTCGCAAACTCGCAACTCGATCTGTACACCGCCAGGATATTCTAAACTCAAACCACCACCTTCGACTTCTTCCCGAGAAAATATGAAACCCTTCGGTGGTGCTCTCACGTCAATTATCTGCTTGACACGACCGAGTATTGCCTCGGAATTGAGTCGACTCGATTCGTCCGAAAGCGTTACTTCCACCTCCGTTGGTATCGGTGAACAAAGAGGCCTACCGATTCCTCTCGTTATACTCGGCCTCGAAGGATCGTATGGCTCTGATATTATGAAACTCGGCAGTGGACTGTAGTGTGTGAGCGCATCCTCCAGTGAGTCCAGCGAAGGTGATGGCGAAGGCGAACAGCCGATTAGGGTTACTTGCCCTCCAAGGACGTCCGTTACTGATATTTGAGGCGGTACCTGCAATGTTTCAATACTTCAATACTTCAATTTCAACTAGTTTTCTCATACGTTATTTATATTTTTAATCTATATATAAACAAAACAACTTTTAATGTTTATTTAAGCAACAAATACATCTTGAAGTTTTTAATATATGTACCGTCGACGACGACGGTTTTTCGTGATTGAAAGTATTCCGAAAAACGTTTACAATTTTGAAAAATGATTTTATTGCGCTCTATCAGTTGCCTGAGTGCGAGAGCGATCACAGTAGTGTAAATGCATGTTTTTCTCGGATAAGTTCGACACTTTGGGAAAAAAGAAAAGTTACAGCTTATACTGTAACGAAAAGACAATAATGTATAACTTTTATTTCTTTGAATTCTCTTCAAAGCCTTTCTCGAAGCCTCTCCAAAAAAGCATGAGAATCGATGCTAGTTTTTTAATAAGTAAAAGTTATGCTGGTACTTACCCTCGGTATGTCAACCGGATGTTCTTCTTGTATCATATCTAGAGCCGGACTATTACTCGGTGAGTAACTCACTGGTGTAGTCGCTGGTGATCTGTGGTGTCTCAAAGGGCTGAGATCAAGAGGAGCTGAAGGTGGTTGTGTTGGAGTTCCGTGCACGATGCTACCCTGAACCGTTGCGGTCGTCAAACAGCTGAGACCTTGTATGGAAATTCAAAATTCATTTATTACAATTGAAAAGTAACTGTCCTACTAATACATCCATTTTTTTTAAATTTTCTTCAAGAATTATTTTGCAGACAAATTTAATTTAACGTGAAAAAGGAAGTTCACAGACATGGCGATTGAAAAATACCAACTTTCCGTATCGAAATTCTTAAAGCTTGGACTGCACATTTATTTAACTACAGCTTAACTACAGAGATTTTTTCTTCCCAAAAATTGATGTTACCTTGAGTTATAGCAGCGACTCCTCTCTCATGAACAGGAGAGCCAGGAATACTGGCTGGACTGTGAGACGGTGAAGCGAGTCTCTGGAGTTGTTGATATTCCTGTTGCAAAGCTTGAATGCCAGGTCCGGGGGGACAGGAGCCTTCGGAGGCTCTCCGAACAGGTGAATATCTTTCAGTAGCCACATGAGTACTGGGCTCTTTGTAAGATTCTCTATTGCCAGCTGTGAACGTTGAGACAAAGAAGAATTAAATTTAGCGAGCATTGCTAATTTCGCAAAGGAAATATCTGGCCTTACCAAAATGATTATTACATTTTTGAGATTCTTTCAAAAACGGCGAAGCTCGCTTATCGTAAGCAAATATATTAAATACACGCACAAATACAAGAGGGTGTATTCGTGAAGAAAAAAAAACACACACACACACAAAAACGTGATTGGTTGATAATTTCTTATTGATTCTCAGGTGCTTCATGTTTATTGCTTGTTTTTTTTTTTTTTTTTTTTTAATGATACGTGAGTGCAAGAATTTACCAACGCCGGAGGGATACAGAGAGGCTTTCCTGTGATGCGGAAGCGAGGTTGGCCCACGTAGGTGTGTCGGCAGCAGTCTCGAAGGCAGGTACGCTCTATTCATCCTAGCTTCCACTTCCATGACCAGTTCCGGGTTTATAACTACATGCAATGTACCGAACCAACGAGGGCAACGGCCGTGCAGCCGCCACAACAAAACCATGCAAAATCAGACCAAAAAAAAAGAGAAAACGGAAAACCAAATAAAAGAAAGAGTAACGTAAATTAAAAAAAAACACTAGAGCCAGAGAGTTTTGAACACACAGATCAAACGAGAATCTTTCAACGTGACTGGCGCACCTGGACCGTTGTATCTCGCTTTTTCACACTTTTCACCGATAGCTCACAAAGCTTCTCTAACGTTACATCTCAACAACAAATAATACGATTAAATACACATGTGTATGATAATTAAAGTACACAATGAATAATTAGAGCGTGTGGTGGCAAAACAATAAATGAAGCGTGGTGCAACCATCGATATTCAAGCGTTATGCGAGACACATCGTCTCGCACCGGTTAATGATTCGTTATGAAATAATATAATAATGATTTATAAATTTAAACTATAATTGTACAAAAAACTACTTTTTTTCTTAATTTCGTGTACAGTTCTTCGAGCGTCTAGGTGTCTCATTTTTTTTTTCTATCACTTCGGAACATTTAAGTGTATCGATCAGTCGGTATGAGCAGTTGATGAACGCGAGAGAGGAAGAGAGAGAGAGAGAAAGAGAGAGAGAGAGAGGGAGAGCAAATTTCGAAAAAAAAACTTTTCCATAGCGTTCAACCTGTCGGAATAAACAATTTGAGCCCATTTTTACCACTTTCTCGTGTGGGTTAAACCTTCTTTTATCCCGATCGGTCGAGTGGTGCGAAAAATTTCAGTTAAGATAATTTGACGTTTCTCCGGGTGACTGATCCATATCACTTTTTTCAATTCTTTGAGTGATTTTCCCTAACAATCGTTGAACCCTTCGTGGACACACTTGAAATTTTCCACTGCATTAGGGTGAGTTTCAATTGTTTAAAAAAATTGTTGAAAATTTTGACCTTTGGAAAAGTTGACCTATTGCTAACTAAAACATGATTATTTCAGTTTTCCATGTTTAAGATTCAAAACGGGGGTGTACTCATGAAAAAAGCTATTATTTAATCAAAAATGTTTCTGAGGTGAGGATAAGCAACACCGAAAAATCATTCCGGGTCTAAATGACCCAGCGTGTCAACGAAGGGTCGAGGATGAATGCAAATACAATCAATTAAATTTGTAAAAATTCCTCAATCTTCAAAACACATGAAATTCATGCTGAAAGAAAATAATTGAACTAGTTTTAGACACCAAATTTTTTACAATATTCCATCAATAAAAATACAATAAGAAGCTAATTCGTGTCGTTGATACAAATTTACAGATAAAAACACTAATCACAATGAGGGAGGCAGTGGCACAGTGGTAATGCGCCCGGCTCACAACCGGTGAGACCGGGTTCGATCCCAGCCGACACCAATGGATTTTTCCTAAGTGTCTAAACTGTTCTCTCTCCGTGGTTCGGAATCCACGTAAAAATGTAGGTCCAGGTGGTAATATGGAATTGTGGAAAAAATGTGGGAAAGAGGAGAGGAGTAAAGAGGAAAATTGTGAGCAATACCACCCATGTAAAAACCCGATAAGGGTATGCATGTAAAATTCCATATCTATCTATCTATCTATCTATCACTAATCACAATGGTGCAAAATGAAAATATTACACGTAGGTTTGCAATGACATAACGTACCTGGACGCTGCATCACAGCCGTCAAACCACTGCGTCTTCTTCTGTCGCTTCCACCTGTAGAACTTGCACTACTTCCGCCGCTACTATCCGCGCTACCACCGCCCGCACCAACGCTCAGAGTCTGCGAACACTGTCCCATCGTTGGGCTGCCACCCTGCAAGTATAAATAAATTAAAATCGTGAACAAGAGAATTCCTGTTTTTCGAGAAAGAATCTTCCATAAAAACCTTTTGTGAAATTAAAAAGAACAATAGGCAAATATGGATCGCACGAATTAGTTGCCAAGTTCAGTTAAGTTTGTAGTTACCAAAGAGTAGTGGTCAAAATTCAATACCAGAAAATGATGGAAAAAAGCAGAAATAAAGTTAACAGACTTTTTGGACGTTACGAATGTTTTTTGTTCGGCAATTCTAATTTTATTTTTTTACTCGAGCTACGATAGTTGTTTAATATGTAATGAGGGCGGTTTTTCGTTGCGGAAAGAAAGGACGAAGCAGCTGAGAAATGGTTATAGATTTGTAGACAAAACAAAAACACAAAATTGAACTATAGAGGAAAATATTTATAACATTCCAGAGATGCAAATTTTATGAGCAATAAATAATAAAAACATACGGCTTGTAAGTGTTCTCTACTTCCGGGTTGACTCCATCCACCCTCGTCACAATTACCACTGCCACTGCCGTGTTGTTGTTGATAATAAACGTGAAGGTTTGCTCCGCCGTCCGAAGCTCTTCTTCCGAAGCTGCCTGCTGGTACGAATTTTCGTCGTGTCAGAAATACTCAACGATAAAAATTTAGAAAAAAACCCCAACGAATCGATAAAAAAAAAAAGTACAACGAAACTCACTGGCTCCCATGACCGTGGGCGGCTTAAGCAAGTGCTGATCTTTTATTTGGAAATTTTGTGGTGGTTGATGTTGCACCAAAGGAAGATTAAGGGGGAGATTGGTGTGTGGCAACATTTGGGGATCGACGTTGCAGGCCATCATTGGTATACCGAGGGAATTGGCATAACCGGTTGTGTAATTGCAGGTGTAAGGATAAGGTGGAGACGGTTGATGGGCCGAATCACCGGGTCCAACTGTGTGTCTCCTCGTCGCATGGTAAGGCGTTCCTGGTGGCAATTGTAATGCAGTTCTCTCGTCCGATTCTGCTTCTGCTTCTCCAAACTATCGTCCAAGAAATATCAAGAAATCCAAAATTAAATCTACTGGAAAGTTAATTGTTAGTTTGTCTTGTATTCTTGATAAATTGTCTTAGAAACTTGAACTGGCAGGTTGAGGCTCTATTTTCAAAGACAATATTTATTTAGACGTTGGTAATTGATATTATTAAAAAATTGAGGTTTCAATCGACCCATAATTTTATAGTGAAAAGATCATTTTGAAACAGACGTTTTTGACAGTTCACCTTTTCCAATTGATGTGCACCATCGGGCATATAATCTCCTGGTATATTTTGAATGCTTGGTAACGTCGGCATTGTTGTCTCAAGACGATCGGCTAATAAATGATAAATCGCTGAGACGTGGTCAAATGCATTTCCCTGCACAGCGTTGAGTAAAGTATCAGCACTGAGGCCTGGCAGCCTTAACATGTTCTCTATTACTACTTGATTGAGCTGCGGCGAATGAGGCGTTTCCGGACTGCACCTAAAGTTTCCACAATGCACAAGTTTACAATGAATCCGAGAACCTTTTTTTATGACAGAGCTTGCATCGTTAACTACCAACGATTTTTTTATATATAAAAACACATTGTCCAGCGTTTTCGCGAAGACTTTGACAGGAGAAATTAGGGAAACCTCTTCGGGGTCTTTCTTGAAGCCAGAGAAATTAGGGAAACCTTGTTTGGGGTCTTTTTTAAAGCCAGAACGTTTGTTCCGTGGGTTTTTAAGCCGGGCTCCCAGAACCCCGGTTTAAAGAAATTTATTTCCATGATGGTTCTACGAGACACCATTGAGATCGTCATTTTCTTTCTTGTATCTTCGTCTAATGTAAAATAGAAATTCTCGAAAGAAGGATGTTACAAAACCCCAAAATTTCTCTCGTTAACGATTTCTGTGGACTCGACACGATTACAAAAATAGTAAAATAAACTAAAAGGATTTACGATGCGTTTTAACGATGCAAGGTTGATAGTCATACATCGCTTGATGAATGTTTTTTTTTTTGTGATTTATACTTTAATACTAACCCTCCAGGCTCTGGTTCCGTAATGCCGTCACCTCCCATCCATGGATGTGCGAGAATTTGTGATATGCTCAGTCTACGCTCCGGTTCGACGACCAACATGTGCCTTATAAGCTTTTCGCATTCTGTAGAAGAATTAAGAAAAAAAAATGTAACGATTAAGTGAATTAGTGATCTTTGCTTGGAATCTTTACGATTAATGAGGCAAAAAATAAGTTAGATGAAACAACTGAAGAACCAACCTGCGGACATGAAGAAGGGTATCCTAAATTTTCCGGATATTACAACCGAACGAAGCAATTGCATCGTTGGCCCATCAAACGGCAATGCCCCGCAAACTAACACATACAAGACTACACCAAGGCTCTGTAACAATGTCGTATCGGCCAAACGCCAACTTTGATTACTCAACTGTTTCGAAAACTCCCATGACTCTTTCTTTATAACAGGAGGCGCTGGATGGAGGAGGATACTGTGTAGGGATGGGGCTGCTCGGAAAAAGGACAGGGACATCACTGAGTTTTTTTTGTATTCGGTCATTCAGGGAACGATGATTATTGAAGTATGAAATAAAAGCAAAGAGAGAGAAAGAGTGAAGAGGAAAGGAATGAAGTTTTTGTTAAGCATACCCAAACGTCCGTTCGTGGACCGTCGTAGTGTTTTCCCTCGAATATTTCTGGTGCTGCGTAAGGCGGTGAACCGCACCAAGTGCTTAACGGCACCCCTGGCGTGTATTTGTTGCTGAATCCGAAATCTGCCAGCTTTATGTTATTGTCCGCGTCAAGCAGTAAATTTTCAGCCTGAAACAACATTTTTTTCGTTCTTAACAAATATTCGACATGTCGATAAAACTCGGAATTTCTTTCGCAAAAAGTTGGCACGAAGAAGGTCGACCCTATTGACAGGGAAAAATTTTGTTCCTTTTTTCAGAAGAGCCTGAAAATTAAGATGCAATGTTTTCTCACGATACTTAGAACGATTTTTTGAGAGCTGAAAACTGAATTGATAAAAAAACAGTGGCTCGATTTAAGAAAGTATTTAAAAAATTAACTAAACCTTAATATTTTTTATTGTATTTGACAGGTACAAATTGCGAATTGGGTGCAAAAAAATTAAACATTCTTTAATGATTCTCAGTTTATTTTGCAAATTGATCTAATTTTTTTTTTTTCTAGTTTTCATTTCAAAGATAAAATTGAAGCCTCCCAATATGAGAGTCTGCATATTTGTGCAGGAATCAGTAAGTACGAGATTAGTCAATATCTGTAACTTGAAGGTTCCCCAACACCTGTTCCTATCTTCATGGAAAATTCGTATGCATCTCAAGACTTTTTGCATTCATAATAATATGTAGACGAATATTCCTAAATGTATATGAAAGCTTGGATTTTCGAACATGATCGTTGAAATGAGTCAAAAAGTGAAGAAAACTATTCCCTAAGAAATCATACAGCCTACAGAGTGCATAACATTCTGGTACTTTATTTCAGCGAAATGACTTTAAACGTGACATTTTAACAGTTTGACCGAGTTATTCTTTCTACTTGAATGTGAACAAAGTTGACAGTTTTGGGAAACAACACTAACAGTAGACTACACTTGCAAAAATTCGGTTATCAAACGTTTTGTGGACGATAAAATAAATACGGATTCAGATTTTTTGCTGTTTATATTTCAGAAAAAGTGGATACTGCAAACATCGCATGTTTATAACTTGATGTTTTTTTAGTCCTGAAAAGATTGTCTTATTATTGAAACCAAAGATTCCATAAAAAATTGAGGACTTTTCTTGAAGTGATAAAAAAATTCTTATTCCAACAAATCAAATGTCAACAGCAAATCTATGTGATTCGAAATTAGTAGAATTTTTTTATACATCTCATAAAAACAGACATTAGTGCTTATGGGATTATGGCTTGTAATCTTCATACCTTAAGATCTCGATGAACGACTCCATGTTGATGAAGGTAGCGAACAGCTAGAACAATTTGATGAAATATTCGTCTAGCTTCAGGCTCTGCCATTCTACCATTTCTGACAAGATGATCAAATATTTCTCCGCCAGGTGCGTACTCCGTAACAAGATAAATCATTTTCTCAGTCTCCATAACCTGATAGAGCCTAATTATGTGAGGATGTCGCAGCCTCTTCATAATGTGCACCTCGCGAAATATTTTTGCCAAATTTTCTTCGCTAAGTTTGGTTTTGTCTATTATTTTTATAGCCACCTGGAGAACGAGAAAAAATAGTTTTTTTGTTTTGTTTTCGAAACACGAGTGTTATTTGTAATCAAAGGCAAGCATGATAATCATGTTTCTGATAATAAGGGAAAATTTCGTACTGAATTTTGAAAAAAAATAAAGCATTGCAAGGACAATAATCCAAATGTGGGCTGATGTTTGTTTGGAGATCGAGCAAACAATTTTTCTACGCGTTCTATAGTCAAACAGTTCGTGACGTCGGCACAAAGTTCGTAGCGCTAAAATTTCCGTGGCTCTTTAAACACATATATATACATACGTGTATTGTCACACATAATTGCGGGAGAACTTGGCGGAAAGTTTGCGAAATGTCGAGACGATTAACGATACGAATAATCGTAACATACGAAACACATGTAATTGGAAAAGGGTCACGAGGTAGAGGAAAAAAAAAATCTGCTTGGGATCGGAGTGTTTAGATTTTTCTCAAAACTCGACCGTCGACAGTTGCTTACAACCGGTGAGCGTGTGACAGTCCGTGCTAACGAATCGCCTATCACGAGTGACAAAAATTCACGAAATTGAAATTTTTTTTTTTGACAGCCACACAACTTAACAACTCGTATCGCGAATTAACGTGACGTGAGATTTTTTCGATTGATTCGTGGGGGTGATGATGATGAATGAGAAAGGTACTTAAAACGTCGCGCAAAACGGTCAAGAATAATCCGGTTTTACCTTCGATTTCGTAACAACATGCGTGGCCATTTTGACTACGGCGAAATTTCCTTTGCCGATTGTCTTCTCCAATTCGTAATAACCGACGCGAATAAGTTTGTTGACGGAAAATTGCTGCGAAACCTCATTGTGCGACGTCGTCGCGGATGCCATTTTTTTAATCACTTGACTCGCTCGACCCGTTGCCAATCGCCTACTGGGCTTTAGTACCCTCTTATCACCGACAGAGGCGTACCAAACGATTCTATACTTAGTGCGTGTACTTACCAGCAGAATGCTCTGTCTCGAGAAAAAACGCGGCGAACTCAAACAGTGCCGTTTTATTTTATTCTCAACTCATGACCAAGTTTCGTGCCCTATTGAAAAATTGTTACCAATTTTTTTTTTTAATTCACTTAAATGTAGATGCAATGTAGCGAAATATTTCAATTCGAGCTGGGGACGTAATTTCCTCTTCCACTAATTACGGAAACCAAGATGTTTTATTCACAACTTAATTCACGGCAATACCATCCCAAAAAGTTTTGGCGTTACAATTTATGGAATTCAGGAAATTGCCATGAAAACACTAAAAAATGGCATAAACGGACGTCTAGTGACAATTACACGCAAACATTGTAATTATTTTGTGCATAATTTTGAAACTTTAGGTGCACTAAATATCGTGAGCGGTAATATCAGTAAAATAATAAATTTGGGCATTTTTGTCCGAGTTCGTTTCTTCTGATCGAAAAAATAAAAACTCCCGCCACGTCGCACTTTAAATGAGAGCCATCTAACCAACAGGAAAGTTACTCCGATCAATGACGTTTTAAGTGGGTGAAAGTCTGTGAGATGACGCCACTTTGCAAATTGAGCGGTTGTTTTTAATTGCCCAATAAAGTTCGTATTCAATAAATTTAGTGAATGCCTATGAAGAACAATTGATGAACATAAAAATTTCGATTAAATTAAAATGTTAAATCCCGATCTAGTTTTTGAAGTTTCTCATGGGTTCGTAAAAATAACTACTTTGCTGGCATGACGCAGAGAGTCGTAGATGTACTTATAATTTTTTTTTATTAAAATGTTCATTGCACATATACAATCTGCGTTTTGTTATGTACTCACTAATGCGCTATTACCATTAAATCGGCTTATTTGTTTAGAAATGTTACAAACAGGTACAAAAACTAATCTAAGTTTGTCTATTTCGTCTTAATTAGTTAATACATTATCAATACAAACGCTATAAATACGATGTTGTATATATATATATTTAATCCTCAAAATTCATAATTTAGCCTCGTGAATGCGTCCGAAATAGTTCAAGGAGTTGACAACTTTATATTCGTTTTTTTGTTTGTTTATCAGTGAAATTAAAAAAAAAAAAGATTGAAGGAACGTAAAACGTTCCAGTGAATCGGTAGCTCCAGCTCTTTTTTATAACAGCAAATCGTTAATTTTTTTGTAATTATAACTTTTCATCATCACGTTGGTGTTTTCGGAGGCAGTCTTCATTTTTCTCTTATTTATCACTGAACAGAATTTCTGTATGAGATCGTAAGAAGAAAGCCTCAGCAACATGGGACGACGATCACACATAAATCATTTTAGTTATTTCGTTTTCTAATAAATTGAGAAAATACAACATCCGGGACCCGACAGAGAGTAGACGATGATGAGAATGACGATTAGGGCTCTTCATGTAAGTTTCTGTTGTATATACGCACTGAACATCCAACGATACGAAAAGACATTCGTTTTTTTTTCTCTCCATAAATCAACACTCGTCAAGTGTCGATAATCGGCTGTCCTTAATCATTTTTATACATATGAAACACAATAAAAGAAAAAAAATGCTGTACAGTGATAAGTGACGTTTAAGTTCAGCAATTTCTGCTCTATGATGAAATGAAATAAATGAACTGAATGACGCTCTTACAAGCGATTTGAATATACTGGTTGCAAGATATAAACACGTTTTCCCGCAGGGGTAAAAAAGGCGAGTATCGATCTGTTGGACCGGTAAAAAAAAATAATTACAAATGCTTTGTTTTTTTACAAATTTTTCTTCATTTAATCGGTAAAGGGGCTTAAAACTTATCTCACAATGTTACGCGGGACATAACTACTTAAACTAGTTATAGTTTTGTTTGGGTAAATACTTCGCATATATGGTGAGATTTTTTTTTCATATGGGTAGAGACTACAGAGGTGGTACGTATCCGTTGATTTGAGAATGTGGCATAAGTTATAAACTACCGGCAATTTGTCCTATCTTTATGCATAGGCATACACTTTATTTTGTTATTTTTTGTTGTTTTTTTTTGTTTGTTTAATTAATGAAACTTAGAAAAATAGAAAAGTAAGGGTTTCAGAAGAGAAAAATATAGGTATTTACAGGAGTACAAAACACTGTGTCTATACAAAAGAATCTTAAATCTTTTTGTTGCTGTAATTATTGTAGTTTAAATAGTTACGAATGAGATTTAGCTTAATTGTGAAAATAATTCAAGTATTACGTGCTAAATGATAACTTTTTAAACTATATTCGACGCAAATGTATTGTTGTAACTTGTTTCTTTCCATTTATTTTCGCGCTTGGTCCCCCGCAAATATCTTATGGTTGTTGTTTGTTTTTTTTCGCTTCTCAAAAAATTTGTACAATTCGAAAGCGAGAAATATGACTACCGGGCGAGTGCAATACACCTCGTTTCTTTTGAATATATATATATATATATATATATAATTATAATCATATCTCTCTATTATTTTCTCACATTGATTTATTACGAGAAAAAAAAATGGATTAATATGCTAAAGATTGAGTAGAGAGACATTCAAGATCGGCTTATGGTGGTCGATCGTATTGCTCGTTAATGTTGTCTACGAAGTATTAATACGCACATAACATATGTGGAAACGCACCCACTCATACACACACTCTCATACATACACAAATATCCTGAGAGTTTGGGCTTCGAGGCGAAAATAGTAGCGAACGAAGCCACAAACACTCGTTAACGGAATTAGCAATTAGTAAATGCTTTTCTCTGGTAAATCGATACTCAATACGACTAAACGGCGATCTTAAACGCCGTTAAATTTCTTACTTTCCTCCCATCTTCAAATTAAGTAAAGGATAAATATATACAACTATTTTACATTCTCCTAATTTTAGTAATACGTTGCGACGCTCTCGAGCGTCCCAGTTTTTGCCTATTCGACGAGAGCTTCTCTTCTATTTATTTTTATTTTCTCTTTCTCGATAATTATCCAATTGTCGCGAACTTATCAACCCCCAGTGGACTAAATCGCGACCGAGGAAGACGGAGCATTTCTCGCTCGCGTTTAGCCGATTGTGGATTTACGCGTTTCGACAATCGGAGAGTCTTGTTAGATCCTTAGAATATGTATTCAGTTGCGCTCGTGTTCACTACGATACGCGTGTATTTAACAATAAGTAATTCCGTAGGTGAGAGACTCAACTGACCCAAGTTCGAGTCTGTTAAAAGAAAAATCAAGCAAAAATATTAAGTAGGGACTCCACGCTCCTTCTCGGTTCACAAGAAAAAAAACGTTGTTGGAAAATACTGAAAATTATTACCGGTTAACGCGCTTATACGATCGTCCAATATTCCGAATCCAAAAGACTGAGAAAGGGATGTCAGTTTTTTTAAATAAAAAATAGATTTTTGAGACCCCCCTCAAAATGATCAACGCAACGCTCTGAATGTTTGTCTACATCATCAAACTGAATTTTTTCGAACTATCCGATGGTTGAGATCTTTCGTGTGATTTTAATTATTTGCCTCAGGTTTGTAAACACGATGAATTTTGAGCGCAAAGATCCGTAAAATGGACAAATAAATTGTTTCATCTTAGAGAACGAAATACACATTCGCTTCCTTTGTTTTTCCTAATTTCTTTTAGCACTGGCCTAAAATCGAACAATCGATAGCTCCGCGGCTCATCGGGATAAGTTCGCACGTAAAGTTAAACGAGTCCGTGCTATTGGAACGCGACCCTCTATACTACAAATTCATCATTACACATTATCATTATCATTATTATTATTATTGTTGTTTTTTTTTTTATACAATTCAGATTCTGCTACAGCCTTTTCCGCTTGTATCATTTCGTCGTATCGCACACAATAACGGGAGCGTGATTTGTCTCCTCGTATTGTTTATCTTTTTTTTTTGTACTCCATGCGGCGCGAGTCTAACGCACAATAAGTAAATAAATTGTATCATGTCAGGTGTACAATTGTGAAAAATAAACAAAATATAGAAAAAAAAAGAAAATGAAAACTTTACACTCTTTACTTAGTCCGGCAATGTATAAAACGTATAATACATCAGTCTGGTCATTCACATGTGACCAAATTCTCACTATATCCTGAAGCCTGTTTCTTTTATCTTAAAGTAATATATATATTCATATATAAGTATGTATGCAAGTTGTATCTCTCGTTGCGCTCGTGTCTCAAACCGTAAAACTGTGTGACATTGATTTAAGCCAAAGAACATTGTTTTCCTCGATCAAGAAGCAATGTATGGTTGGGGAAAAGGTACACGAACAATGAATCGGAAAACTGAACTGTTTTTTTTTACCATTAGTAACGAATTTAAATTAATTGTGAAAGAGAAAAATGATACAACAGTTGAGAGCTAAGAGCGGGAACAATGAGACGCGGGACGTAACGAATGACTCGGTGAAGTAATGTGCAAATATTGATTGGAAGAACATTTTGTATCGTTAATTTACGATTCGATCGATAAGCTCTAAATGCGCAAAGCCCTACTCATGGTTTTCTTGTTTTTTTTTTTTTTTTTTTTTTTTTTTTTTTTCTTCAAATTTCGCAAGAGCATGGAGCAGAAAAGAGATTGTGGAAAAACGAAAACTGAGAGATACGTTCGCGAACACCCAGAGCTTATCGCTGTCTTGTTCGCGAACGTATCGATGAACATTTTCTTGAAATTTTTTTCCAAACGTACCTCACGATCGAAGAATGTCGATTGCTCAATCTACTCGAGCGAACGGATATTGAAAAAGAAAAAAAGAAGAATGTTTTGGACTCGGCTCATTATACTTAAGTTATAAAATAAAAAAATGAACGGATATTTTCATTTGAAATTGTTGGACTCTGCACAGGTTTGTCAGCGAGTGCGTGTTAATTTTAAGGGAGGTTCTTATTCAATTTTGAGAAAAGTGCCGGTATTGGCTGCCGCTCTAACGAGCAATGGTGTTTTCCTGCGCGACGTCGATACCGTCTGATAAAGATAATTACCCTGGAGCGTTCCGGTCAAAGTCTTTTGTCTCTTAGCGCTAGGACTGAGCTCGTATTCAAAGGGTTCTTCTTGCTTCGAAATATTGAGCTGCATGTGAAAAGCTTCTTTGTTGTCCTCCTCGATATCAATTTCGTCGTAAAGATGTTCAGCGACATCGACGTCGCAATCTTGACTGCTTTCATCGTAGCTGTCGGTGACGGAATTAGCAGCAACGTGTCCGTGGGCCAATTCTTCGCCATAGGTCGTGCTTTCTGTAGCTTCGTCGCCGGAACTCTCCGTTTCCTCGGAAACATCGCTGCCCGTACCAGCATATTTCATTTCCCCACGTTCCAGAAGTTCCAGATGATCAGGATAGACCATTGCTTTTTTTATTGCGAGTGGATCCTTTCGCGACCACTTGGATACTTCTTCGTCCATTTTTGCTATTTTCGCTGGATTTATCGCCCATAAACAGCCTTTTCGTTGGTTTCCATTGCCGGCTGGTTTTTCTATTTTTTCGAAACATTTGTTCAATGATAGA
Source organism: Campoletis sonorensis (assembly GCA_013761285.1). Taxonomy (NCBI): domain Eukaryota; kingdom Metazoa; phylum Arthropoda; class Insecta; order Hymenoptera; family Ichneumonidae; genus Campoletis; species Campoletis sonorensis. The sequence continues at coordinate 2,807,279 of JACEOJ010000090.1, forward strand.
TTGTGCCTGACAGAATTTTTCCAACCGTTCGGAGCCGTTTTGAAGTATGGGAAATGTTCGCTGCAAGAGAAAAAAAAATACATGTTACATTTATTACCTATGATTACCTATGATTTTCTACTGTTCAATTTTTATTTGATCGTTTAAAAAGAGCTCAATTTTACGCGTGAAATTGTTTTTGTAATAATCGCGAAATCTAAAGGGGGATTAAAATGTGAGGGCCAGACGGCACGACCGAGCCACACAGCAGGCCTTTTGTAAACAAAGAGAAGGGTCACGAGAATTTCTCGGGGGACTGTACCCCGGACAACGAGCACCTGGTGTGTGTGCCCCGCGACGCAAAGGGGCTCCCCTCTCCCCCCCTCCTCCTCTTTGCCTCCTCGCTCCCTATGTACAAAATGGCACCTCCCTACCCACCGACCGAACGAGGGACCGAGAATAAAGAAGGGACAATACTTTTTCTCCCCTCGTGTACCCCTTGTAAGTATGCGCAGTGTGCCCGCAGGAGTACGAACTCACGAAGAGACCCGGGGCTTCTCTCTCTCTCTCTCTCTCTCTCACACACTCTTTCTCTTATTCATTTACTGTCTTCCTTTCTCTGGTTGTACAAACCGCAATACGTCCGAAAAATTCTCTAGAGTCGAGTTCTCTGGCTGAGAAACAGAATGATAAAGAGCAAGAAACAATTGTTCTTCTTTACCACCGGTGAACGAATACACGAACAAAAAAATATTAGTGAACCAATTTTATTCACTAATTCGAAATATTCCTCGAGCGCATTTTTTAGGGTCTTGCCGAATTTGAGATACAAGATATTTGGTATTGGTGTAGGGAATAATAATGTATAAAAGGTATTGTTCAAGATAAAATTCACATTCATGCGTGTCAATAATTTTGTTCCTTCGAAGGTTGAGAACTTAGCGGATGCACAAAAAACTCTATTCGATTCTTACATTTTCAAGGATCATCAGGAGGTACATTCGTACACAAAAGTGCCCGAAATTTTTATATCTCACTGATGTTACGATATTTAATGTCGATCCAGTGATAAAAATGATGCACACAGCAGTTTCATCGTTCAGTTATTATAAAAACAACTTATTTCTTTTACTTTGCAAACATTTAATGGGAATTTTTTTAATTTCGTCAATAGTAACTTCAAAATTTGATGGTCTGAAATTGCTGTGAATTTAACCGTGAAATAGGACATTCTTGTTTTCGTCAGTATACGAAAAAAATGGAGCCACCGACTCGAATTCTAACATCACTTTTATCCAACTTTATTTAATTATTCTTCAAAATTGAGTAAGTGTCCTATATTCTATCGTACATTCATTCCCCCATATCTTTCCTTAAATCCAAATTTAAAAATAATTCGTAGTATTTTTTTTATGGTGATTTTTTAATCAAAATTCAATCCAAAAATCAAAATTTGATACGAATATTTAATTGCCCAAAAATTTCATACATTATCAACTCTTTATGATTGATTATTCTCGAAATGTCGATCCAATAGATTTTTTGGAAGTAAAAACTTGATCCTTAGGACTAAAATTTCAAAAAATAGTTCCAATGCATCGAACATGTGCTACAAGTTGAAAATTTCATTTTCGGAAAGAGTCCATTGTGAAAAACAACACTATAAGAGGTGCATTGTTGAAAATAGCATTTTTCTAGATGACAGGTAGTCTCGTATTGCGAACACAATAGTGTAATGTTACGAAATTTAGTTTGATGTGTAAATTGAACTGACGTAATGAGTTTGCCTGAAGCTGGGACATGGATGAAACTGTGTTACTCGCGAACTATCGTAATAACGCTGAAATAAAATTTCCTCGAACCGATATTCATATGAGCATGCAAAAGTAACAAAAGAGTTTTGCTTACCACATGAAATTGTATATCTCGGAGACGGGTAGAGAGCCAGTTTGGCTGTTTTTAAGAGCCATAGCGATGAGACAGGAATAAGAGTAGGCTGGTTTCGGGTAAGGTTTCTCGTCAAACTCCGTAATATCGATGTCCCTCTTCATCGAAGCAGGTAACGTGGTGGAGCTCGTATTCATGTGAACATTGTTATTGTAGATTTGTTTCCTTACGTGATGAGTTTGTCCATTGGTGGGTAAGGATGGGGGAGCTTGTAAAATTTTGAAATTTCTCACTCTAATTTGTGCAAGTGGATTGATTTTTTGTGGAGTCTGAGAGGCTTTTCCATTGGCGACGTGTGAGGGTAAATTTTTGAGACTGGATCCATTCGTCACTTGTAATTGTTGTTTAGATTTTAAACTGGATGCGAATTTAGGTGTTTCTTCAATTTCTTCTTCCGATTCGTCGTCTTCGGTTTCCGTGATGTCATTTTCGTACGTTTCGTTGTCGTACTGTTCGTTTTCTGTGTCGTTGCCAGTTTCCGGATCTTCCTCGATGTCAACCTGCTCCTCTTTGATGTCAGCTTTCGAGGAGAACGAAAAATGTCTTCTCGTGCTCGAGGATTCCGTTGTCGAGGCGTTGGTACTGCTGGGCGTTGGACTCCGCGCTGACAAATGTGGCATCACCGAGTTTGGGTTCACCATCATTGTAGAAGCGTCTCCACCGCTAAGGTCAAGGTTGAAATTACTACAAATAGAAAGGAGAGATGGAGGTAGAAAGATATTCGTGGTTGTACAGAAGGATTTGAGTCTATTCGTCAAATGGATGACGGAAGTACGGATGAATGATGAGAAACATAAATAAAGGAAGAACAAAGAGTTCAAATACAAAGAAGGGAAAATGAGATAAAGAGAAAAAGAAGGAGGAGAAGGAGAAGAAGGAGATGATGGAGGTGGTGGAGGAGGAGGAGGAGGAGGAAGAAGCCGGTCTTGGCAATAGCAGAGACGGAAGTAGTTCGCAGGGGTCAAGAACTCGTGGTTCGACGACCCCCTTAGGGGCAAATTACAACGTCGCTTGGAAACGCCGATCGATCGAGTAAGGGGCAAGGGGGAGGCGAGAATAGACGACGATAGGATCGTCAATTGGTATAAGCAGGTCAGTAAACTTCCTTCTTTTATTCGCACTCATCATAGTTATGCGTGTATCAGTGTGTGCAACTTTTATGATGAAAGAAACACGCAAATCAATCTTTTTAGATTATGAAATCGTGGAATTTATGGCAATAGAAGTAGCTACTCAACTATTGAAAAGATAATAAAATAATAATCACTTTAACGAGTTTTCTGGCATAATTAATTGCTTAATCGTGTAAACGAACAAATGAGTCAACAAATAAGTGAAGTTATTCAATTATTTCATTTTTAATAGTCATCAACTTTGGTTCCCATATATTGAACAATTTCTGAAGAATTATCTCGGATTATTATCATCAATATTTCTTGGAAGTTATTTTATTGAATTTTCGAGAATAATCACCTGTGCGAACTGTTGCTGTTTCCATTGAGCAAACTAGCAGCTCCAAACCATCCGTTGAAATCGCTCTGGCATCCAACTGGATGGTCGTCAAGCTCGAGCGGTGACAAATCCGTGAAGTTAAAACCGAGTTCAGTATTACCACCGATTACACCCTCGATTCCGCACTTGATGTCGCCGTCCAGCATCTCCTGGAGGGATAAACTGTCCGTGCCGAAATAGGAATCCATCGCGAACCAAGGATCCCTCGTATGTCCCTGATCCAGCCCGGTACTGTGTCTGCTCTCTGTATCCAACATTCACACGACTGTAAAGAAAATTTAAAAAATAAGTCATTATTCTCGTGAAAAACTATTAATTGAAAATTAACATTGTATTTTATTCCATCCCTATTTTTTCGTTAAGTTCAAGACTCTGCATAAGTTGCGTATTTTTTTTTCAAATAAAAACCAGAGATTGGATTTCCATAAAAGTTGGAAAAAACGTTTAACCGTCTCAATATCGTGAAAGTGGTGAAAACAAACATTTCGGAGACAGGGACAATCAGAAATTGCATTGAATTCCAGAGTCGAAAACTCCAATATCACGTTCACTTCTAATATCGGAATAAGAGGGAAAAAAAGTAATAGAATTATGAGAATGATTTTCTGCTTAGCCAACAATGCGCAGCATAACTGAACGGTTACCGATCCGAGTAATGGGTTTAGCTAATACCACTTATCGCGAAAGACCTTGAAGCCCATATTCGCAGGAACGCAGAAGGCCTAAAATGATTATTGTAAAAAGAAAGTCTCGGTGTATAAAAATGAGTCAAATATTTATTGGACATTTGTTTCAAGCATAATTAACTCTTGGTAAAAATCCATAAACTGACAATCCCATCATCAAACTATTGAGGGGACAAATAAATTGAGTTATGAATGAATAATTAATCAGATGAATAATCATTTAAATAGAAAATAATCAGCAATGGATTTTCGTTTGTGTGGTAAACTCAAATAGTGCGTTTATTCTTGCCAAGTGTATGAAAAGAGGATGGTAGAAATTGCGCGAACTGTATTTATATCACGATCGTAGGATTCTCCATCCGAGCTTCGACCTGGTACAAGGCAAAAGATTATTTCTCTCTTCCTTCTCTCTCCTCCGTTCTTTTTGATTTTGTTCGCTAACGTGCCCACGGACAAGGGACCGATAGATTTTCTTAGTCGGCAATGTTTCGATAGCCACAAACTGTAGTTGGTTATAAATTCATGTCCAAGTTTTTGCCTTTATGAAATCTACATTTTATTCATAAAATAATGGGTACAAACATTCCATTCTTCTAAATAATCTATAATTGTCTTTCATCGTAATACACGTGTACGTACTAACGCAGGACATAAAAAAGCAACAAACTTATTTTAGAAAAAAAGGAAAGAATAAAAAGTAAAATAGGAGGAGTATCTAACTATCAAGAAAGTATATAATAAAAAAATCTACAAACTTGGACGGCGATGAAAAAAAAATCTACAAACTTATGAACATATGTGTGTGTGTGTATCGTAAGTATATAGTTTGGTGTGACCTCGCGTGTACGTTATGTACAGGGGAATGAGTAGCTCGCGAGTCTCACCAACAACGAGGGTCTTGAACCCGCAACGAGAGAGAGCAAAGCGAGTTCGAGCGTTAGCTCTGGCTGGCTCTTGGCAGCCAAGCTCTCCAACTCGTGGGTGTGACTGACTCATAGTACTATAGCCGATTTACTATAGAATGTGTGAGGCTCCGGTCTCTCGTAGTAGATCGACTTGGCCACGTAGTAAGAGAGTGCATGATGTGGTGTGTTTTGTGTGCATATATATACATTTATATGCAACATATGTATACAACAACAACAAAAAGGTATATATAAGCTCCGACATGTTCTGTCCTTTGTGCGCCTATATATGCACATATGTTGCATTTGTGGTGCGTTATCCACACTACAGACAAATCCTGTTGGTGGACTGTCGGTTGAGACTCACTCGACAAGTCGTCCAACTCGAAATCTTTCATCTCTCGTCTTTTCCACACCAATATTATACACATATGTATAACTACTCGATATAAGCAATTTTCTATCTTCATTCTGCCTTTAGTAAATGAATTCAGGTGGAAGAGAGAAAGAGCGAGAAAGAGAGACAGAGAAAAGGATTATCTTATGCACACTGTATTCACATTGTACACACCAAGTGTTTTTTCGCGCTCTCTCTCTCTCTCTCTCGTTCTCTCTCTTTCTCTTCGTATATGTTAAATACTCTCTTCTTTTTCTTTTTTTTACTCTCATTCTGTCTCTCACATGAATATACTAACACTTTTACACCGGTGATTCTGAACGTACGGTGAATTCGATGGCCTACTACGCATACTAAATAATCAGCTGTAGAACTGACCCTGCTTTTCTCGCTCCCTACTATATAATATGTACATAAATACACATACGTGTAGTTTTAGTTTTTTTTTTTTCGTTTTATTCATTATTTTCACACATAAGTACGTATTTTTTTTACATTTTTAAAAAAATGGTATTGATGTTTCAACCACAACTATATCTCGATTACCATGTGACGAAATCACGGATGCACGTCACGACGACTCTTTTTTATTTTTGTTTAGTAATTCATTTTTTTTTCTCCCTTTCCTTCTCTTTCTCGCTGACGTTCTCTTCGTCACATACCAGTGACACTATGCACCACATGGCCCAGTCTTGCTTATACACTGAATACGATTCGTGCGGAACGCATCAATGAGAAATAGGGTAAACAAAACATGTGTGCGAACCCGATTAAAATTTATCTCCAAGTGTCAGCCGGTAAAATTTTTTTATACATTTTTTCCTTCTTTATACATCGGTTCCATAATCAAACGTTTCGTATTTGTGAATGGATTATCATGAAGTAACGATAAGAATTTGTATGCATAGTCGTTGATAGAGAGGGTCCGAAGACTTTTGCTCCTAAAATATCGCGATCGATTTTTATTCGACTAGCTTTTCATTGTGAAAAAGGGGCTTCAACGTGAACGGATATTTTTATAATATTTTCCATAAAAAACTAGATTTACTTTAATTTTAAGAAAAGTATTTTTATTTTCATTATTTTCATTTGGGTTTTTTTTTAGAACCCGCATGACAGCCACGAACAAAATGAGCTCATGACAAAAACATGGCACGTTTGGAAAAGAAAAACGGATGTGGAGATAAAACAAGGTGGAGACTGAAATATGGATGAAAAAAAAAAATAGAAACGATCGGTTTCAAACCTTGTGAGTTTAAGGAATACAACAAAAATACCAACTTATATCGATGAAGAGGCCAGGAAACGAAAATATATATTTGATTCACGAGTCTTGTGTGTATGTGAGTTACGCGAAAGCCTGAGGCGTGTTCTCAAGACAATTTCGTTCAGCTCGGGCCGAGCAATTCGCTCTTGTTCCAAAAGGAAGCTTTAAAAAGTGTAACTAACAAGCCAACGCAAGTAACGATGAGATGCGGGGCACACCCAACCGGGTGAAGGACCAGAAATCATTCTGGCCATTTACGTCCATCTCAATTTGTACTAACCGCGTTTCTCTCCACCCCTCTACGTCTTTCTTTAACATTCGACGAAGACGAAACCACCAACGATCAAATTAGTGAGAACAATCTCGTGACCGAGTATTATGGACAGTAAAATTATGTTTCAACGTCGTTACATTGATAGAAAATCGTTTCAGTCGAAATAATACTACGATTTAACGAATATTTTGCACAGAATTGTTTCCATTTCCTAAATCGTGGCTTTATCAAATTTCATTAATGAATTTTTATAATTAAGATCCATTGACTTGAACAATGACACTTTGAAACTTTATTCAATGATAAATATGTTTATTCATTTTTTTTCATTACAATTTATTGATGGAATATTATTTTTTTCTTCGTTCTTTTCTACTTTTGATCAAGTTTACAATTCAAATTTCAAGGTTGAAAGTCGTTGTTTGAAAAGTGAAGAATTTGGTAGCGAGTATTGAGAACAGGTGGAGAACTGAAGACGTTTCACAGTTTTTTTTCTTGTCTTGTGATATTTAACTCGTGGCTCGTATTTGCTGGAGTACAAATAACGCTTTGGGTTGGTATGAGAGAGTTTCCGGGAATATTTGGCGTTATCTAATTTCATGATCGGTCTTTTTTCACGGTACGTGAACTTGGCGCAACACATACGTATCCGTAGGACACAGGGAGAGACAAAGAAGGAGAGGAAAGAAAAGAGACTTCGGAAGAGAATTCAAGAGACGAATGACGAAGAAAATAAGGATGGAAGACGAGAGAGGAAAATTTTTGAACCAAGCGAGTCTCGTAGGTCACGCTCGGAGTAACCGCGACTCACAACCGAGAATGGAAAGAGAAAAAATGTGTGTACGAGCAACGAAGAAAATTTAATGCAAAAGACGAGTATAAATCTACGCATGAAGAATGATGAAAACGAAAAGAAATATGAAAAAAAAAGAGTAAAGAGAAAAGAGAAACATGAATAGACACACTGACGAGCACAGGAAGAGAGAGCAAGAGAGAGAGAGAGAGAAAGAGAGTGGAAGAAACAGAGAGAAAGAGAAAAAGAGAGAGAGACCATGTTAAATATAAATACACAAGGCGTACAAGTACCAGAAAAAGTTGTCAAGTGTATAGTAAATAAAATGACTATGTATGTGTCCACATAAAAATACAAATACAGTGCTAAATTATAATGTGTATTTAAACAGATGTACAGTGGAAATAAATGTAAGTTCTTTGATGCTCGAAAAGCCAGGACGAGGGAGGCATGACGATGAGAGACGTCCTTGGAAAAAACCTAACGCTCCATTGCGTTTGAACTAAGAAGAACAGTCTGTGGTTGTTGCCTGAATATAATTCACGCACAATCGCAAGTCATTGAACGAATTCCACGTCATTGCTTTTTTTTAAATATTGACTTAACTACGAAAATCAATTATTTTCTGAACCATTAAAATCCTTCAAGATTCCATAAATTTGTGCTTTATTTCCGAACGTTAAAATAATGGGCATTATATCCATTTGGAATAGCACGATATTTTGATCACTCACTCTCAATGAAAAAATCGACGAAGAACATGAAGCACTAAACTCGTTTCATTTTATTCGCGGTGAACGTATATTTTTGTTCTCTCGCTGTCCGGTAATACGCCGTTTCATTTTATAGATCGCGAGATCTATCCAATGCAGTAAAATCTCATTTCAATCGTTTTTTTTTTAAATAAACTTTTATTTAATCAATTAAATGACAGTTTCATATTAGTCCATTTGCTGCAGTCATTTTTTATAACAAATAACTAAAATTGAGTCCAAAATCGTAAAAAACAACCACGCTGTTGACTGGCTTTTTTCAATGGCTCGTAAAAATCGATTTAATTAATTTAAAAAGTTCTTTTGGAATTACACGAACAAAAAATGAACCGGACAAGTGGATTATATTTCGAAAAATAAGCAATCGGTTTGTTCGTAAAACGGTAATGAGAAAAGTTTAAAAAAATAGAGATTAGCGATTCTTTTTCAAGATATTCAAACGATCAAACGTTCAATCTTCAGTTTTGATTTTTTTTAACCACTTATTCACGATTTCAACATATAGAGAACAATCGGAATAAAAATGAGGATATTCGAGACAAATCAGGAAATCTGAGAACGTCCTTTTATTTGAGCTCTCTCTTGACCCTGGACAACCACTTGTACCTCCTTAAAGACCCGTAGTTAAGAAGCAACTCAAGGAATTTTGGGAAAGGGCTTTAGGAATGTTGGTTTTACCCCAAAATGAAGTTTGGTCGAGTAACCATATTGCCAAATTCCAAGAAAATTCTACAGGCTCATTGTACAACCCGTAGAATGGGGGAGGGGGGAACAATGGCGACCAAAAATCCATGTTCGGTTTAAAGAAACTACAGGGGGTTTTACAGCGGTATATTCGCCCAAAATCTCGGTAATCTTTTGCCCATTTTCTCTGCCGAATGTCTCCGTCTTGTTGCTTTGGATATTATTTTTTTAAACTTTCATCAAGCACGAAAATGGCCTTCGAGTGTACAGAAAAATTGAAGAAAAAAAAACTGCCGTGGAATGAGCCCGGGGAATATTTTTTTCACGATTTCTCTCTCTTTTCTTTCTTTCTTTTTTTTTCAAGTCCTTGCTCGGTCACGGTTGTTCGATTTCGCAATAAATTCGCACTGAGGTAAGGTCGGGTGTCGTGGGTTCGAGATCTTTGCCAACGGAAAACAGGTATTTGTAAATTGAGAGAAGAATGATCCAGGCGATGGGGAACGACTGTACGAGCAACAAAATCATGAAAGCAATTTACATTTGGAATTCATTTGAATATTCAATCATACGTTGGCTCGACTGTTCTATCCTGAAGATTGAACCGTGATGAAATTGTTTCTTGCTCAATTCTCAAAAATATCATAAAGTAACAACAATTTCTAGTTTATTTTACACAAAAAAAAAAAGGATCGATGTATGAAACAAAAAATGTATATATTTCAATTCTCAAGAGCCCGATCATTTCCCAAATCCCGAAAACTGTCAAAAATATCAATTTTCGATTATTTCTAGGACACGGAAAAAAAAACCGTCTAAAAAAGTGTGTACGAAAAAGAAAAAAACTTTCATTGTTATTCGTAAATTTTTGCTGTGCATGAGAAGGAGAATGGCAAATATTTGGACAAATTCCAAATTTTGATAAAACTCGACCTCTGCGTTGATATTGAAATATTTTTGAAAAATTTATGATATCGATAGTCCCTGCGTTTATAGATTCGAAACAAAGAGAACGAAAGATTGAGGAAAAAAAACGTAAACAAACAAAAAAGAGATAATCGGGTTTAAACGAAATAAATAAAGAAAATCAACAACAACAAAAGAGATAAATAAAATAAAAAATGAATAATTGCGTAAATATACGAGATCGAAAAGAATATCGCGGTAGTATAGTTTGCGAATGGTGGTCGGAACGACGAAGTAGCGTTCATACAACATAGTAGTAAGAATATGAAGGAGCGAGCGCTTCCCCGTGTTGTTCTCTCTCTCTTTCTTGTGGTTCTCGAGGGGCCTGTTCTGGACAAGGCGCGGATCGTTCTTTGTGATCGGTCTCGGGCGCCGAGAGAACCGGTTTTCATTCGGAATACACAACAGCCAAAGAGAGTCCGCGCACTCTCGAGCTCGGAAGGTAAATCGTTCGCTATGTGGGTCCCGAACGATGTATTTTTGTAGTATTATCGTAAGAACGAAAGATCTGATAAATCATTCCAACGAAATTCCATCAGCTACAACGTCCGTATACACGTTTAATGCAGAGAACGAGAAATCGAATAAAAATCGATATAAATGTACGAAATAATATATTGATGAACAAAAAGTTTCCACTGGTTATATTCTCGTTGAATAAACTGATAAAACAATCAATTTTAAAAGAGATTGATAAGAGAAATAATTATATAAAAAATGAATTTTTTTCAGAACCAACAGAATCGACGATGCAGAACCAGCGAAATGGGGAATTAAGGAAAATAACCAGAAACCAAAGTTCTTCTGATTAGATAAGCATAAGAGAACAAAAATAAATTGTATCCATATAAAAATTATAATGTTAGGGATTTAAGCATATAATTTGTTATTTATTCAGAATAAAATGACTTGTAATTGTTCTACAATTATTATAATCGTTTTCCTGCATGAATAATAATTTTTAAACGCTCGTAATACTTTGTCGACTAAAATATGAGTCAATATAAATTGCATCTTTGGCTCATGAATAATAAATTACACCACGGATATGGTAAATTTCCTTGAACTTCCGAATCGTAATATACTTTTGACGCAACAGAGCCCAAACAATTTTTTTCATCTCATGTTCACAAACCACGCCAATTAATCTCAATTCTTTGATGCTAAGTGTTGAAGCTCCTTTTAACAATGTAAAATGATAATTAGTTCACTCAGCGAGACTGTGGTAGTTAAGCTACTGAAACGAGATTTTTTTTCACAGGATTCTTTCAGTAGTTATCATCCAACTGGATTTCTTTCAAAATATATGCGTGAAAAGCATTAATTGTAATTTTTTAAGTCAATACAATTACGCATCGTAATTGAAATCCCGAATAAGAATTATTCAAGAAGAATTGAAGTGTTTAAATACACCGAGAGAATTAAAACGAAAAAATGTATACAACAACAATTTTTACTATGAATTTTCCTCTTTCACACAGAGAAATATAAAAATGTAAACTTTCATGAAAATCGAATGAAATTTCTTGAAATTGCAATACATTTTATTTTTTTATATATTTTATAACTGTTATTTTTAAGTTTTCATTATCTCCGTGTAGTAAAAACTATCTGTGGTTTTTACCTAATCGATTGCATTCAGTGGGTTAATTTTTTTTTCTAATTCGAAAGAATTAATCACTCAAAAAGCGAAGCTTGTGTAACGTTCGGTATTAGCAAAAAAAAAAGGTATAAGAATCAACAAAAGGGAACTTAAAACGGTACAGGATATAGAACGAAAGAGGGGTAAAGGTGTACGAAATCGGGGACTCCCTTTGTTCGTAAAGGCGAAAAGAAAAAAAAAGAGAGCGAGGAAGGAGAGAGAGAGAAAAGTCTGTTCGTTGGTTCGTCCTCGCGTATATCAAGAACGTGGCTTGTTGAACGGGGGACCCTTCGTGTATACGACAGGTGCGAGAAGAGGTGGATCACTCATCCGTATACGAAACGTAGAATTTTTCACTCGACTCAGCCACGTTCGAGTCATGTTTATTTTTTCGTTAGAACATGTGCTCGACGTAAACGACAAAGTGTACATTTCAGATAAAGATGATAAATATTATAAAATATCATGATATCAGATAAAGGAAATGTTAATAGAATGACAATTTTCAACATTTCTAGAAGAATTCATTTTAAAATACAGTTTTTTCGAAGAATTTGGGAGAAATTTTCAAAAAAGATACAATTTTTTTGGGGTTTATATTGTTTCATTTTATTTTTGAAAACGAAAAGTTAGCATTCGTTCGAACGTTCGATGGAATCATCGCATTCCGTCGAAGAGTTATTCTTTTTCTTTTTCTCAACTAACAGAAAGAAAAAAAGAAAAAATATTGAGCAGAGAGAACCACGACAGAAGATTTTGGCGTCAGGTGCTACAGTGTGTCTTCTTAACGGGCTTTCGGAGTCGTGACGAAATATAAAGAACCGGAAACAACGTTGCGAGAACAAGAAAGAAAAAAATGAAGCTACGAAAGAGAAAGAAAAAGGGAAAGAGTCGAAAGGAGATAGCAGAATGGTGAATATACTTATATGTTAAATACACATATATAGTTATTCACGTAACAGAATCTTTGCTGGTTGGTCAAGACTTTACGAGCTTGGCACACGCAAGAATAATCCTTCCGCTTCTTTTGATATTCATTCTGGGTCCCCTTTTTCTGTCTTCTTTTATTCTCGCCCCGTTAACCACTCCTTCTTCAAAATCATCAGTCAAAAAATACGAAAAAAACCATTGAATGAGAAGGATATCCAGAGACAAAAAAAACAGGAAATAATTAAATCTTATGCCACAAATTTTGAAAATAATTGCAAATTTTTGAGATCCATCAAAATCGATGCGATTTTCTATTGATCTCGACGTTTCTTACTGTCCTTTTTCATTATTCGTTTTTCAATATCAGCCGTGAATACAAATCCGAAAAATAATAAAAATTTCAATGAGACCAATAGTCAAAAAGATAATTTTAATAACCGTACAAATTTCCTGGTACGAAATTAGAAAAAAAAATTACAACTCTTCGGTTTTCTTTTTCTCGAAGGGATTTTCTTGATCTTTCGGGACATGGATTTCCAAGGGATTTTCCAATGACGTTGAGGGATTTACTAAAAGTTCGAGAAATAGCAAATCTAAACACCTGCTTTCATAGATTTTCATATAAATGTCGTTACAGTCTGTTAAGCTAAGGAAAATCAGTAAAAAAAAAAAGAAGAAAAATTATTCAAGTTGAAATGGAAATAAATACATGGATCTTATAAATAAATAAAAGCAACGTACACGTAAAATCGATTCTGTATACGTGATAATTAAAAAAAGGCCAAAAGATTAGAACCTGTCGAAAAAAAACCTAAAAAATTTGATAAATGATCAGAGTGATAAATATAAATCGTTCTGGCGAAACGTATCTTTCGAGGCGGCAATAAAGGGCAACCTTGATCTTCCGTGCAAGAGGCAAAAGCGTTTTCCTTTGACCCTGGGATTAGCTCTTTTCTCTTTCTATCTCTTGGGCTCTTTCTTGAGAGATGAGCGCTTGTGCACAGGTCATGGGTGTGTTAGGGTCTTTGTAAAAGAGAACCCTAGAAAAGCGATGAACCTTCTCGGTCGTGGGGCCTTTCCAAGTTGAAGGCACAGGCAGGTACAAGATTCGAAATTCCTTCACGTTTAAGTATACACAGAGAGAAAAGAGAGGGACGAAGAGAGAACAAAAAAGAGGGGAAAAGAATGAAATGTAAAAAACGAAGAAGGTCCGTCTGAGAAAAGGCCCGGGCTAAACAGACCCCGAAACGCCCCGAAGGACTATGCGCCAGTTGTAAATATAGGCCCACAGCATAGGAATGTAGTTTATGAATCTCAGGTCACGTCATAAAACACGCAAACAATACATTTTTCAAATGAATTTCAATCCGAACAACACACACACCGTTATTTTATTGTAATTCGGCTATTTTTAATTTTCGTTTTATTGGCACACCTTATGTCCAATTGAAAATAAAATTCATATTGAGCATTTATCGTAAAGAATATTTATACGAACTCCTCAAAGCTCTATCAACGATTCGGACACATACCGACTGTTGGTAACCAGAGGAATTTATATTTGTATGAAATACTACGAAACAATTTTTTCTGAATTTTAGGAAAAATAATAATGTTTTTCACGATTTACATATTAATTGAAACATCGCATACAAATGGCAGCTTATTATAAAGATTATAAATTTTGATAAATAGTTTGAAACATAATTTAAATGACTTTTATCCATTATCAATTTTGTATCGTGATTATTTCAAAAAATAAACAATAAATTGACGAATAAAAACGTTCTTGGTGAATTCTTCGTAGAAATATTAAATTCGTCAGTGGTAGTGAGAAAGGTTTGAAAATTCATCAATTCGTTTTCAGACGTGGTGTTTTATGAAGTGCATGTTATATGCAGTCTGGGTTTTGTCTCAGCTCGGCTGTTGGCCAGATCTCGCGATGGACCGATCGTACACATTTCTGTCTCTTTCTCTCTCCCCATTTCTCTTTCCTCTTCTCCCCCTTCATCACGACAAGCCCGAGTAGAATTCTGTATCTGCTCTCGTGCCGGGGTTGCTGGCATCATCCCCCTTCGTCGTCTCGTTTCGCAAGTATCGATCTGATACTCCCCACCACGATGGCAAAAGTAATGAGAGAGACGGAAAGTCGGAGAGCGAGAAAGAGAGAGGAAGGGAAAGTACGTCCCTGCTACGACCGGGAAAACTACCCCTTCAACCCTCCTTGTTTCGACCGCTTGGGTGCTAGACGGTCTGCAGTATATCTGTACGTTTTTCTATATATATCATTGCTTTTCATAGTTATAGGCATATTAACGCGTACGTAGGACGTATATATACATAAACGAATCTACATCCCCTTTTGCGTACTTTAGCCGTGGATCGAAAAGGTACAAACCCAAAGGGCGTAATTCGCGTGAATTAGGCTTTCAATTTTTCGAACTACGCCTTTTTGCTTCGAACTACTTGAAGGCACATGTGCCCGAGTGTGTGTAGTACGTGTAAAAAGACACAGAGAGAGAGAGCTCGTAAAAAAAGGGAGACACATCCCCACGAACGAAGGGGAAACGGTAGACAAGGATACGACTACCGGGGGCAATGCTCGAAAAGGAAAAAAAAACTAAAAGAAAAGAAATAAAGTTGGCGAGGTTGGGTTTTGACGTTTATACTATTTTTCCGACGTAATCGACGCTCGTAATTGTCACGGGATCTTCTCAAACTCTTGTTTTGAAAATCGATTCGGATGCCAGCGTTTCTTTCTTTTTTTTTTTACATGTCGTTGAATTATTTACTGGCAATTTTTTTTATCAATATGGTATTTCATGCTACGCGAATTTTCGTGAAAATTTTCAAGATTCTCGATTTATTTTCATTCACTTATGAAATTTTAACGGCAAGCGACGAACTATGGAAGGAAAATTGATTATTTTATTTTGGTGCCCGCGAAGGGAGGGAGCATAAAAACGTCTCGAAAGTTTAGCTCGATTGAGAGAAAAAAAACGATCCTGCTTTTTTTTCTCATTCGATAACAGTATCGATTTACTTTATCGTTGAACCGTGAACGAAGTATATTCCCCACAAGGTCCGCGATAGCCCCGAGAAAAACATCATTTTTAATTCAAACCACGTGAACTTTTTTTCTTACCGCCAATTCGCGAGGATTTTGCTTTTTTTCCATTTTTCATTGTTTGAGAACTTTTTGAGAAAAAAAGAACGAGGGGACAAAGAGTCACAGCTGCGCTTCGATCCCGATTCTTTTTCCCTTCGCGCGTATTTTTTCAACATTTTAAAAACATACAAAAGAAGATTGAAAAAATTACGAAAAAAATACGATTTCAAACGATTTCATTCAAGGCTTTACGTAACTGAGAAATTTCACAGCTTTCATAGTCTTTTCATGTACTCGTATACATTCGTTTTTATTAGTATTCTTGAATAATACATAAAACTTTGTCCTTGAATGAGAATTGTCAAAGTTTTATGAAAGTTAGATGATTATTTTTCGCAATTTTTCTTTCACAAGCTTGATGAACTGTTTAAGGATGAGGGGAAGAATACTTTACTGAGTACATATTTAACTATTTGAAAGCCAATTTTTATTCGAATAAATTCAAAATTCTATATGAATTTAGGTTTCGTTGTGCGTCGCCGTTTACGATTTTTATGATTTTTTGAAATTTGTTCACTTATAAAACTTTTTTCCATTCAAGGGGTCTTGAAAAACGGTAGTTATCAAAAATTTTAAAATCAGCCACGCAGCTACTTGGCCAAGACAATTACGAAACGTTCGAAGAAAACAAAATTCTCGCTTGGTTCATTATTCTTCGAGATTTCGCCGGGACAAGTTCGAAAAAAGTAGTTTTGAGAAAAACGCGTTTGATGTGAACCTCGGGTCATAACCGGCCGGGCTAACTGTTGTCACTAAATTGATCGACACTCAGTCCATCGCCGACATTTTTACTTGAAAACATTATTCACATGTTCCTAGATATTTAGATTTTCAGGAGATGAAAGAAAATTTCTATATTAAAGTAACAGTCTCGCCGACATGGTTTTCGACAAAATATTTTAAAAAATGAATCAACTCCGAAACTTTTCTACCTATTTTTTTCTCTTTTACAGCGATAAAAAGTGTGATTTCTGTTTTTTCGATACGGAAAAAGTGATTCTATCTCAAATTCTGAACTTCGTATTAAACGTTCTTTCACAATTTTATGCGTTTTTATATTCTTATAAGATAAAACTCAAACATTATTAAATTATTCCCCAAGTTATATCCAAGTTTTCAAAAATTTACCAAGCGTTAACTATTCAACTTGACTGTGGCGAGACTTTTACATTGAAGAACTTCTTTCGTCGAGCTTGGACGATTAGAGAGAAGTGAACGAAATATTGTAATATTACGTAAATTCGTGCGCGTGTGTGTGTAAAGAGAACAAACATGTATAATCTCCCCTAGGCTAATTCTATGATATACGACCCATCGCGATCCCCGACCTCGTCTAAGATGAGCTCAAAGAACAGAGAAAACGAACCGAATAAAAAGAGTGTAAGAGAAAAAGCGAATTACAAAAAATTGAACTCTCAGGGTGGGCCGAGAAGCGCCGGTTAGTTTCGCATTTCGCGCTGTGGAGTGAAAGTATAAGACCTTCGATCAAGATCTCTTCCTTTTTTTTTTTACGAAAGGACCCGACCCAAGTCCATTTGAGAATCGAGGGAAAAAAGGGAGAGAGACAGAGGAGCTCGGGCCAAGTTCGAGTGGACCGGAAACGGCCTCTAGAAATAATATCCCGCCGCCTCGGAAAAACTCAAGATTACGAAGAAACTCGAAAAAAACACTTCATCATCGAAAACATGAAATTCGTTATTTTTTCAGAGAATAAATGGTTTTTTGAACGAAAAAATAAAATAAAATATCGCCGAAAATGTAATTACTCGAGAATCCAAACCGTTTTCATTTGACTTATTCGGAGTTTTCGTCATTTTAATATTTGCAGATGTAATTGTTTAATTTTTTCAATCATCGTAAAAGATGTGGTGCCAAAAATGAAAAGAACATAAAATTACAACGACACGAAAAACGAAAAGAATAAAGAATTTTATTAGCGAGAGTCGTGTTTAGAAAAACTAATGAATTATAATTAAATAATATTCAAGTTGAAACGATATTTTTTATCAAGTGTTGATTTGAAACTGGAAAAAGTAAAAAATGTTCAATATTCATTCGAAATATAATTTTGTAGATAATTGGAAAAGCAGGTAAATACCGAGAAAAGAAAATGTGGGCGATTTGAGTTTATTTTAGTCGATGTGCCTGCGAGCTTAAATGTATATAAACGAATATAGACATATATAGCAAGGATATTTCCTGCACAGTGTGCATATGGCGGGGGCCTGCTGGTTGTAAGGGCCCCCGAAGGGGGAGCAGGGGCTTTCAGTTCCCAGAAGGTTCCCACGGTCAAAAGTTTTCCCGTCCTGTTTCGCTTTGCTCGAGCACACTAGCGACGAAAATTGTCATCACCATCAAAGTCTTCCACCCTCAACAAAATTACGTACTTTTGGAAGGGCCCCCAAAAATGTTTTAATTTTAATTTCGTAATTTTTCAAGTTTTCAAGGTGGAAAAAATTCAAGAATTGTCCTCGGGTTATAAAATCGATGATAAAAATTGTACGAAAAAGTCAAATAACATAAAAACAAAAAAAGGAAGAAAAAACAGTAATATTGTAAACTACTAGATGTCGGAAAATAAATGAACGAAGCGAGAAGAGGAGAGCAGAGAATAAAACAGCAGCTTTTGTCATTTCCCGGGGCCATCAATCTTTGCGAATAATTAATTACGAGAAACACCCAGAGGCCATGACCGAGATGAAGAAAGGCGAAAAAGAGAGACGAGCCAAAGTGGACGTCGAGACGTCGTGAAGCTCGACGGTTTCCCGCCTAAAATTCCCTCCCGTCCGAATTCCATCCTCCGTGTACCACGAAGAAAAAAAAATGGCGAGAAAAAACGCGGGCGTTTGGCCTGCGTCCGGTCCTATAAAATCGTTGCAAACCGTTGCCCGAGAAAAGGAGCGAAAGAGGGAGAGAGAGAGAGTTGTCATGACTACCGAAATTCATAAATTTCCAATAATATTTATCGCAAGAATGAGGGTGAAAATATTTTTCTGAAAAAATCCTTGCTTCGACGTATTCGAAGAGTTGAACCGTCAAAATATTTGGCTCGACAACGTACCAACAATAATAATAAACGCGACAGAAAAAGAATTGAAAGAAAAAATATACCGGCGGCAACGTCGTTGGCGCGCGAGCCTCTATCATTCTCCGCACACACGCACAAATCACACACGAAAACTCGTTCCCGCGTCAATCTGACACTTCCACGTTGTCTCGAATACCGGAGCCGGGTAATACGCCGTCTAAGCCGGTTTTTTTCGTACTCGTAATTCTTTCATAAATAAAATATCGTTAAGGGTTTGAACGATGGTACGTATCGTGAAATTATGATTTAAAGATCGCGGAAGAACATCTCCACTGTGTAGAAAGAGTACGACAAAAAATTGCTCTTTCACGAGTCAACCCTCGATTTTTTGTCACCTATTTGTCACTCATTCGAATGTAAACAATAGACCAATATTTTCTTCTATTAAACAGGCAAAAAAACAAAAACACAAAACCTACCGTTTTTTTGACGAGTCTAGCACTACGTCGTCCTCTCGACCGAACACCACTTTCACACATATATAATTCACAATTTGTCGTTTTTTCCCCGTTGTGGATTTTCTTCTTATCCGGGAGTTCCCTCGCGTATTTTCGACTCGATAATGAATTTAAAAAAAAAATATATCTATGTATACGATAATTTATGTATTTATGAATACATATGTATGTAATAATATTAGAACGAGGGGGGAGAGTTTGGCGACAGATATTCACGGGCCCGCGGCGGGTGTTGTGTGTAGTAAAGGAAGGCGCGCAAGGCGAAACCCGTGGTGTACGAAAAAAAAACGGAACACACCGACACAGGGACCCCCGTTCACGGAACTGAGGACCAACGTTGACGTGCAGTCTCGTTCTGAACAAAGAGACCACGCAAGATTTCAAATTCTCGATTTACTATTGGCTCAACGTGGTCACGTGACTTTCCCGCTGAAATATCATTGGTTGGGGCGGCACGACGAGTCTAAAGGAAATATTTGAAAGAAGCCCCGCACGTCACAGGATAACGCGAACATTTCAAGACATTAACCAACTTTTCAATGCTTTTCAACAATTTTCAATTGTTGTTCAAAAACACGATCTTTATTTCGGAGATCCACGCGGTTCGAGGGATTTGTAACGAGTGTAAACATTGATGTGACCGCCGCCAACTCCCGACCATCCCCACTTCCAAAATGGCCGAATCTAAAGAGTCCGAGAGCGCGAATGAAATCACAATATTAACTAATTAACGTTATTTATTTTATCGCGAAAGATGCGATTTATTGAATTTTTAAATGTAATGAAATTTTTGCAAATTATTATTCTCACAAGTTCAACGTTTATCTCATTGCTTTATTGTGATGACAGATATCGCGGGAGCTGAGCGGGGGAAAGGGGGAACGAACTCCTGGACGAGTCCATTATTTCGAGCGGAGTGGGGGAAATTCTCAGCCGTCCTAAGTGGGGGAAACAGAGAACAAGAGTCGAGCGAGTGGGGGAAGAAAAGTTGGATTACTCCGGAACGAACCACTACACACAATAATGGCGGGAGAATGCACTCTTTACGAATCTATAGATGTATAGATGTGTATATATTTGCTATCGCACGTGCACGAGACCGGCTTTCGATTCGTAACCATGTTTTACCGCGTGTTTTGCCGCCGAGACAAAAATAAAAACATACATTTGTAAATGCGCGCGATCACTCGTCGATCGTGTGTTTATACGAGCTTTCAAAACGATCAGATTCTCGCACAATCACTGATTTTCTTTAGCTATCCTAAAAATCACAGAATTTTTGCTTTCGGCCCCAGATTTAAGCAAGTGTATTGATTCAATTGTTGTTTTTTTTTGTTTTTTTGGTTTTTTTTTCGTAACATTTTCTTTAATTTCCTTTTTTCTCCAATCACTTTTGTAAATATATTCATTGCTTCGTAACATTCGTAAAATATATATTTATAAACATTCGTAGAAACATTTGATTTTTTTACTTTTATCGTAGAGTTTATTCACGGGCACGGTATCGAATTTTTTCCCTCGGCGATCTCAACGGTTCCTTCCTTTACGTAAATCTTTGGCAAGGCTTTCCGTCCCGACATTTTTCCAATTCGATCCTTCGATCTCCGCGATAACTGCCACGGAATTACAATCCTCTTTTTTTTATTGCGTTTAAACAATATTTTGTTCGTCCTCAGTCTTTTTTTTCAATTGTTGATGAATTGTCGCTTTTTCATTTTTCTTTATAAACAATATCGTACTCGTGAATACTGATTAATCTCTTTAACAACGTTTAGATATATAACTTTTTTTGTTTGCTTTTTTTCTGTGCAACAGTTTAATAGAATTACTTAGTCCCGAGTTCACCGCTCATTTTTTACTCACTGGATCATCACTGGACTCGTTGAGCTTTTTAATATTGCGTCTGAACAATCCTCCTTCAGGATTCAATAGATTTCTTTGTTTATAATGACAATAATGTGCTTCGCGTATTTGCTTCTCTGACAAACACCCATTATCCAGAATCTCGGTCAATTGTTGTTTTTTTTTCTTGCTTCCTTCTACACGTTCGACACCGCTGGAATAAGCTTCGTGTAAATATCAATTCCTCGAAGAAACACGTCCTTGTTGAGGAACTCGTCGTGATCATGGAGCAAAATTTTTGTGTTGTTCATCGGCGAAAAACCTATCGCAGGAATTCCAACCTGCGTAAAGAAGAAAGAACCTTGATTTATTTCGTGGAAAATTTCGGGTTCCATTTATCGTTATCGAAATTTTAAACGAATGGCAGTCGTTAGAAAAAAGTTCTAGGGCAATCTTTTGTAAAAACTCCAAAATTCATCGTTTGTTAGTCATAAAAGATGGAAATCACATGAAATGGTGAAAGAGCTCTCAAAATTTCGCTCTGTTTCGACACTGAAGATAATCAGCGCGAAAAATTTAGAAGCTTGTTTTTTGTTTCGCTTTTTTATTAAGAATTCTATCTATTAACAGAGTTCATTTCGAAACTTACCGATCGTACGTATCGACTGTCAGTTCCTCCAGGAAACACACCGGTCTCGATATTAATACCAACTTTGTCGCAAGTGGCTTTAAATGCAACCCAGAATGGGTTAGTAGCATCGAGTTTCGTCGATTCGATCTTTGGATTTTTCTGCTCGTATTCAACGTAAACACCCTCGCCAGCTTCTTTGCACCATCCGTTTATCATTTTTTCAATTTCATCGTGATCCACGGTAGGTGGTAATCTCATATCGAAAACTGCCACCAATTTCTCGGGTATTACGTTAGTTTGTACTCCACCCTGAAAAATGATAAAATTCATGTTTGTAACAATATTTTTAATTGTTTTAAAGTCAAGTTTATTTAATATTCAAGTAGTAGTCTCGTCACAGTCGGGTTCAAAACCTAATACATAAGCTAATTTTCGAAAACTTGGATATATCTTGCGGAATAATCTGTTAATGTAAGTCGTAATATCTTGAAGGAATATAAAATTGTATCAATTTTCGGGAAAAACGTCTAATATGGACTTTAGTGTTTGAGAAAGAATCATCTTTTCTATATCGAATAAATAGAGCTCATACTTTACATAGCTGTAACGGAGAAATTAATTTTTTTTTAATCGCAATTTTTTCAGACGAACTCCGTCAGATTTTTCTGTGTAATTGAAAAAAAAAAGGAAAAAAAATCTGTTGGAAAGTTTTGTAATTATTTCATAAAATGAGAATTTTTTTACTTTTCTCCATGAGAACGCGCGTGTAAATTTGTGCAGTCTTTGGTTGCCAATATCTTGAATAGGAGATAGTAAATCCTGTCGAATTTTAGTATACAGTTTCATAATGATGCCCTGAATGTGTTGTCCAAATTTCAAAGTGATCGGCAGAAAAACGCTTTGACGAGACTGCTACTATGAATACAGTGGAAAGTGAACTTATAAACAATGAGATACATGCGTATACCACTCGGGATCTCGGATGAATCGTAGTGTTTTGTTGATATTTTGCTCGTAGTTTTTTTTTCAGAATGCCAAGTGTATGAAGTTTCGTCCGAAAATTATATTTTGGAAAAAATAACAAATTGTTCATCTGGTCTAGGATTCATTTTAGTAGAAGAAATGGAAACTGTCTAACAGCAAAGTTTAACAAAACAGGTCCAACAAATTCAGGACACCATTTCCTAATATGCATGAATTTTGAAAAATCAAAACAATTTTGAAAATCATCTAGATTTTCAACGTTCAATTATAAATCGTGAAATAAAAGTTCTTCCATTTGATCAACAATGAAAAAAAATTCAAATGAGATTTAAAAAAAAGTCAATTTCTCAATGAATTAAAAAATACCAAATTTTGTTAAAAACTTGGTAGGAACAAGTATTTTCAAACAATTACAAAATTAGGTCTATTCCCTCGAATACGACATTGCAATTATTTATTTCGATTTTGACCCTCGACCACAGACTTGTAAAACATTTTATTGGAGTTTAATTTAATTTTCAAAGTACGACTACATACACGAGGCATTTATCGATCGCGAATATTGGTGACGAAGAATCTACCGTGAAATAGTGTCTACGAGTTCAACAGTGGGCTACATTGTATATCTATTCACGAATGAAAAGTGCTTCAAATGTGCTTTAAAAATTGAAATATTAATCTCTAATGTGCGCTTTAAAAAAATAACGGCATGTGCATTTAATTTCGAGCGCGTTATCACGTACTCACCATCCATTATCCTGATTGGACAGACATGTTTTAAAAAACGAATTTTTGATGTATGGCATTTTCGGATCGAATGTAAACAGATATTACAACGTACGCGCGTAAAATAAGGAAAAAATTTGGCACACAGAATAAAAAAATCATCGAATTTCTTTCTTGGTTTTGTTTTTGTCCAGTTATTTGAATGAAAATCGTGCTTTCCGCTGTTTTTTTCTCAAACTAAATGCGTGAACGATTCATTATTTCTTTCTTTTTGATTTCGACCCACCTGCAGTTGGGTGAGATTGACGGAAATAACGTCGCCGATTTTGTATTGACCGGTGCGTAATTTTGCGCTCTCTTTAGCACGCAAATCCATAAAACGATCGATGATAATGCGAACTTTTTCTCCGGCATTATTGCCCAACATGAGAGACCCGTGACCAGGATCACCCGGACAATGAACCCATGGATGCCAGATCGACCTTTCACCATTGAACAGATAAAAATCGTTCGTTGGACATGCGACACCCTCGTCCAAGGCAAATCCAACGTTCAGACTCTTGAAATCGTCCGTATGGACGAATTCTCTCATACCCAGAACCCCTCCGATCTCTTCATCTGGCACAAACGATACGTGAATTGTTCTTTTAACTCGCTCGTTCTGCAATTTCATACGACGGATTGCTTCGAGGTACTGGATCCCAACGCACTTCATGTCTTGACTACCCCGTGCGTAAATGTTACCTTCCTCGTCCATGTGCGCATCAAATGGTGGATATGTCCATTGGTCCTGAAAGTTCATGAAAGATTTCAAGTTTCGATCGGAAACGAGCTATTAAAATAAAAGGACCGTTTGGTTCCTTTATTTTTATCTCGAGGAGCCAAGACACTTTCGCGTCTCTAGATCATTATTAATTAATACACTTTTAGATTTATGCTTAGAAATTATTATCTTTATAGTCGAAATAAATTGAAATTAGATAACGGCAGAATGCAGTGAAAACTTTTAGAACGTTTGTTACGTTTGATCGTATTACAGAGTCTCAAGGAATTTCCAAAATTAATTCAAGAGTTAAAAAAAAAAGAATATTTATCAGAACAATGTTAACTAGCCGAAAATATATTCGTAAATTGAGGATTTCTTTCAAAGCTCATTTTAAAACCAATAGCATTTCCTGGAATATCATGAATTTGTAAATGTTGCTTGTGGAAAATCTTCTCCATTGATTGTAAGCAGCACAATGAAGTTTTGAAATGAAAACATCTCGGGACGATGATACGATCGAAAAAACTGTAAGAAGTTTGTCTCTAATTTGATGTTTTGGTATGGAATTTTTTTTTCTGTTCAGCGACTAATCAAATTCTTAATAAAGTAAATGTTTTGTTAGACATTCGTGAATAGAAAGCTGTAAAAAGACTTTTCAGTCGAGTAAATGTCTCGATGATTCAATGCGATGAAATTGAAAAACATAATAATTGTAAAAGTCAATAGACAATCCAGATTCTGTTTTTTGACACGACAAAATTTTATGTCATTTTTGACTTTTGTGTAGCAATTACTTGAAAATGGCATACTTACTGCAAAAACTGGTACAACATCCATGTGACTGTTCAGCAAGATTGATTTTGCAGCAGGGTCCGTTCCTACCCAGGTGAGAATAACAATGGGTTTGCCTTTGTAGTGTTCGTACACTTTGACAGGCAAATCCAATGACTTGGCCTGTCTTTTGAGAAATGCAATGCATTCATCTGGAAAAATGAAATAAATGAAATCAGTGTTATTGCAAGAATAGTATTCTACGTTTCCACCGGAAATTATGATGAATACAAAAGTGTAGAAAAGTAATTTAAGTTTGCATCGTTAAAACGCAAGAAAAAATAGTCTTTACATTGATTTTGTTTTCAATTTGCTTCACGGAATCAGTTTGTGGACTGATTTTTGCAGTTTCAAAATAACTATTCATATTAAAGTCAAGGAGTTTTCAAATTGAAACATCTCTCACGTTGCTCCAGGCTAATTATGTTGTGGAAATCGAATTAGTCGAAGTTCGACTTGATTATTAACTGGAAGATCCAACAATCCACGAGTCTTGAGGGTCATCAATGTGCGAAAAAAATTTTAACCAAAGGGAATCATCAAAAAAGACACCCCACGATCTTAAACCCTTTGGCTGCAGATTTATTTTCATCACAACTTAGTAAACTCTTTTTTGGCCTCAATCGATCAATTTTAATTCATGACAGATCTTTCCCAAAAACGTTTCCAAATGACAGTTAATCATTCAAGATGGAATCAAAAATTCTGTTTTATACGATGTTCAGATAAATGCAAAATTAATGGATCAAATACGCACTAGGTGCACCCAAAGGGTTAATTCATTGTTGAGATGGAGAAACAAATGTCTAGTATTGAGAAAATTTTGTATATCACTTGCACGTACTTTCCTCGTCAGCAATTTTCTGAAAGTCCACCAAAACTTATACACGATATCAAATGTTGGTCTCAAGGGCAACAGAAAGTTATCACATGTCGGAAAGTTATCTTCCGGACTTCGATAACTTATTGATGACTTTTAGACAGACGTTGAACATTCTTCAGGTGACTAATTGGAAATAGCTAACTCGGTCCTTGGTGAGACAAGAAAAGATGTGACTGTTGGTGAAATTACGTGAAAATATGTTTAAAAAACATTTGTTCCCAGACAGCAGCTCCTCAAATTCAGGTAGCAATGCAAAGGGTATTTTGAACCCTGTACTTTAGGGGTTACTAGCACTTGACACCATGAAATTGTAGAAAAAAGAATTTTTTTTTCGATATTTCAGAACTGAGGAAAAATGAATGGGCGTCTAAATTTGAAATAACGTTTTTGACACGATTATTTCGAGCTATTGATGGAAAATGTATTCTATTTGGGACTGTGACCCAAATACGTTGCATCACTTTTTTTACGCTCGATCGTAGGTAAAATTTGTTATTATTTACGAAATTCCTTACGAGCACTTCGCAGAATAACTAGTGACCATAATCACGAAAGATTTACCCACATTTTTTACCGTGAAAGCGCAAAAAACAAAATAATGCAAACACACGCGATTGACGCCGTGCCAGCAGGTTCGAACGCGTTAGTAACGCTGAGAGCAATACCGTTGCCTTTCTCCCGTGTTGCACCGGCGATTCCACGCGTCCTCTTATCGTACGAATCACGAAATTTTGTAGAAAAAAAAAAATATGAATGACGTGTCGAA
The DNA here is from genome assembly GCA_013761285.1 of Campoletis sonorensis. Taxonomy (NCBI): domain Eukaryota; kingdom Metazoa; phylum Arthropoda; class Insecta; order Hymenoptera; family Ichneumonidae; genus Campoletis; species Campoletis sonorensis. Next base: position 2,834,175 of record JACEOJ010000090.1, read on the forward strand.
ATGTACGATCGAAAAAGAAATCACTCGAATGAATAAGAAATGATATTTTCAGCAGAATATACTAGAACTCGCATGGGGCGTATCCGCGAACAAATGTCGTGTGATTGTGCCGAAAAGAAGCGTTGGCATCGTCGATATCGGAGCGAAAAAATGAAAATATCTTGTTTATCTGAACGTGGGATGAAGGAAACAAAATAAAATGAGATAAACAACAAAATAATGAGGGAAATGCTCAGGGCGGGGCTTGCCAATGGCTCTGGACAACAAGATGAGATAGCGTCTAAACGCCGCGTCTTCGTTTCATGGTGTCTTGCATTTTTTTTCGTTCATTCTCGGGTTTTCAAAATATCGCAAATCACGCCAACTGTATCGGAAGCAAAAGGACAAAAACAGAAGATAATGCCAGAGAGATAAATGATGAAATAATCCAGACAATTTATCAGAATTTATTAAACGTTAATAGAGAGTATCGTAAAAGGGGAACACACTTAACGAGGAAACGCGTAATTGAGCGACCCCCTTTTTCCTAGCGTTTACACGCGATTTATGAACCTTGTACTAGCTCGTTTAACTCCCTTCCTCGTGAATTTCGTGGTATGTACGAGGCGTCAAGTGCAAATATACGTGGATTCTTCGCGTTCTCGATATCGTACGATGTCGCGGCCGAAAGTTTCGAGTAATATCAATTTTCTCATCACGAACACGTTGGAATAGGTTAAACTCAAAAAATTACCAAACAAACGTAGAAATATTATAAAAAATCGACAAACTTACCGTAATTGATGTCTGGCTGGACCGAGGGAATTCGCAGATACTCGCGAAAATTCTCCACAGCTGTTTTGTCCAGCTGTGTCTGAGACGACGAGGCCATTGCTCGTTTTAACGTTGGCGATTGTGAAAATTTTTTCGAATATGGTCGCGGTGGTGGTTGCCTGCTGATCGGTGTCCAAAGGGAGGGGAGGACCAACACGAGAGACGGAAATTTCTGTGTAGCTTCACTCGCGTCTCTGGTTAAACCACGACTGGAACCAGCAGACGCCAGCAACCTTCGCTTTATCCAATTGTCGTCGCTTATCGCATCCCCGCTATTCTCAAATTGACCAATCATATCTCGTGTTGACTGATAGAAATAGCGGGAATTGTAACGAAGCCGCTCTGAACGTAAATCTTGTGATCATTGACTAACAGAATGACAAATTATGAACATCAATTGTGTTCGCTTCTTCACCTCGAATATAAACATACGAAGCAAACGACGAAAAAATAAAAATAAATAAGCAACGGTTATGAAGAATGTCGAATTCCTTGGTGACTTTAGAAACAATTCGAGAACCTGACATTGCTTCGGATTACAATTACCGTCTATGCAAAAACGATATATTTTTTTTCAGTCAAGTGAACACTGCAGAAACATCCAAAAAGTTGTGTAATATTTGTTTGATACGAACGGCAATAAAATTTCGATGAAATACTTCAGATATTCTCCCAATTTTGACGTAATACCGATCGAATGATAAATTATGGCAGTGTCTGAAACTTTGGAGTTCTGTATTCTTTTGATAATTGTCTTGGCCTTGAAGATCACATTTCCACAATAATCCATTAGCAAATTAGGACGCAAAAGATATAATTGGCATAAATTTTATCTACGTGCTAGTAAAGCTCATAACGAGAGAATTTAGTAGTAAGATGTTGGTATAGATTGTGACATGGAGTTGTACAGGGAGATAGTGTTTTATTGATTGAGCGTGGGTTCGGTAGTCACGGTACACATGAAGGAATTTTCCATTGTATGAAGAATGAGACGTAATGCATCAAGAGTTTTAGATGGACGCATTTTTTTTTATTTTTATTTTTTTTAAATCCGTAATGTAATGACGAAAGCTGCTGAATGAATAAATAAACAAAAATGGAATGTTATTTTTGAATGTTGATAAATCAACATTCGAATAAATATCCTAAAAAAAAAAAAAAACAAACAGAAATTTACAATAAATCTCGCGTTGCAACTCGAGTCTGAAGGACATCTCCATGTCATATCTGAGATAAATATCTTTGTGTCTAATCTCTGGAAGCGTATAAAATCATTGTTTTTCAATAGGATAAAAGTTTTATTTTACAGATAAAAAGGACGAAGGTGAGGATAGATAACAATAATCATATAATTATTTTAATTCGTAAAATGTATTCCGATTTATTAAAGTTCATATATGCCTAAATATGAGCTCTTTACACGACATATTTCTTCGTACTTCGTGGTACACAATATTATATATCGTAATAACGCTTGATATCGAAGAACTCGTTTACATTTATTTATTTATATAATAATCATTTATCAATATTTAGCTTGTTTTTATTATTAGTACGAATTATATTATTATACATTATAACACATTTATGTAAGTGGTGTAAGATTAATCTAATATCTAAGGGCATTTGTAGAACAGCGAATTGCAAATAAAAAATTATGTGATCTGGTGCTATTTTAAAGTTTGAATATATCTATATATATATGTATATTTATATATATTCAATGCAATATTATAATATATAATAATAATATTAATAATATATATACGTGTAATAATAATATATATTATAATATTAATATTCATATATTTATAATATTCATATTTATGTATATGTTATTATATATCGATATCAATAAATACATATATATATAAATGTATGCATTTATACATATACATATTTTAGAATGGTAGCTATGGTTCGTCTTATTTACAACATCGAAACGCTTATTTATACGATTATCATTTATTTTATGATAAAGCCATTAATCCCCCTTCTCGCATTTCTTTTCTTCTCAATCGCTCTTTTTTCCTTCTCTGTTTCATTCGTTAAACAGGTTGCAGCAGCAGCACTATTTAGAAGAAAAAAAATTGTACAACAGATCATAAGTTGGGACACAAGCGAAAAGCAATGCCGCACCATTGTTCGTTTTGCCGAATACTTTATAGGTAATTCAACATTTTTTCATCACTCGTGAATTGTTTTTGTGTGAATTTTCTTTTTTTCGTCATTAATAATAATTTCTGTGATTTCGTTTATTTTCAAAATTACACCCTTTTATAGAGAGACACTGGTTATTCGAATTTTTACCCCCTTCGTATCTACAGACAAATTTATTTACAAGATTTTCCTTAAATTGTTAGCGCCGTTCTAAAAAAAGGACTTCATGCCCACGCGCACGTCAGATCGACGCTTATTATGTAATTTTTTCCCTGGGTGGGACAACGCGAAATTATCGGATGTTAAAAAAAAAAAGAATTCAACGTGAGTATAATTTCGACCGTGCACAAAACTCGTTGACGATGCGCGGATATTTTTCTGTCGTTTATCTATCTTGAATTCTTTTTTTTTCTCAACAGTTTACCCTCATTTTTATCTCTGGATCGTCAAAGGTACGACTTTTCTTTCTCTCTTGTTTTTGTCGATTTATTTATGACCTGTAATCGCGTAGCCGAATTATTGAGAAAGAATATTTTATCTGCTGGGTAGGATTTAAAAAAAATCGGGTATTACTTTCTCGTTGATAGCGAGTCTTGTGATATTTCTGATTACATTAGTCAAACGCAGTTTCATTATCATCGGAGAGAATGGTCGTTTTGAGCTGTTCAGAAATATTCGTGACTGACAGTGAAAAACAAAAAGAATCACTGCACGATTATTTATTTTCATTCTTATATAACGACCTCGCACCATCGGGGATAATAAAAGAAAAAGTAGAAAAATAAATAGAATCAAAGAGAATAATTGAGGAATTAAAATAGACGACGAATATTATTTACACGATGATTATCACGTGTTTCTAAATTCACTATTGTAACATTTATCATTTTGTTAAACTTTGATCGTTAATCATTTTATTTTCGCTTTATTTTTAATTTACGAAAGTTCGTTGCTAAATCATTTGCATCGTCGTTATAACTTAACGCCGTTTATATCGATGGACATTTCAACAGGCACTCGAAATACTTAGTCATTCAAACCTCTCGTGACTCATCTCTTTTTGTTTCATTTTTTTCCTTATTTCACGTTTTATATTGACGTTCTGTGTTTTCTTGTTTAATATATCATTTGTATTCGTGTTTGTGTCGCTTTTGTGTGATTATGTGTGTTGTAAATATTCTCAGCCACTCAATAAATTTACTTCGTACTATATATTTTCAAAACGATTCAACGTGCATGGGAATCTTCTCGGATTATTACATATATTTCATTTTTTTTGTTAACATCCTGCAGCATCGATGTGAATAACTCGATTCAAATATTTATTGAAATTTAAGAGGTTTCTTCGTTTCGTATGCTCTTTGAAGAAGATAAAAATAATTACACAGAAAATAATGATGAGCTGAAAGTCTAGTTTTCTCGATCTCCTTCCGTTCGTTAATTTTTTCAATGATACATTTTTTTTAAATCATTGTTAGGTCTTGCGATATTACGCAACGTTATGGCCGTTGTTAGTTTCACGATCGATGCTATTGTTTGTGTTAACTTTCATTTGCAGCTCAAAAATATTGTGATTTGTTTTTTTCAAGTTGAATATAGCAGCTAAAAACGTCGTTTCAATTCTACTAGTATTTTCATTTCATTCGGCGGGTTCCCAAAAGTTTCACAGCTAGGAAAAAAACAAAACGAACTAAATATCGCCGATCCCACACCCTAGGGAAATTTCCGTCTCGAGAGGTTCTTCAGAAAATAGAAAAAGCATTCTCGAATCGACGAAGCAAGATCGCACTCCTGCAGGATTTGCATTTCCTTGTTTTACTGATTTAAAAAGTGAGTCACATTTTTCGTGTTTCGACGATTCGAAGAAAGTGCCGAATTACGATCGAGTGTTCCGTGGTGTTTTCATTTTTTCCTCTAAAGACAAATTTCATAACAGTAATTAACTTTAATTAATATTTACACATTTACATTTTATTTCTTCTCGTATTTTTTCGCCCTCCTTTCACGCTTTTATTATTTTTATTCATTAATTATACTACGAAGCTTCGCGTACTATTTTTTAAACTATCTAACTAATTAATACAACCATTATGCACTGGGTGACATTGCCTTTATGTCTAGCATCTTGTGACGCTTAGCTCCTTAATGTTTCATTGTGTTCTTCAATGTGTAAAGTGTTATTAAATTTTCAGATCAAGTTTTTTTACCGGGTATTCAAATAGAGAGGAATTTATACACGTTTCCTTAAATGTATTATTTTGAATGAAAAACAAATAATACAAAATTAAAGAATAGGAATTGTGGACAATCGGCTAAATATTTTTGATTTTAATTGTTAGAGAGAAAATGGGGGAGGGGAGGAGAAGGGCAAAATCGATTTAGGGAAAAAGTCTGCGTACTTTCTTTTTAAATCCTCCAAAATCGTGTCTACAATTCTCCCCTCGCACTTGATTATCGCAGTTCGCTTTTTTGTTACTTTTTGTTTCTTCTTCTTTTCATTATTTCATTGTGTTTTCTATTTTTTGTAATTTCATCTTATTTTTATTGGCTCAAAAATCGAGTTTTGTACTTGCACGAATGTTGAGTTACGCCAGGCTACTTCTTCGATTTCATACGAAATTTCCAAATCATTTTTCTTTGTTTTTTTTTTTTAATCCATTGACACCCTCGGGGTGTCTGTATTTTTCTGTTTTTTTTCTTTGTAAATTATTTTCTTCTTTTTTTCTGTATTTAAAGATCCCCCAATTTTAACGCTTTCGTACAATGAAAAAATATACGTCAACACTTTTCGACTACAAGCTACGAAAAAACTAATTAACAAATTTAAATTTCTTCTTCTTCGTCATAAAACAAAAGAAATCTTTAAATTAATTACTTAGCTTGAACCGAATGAACCTTAGTTTGCCTTCGTCTGTCGTTTTTTAAACGCATTTTCTGTAATATACGCCCGACACATACCTCGTGTAATTTTTCCGATTATAAATTGCGACTGTTACCACAAACAGGCACACTTATAAATGGCAAGGCTTACAAAGAAAAAATATATATATATAAATACATAATCGCACGAGTGAAAAGCAAGAGAGAAAAAAGTGCTCAGTCTGTAACAGTCGACCGGTCAAATGTTCGTACAAAAAATTCGTGTCAGCCAAGTCTCCGAAATACTTTGTACACCGTGTTGTGTTGTTTAGATCACGACAAGCGTCTTCTGATCTTCAAAATTGAAAAAAAAAAAAAAAATGTAAAAATAAAAATAAATCGAAGATCATAAAGAAGTCGATCGAATCTTCTACCGTTAATACCAAATTTCTATGCATCTATTCATTAATATATACACATATCTGTATATGTATTTAGATTTTTATATTTATACCACCGCGAATTGTGCAGCGTGCTTGAAAACCTTAGCACTTGATTAATATTCAATGGAAACCCATAGAATCGATATTCAACATGTACCATTTATTAATAACTAATCATCGGGGATTTCACAATGAAATATAAAATATATATAGAGAATTCTTGGGCACGTGTCGCTGTTCAATCAACTTACTATTTTCTTTTCACCGTTTTTTTTTCTTTCCTATCATTTCTCTTCCTTTAATTAGTTAAAATTGTTTGAGCGAATGCAATTGCAATACCGCGCCTCACACACGTTTTCGTGTCTGAATCTCGTTAATTAGTTTTACACATATCGAATCTACAATAACTACCGTTTAGATATATAATTTGATGCTGTATCATCACAATATATGAAAGAGATATTATTCGTATTTACACGTAATTCGATAGACAACGTCAAGAGTGTTTTTGTGTACGACTTTAAACACCGTACACAATAATTCAATTACAATAACGATAAAAGTGGCTCGTTGTCGCTTTTTCTTTTCTTCCTCAGAGATCGAAACGCGAGTACGTCAAGAACTTCGCTCTGATTACTATCGTTTCACCTTTAGCCTAATTTCGTTGAAGAAACGAAGTATCGAGGGAGCGTCGAAGCCTTTTTCATGAAAGATTAAGAGTAAAAAAAAACGGAAAAATATTGGATGACTGCAATTATTTGAGTGTGATGAAGATAAAAATCCAAAAAATCAACTGTCAGGCGTTCGAATGATGTTGTCACAGTAATACTCATACTTTCCCAATGAGTTCAAAAGAAATTGCAACAATCTCGAATGCAAATTTTTCCCCTTCATTATAAGAGAAAAAATCGTATGAGAAACGCAAGAAAACTAAAATTGAAATGTTAGGCCGAGGCAAAAATGATGGAAATAGAAATAAAAACTGTTCTAACATTTCTGTCAAAAAGTCAACGCTGGAAAACATTTGTTTTTTTTTCTGATTCTATCAAATAGCTGTCTCGTCAAATTCTTTTGCTCGATTCTCTGAGTTTATTCCCTCGCTGGAAGGTCAAGTAAGAATTCAACAATAGTCTAGCGACAAAATAATGTGAGGATCGATCGCGGCAAATGAAAAATCTATTAGTTACCATTCTCCTTTCGTTTTTTGACCGTTTTTTCTTGTCTTTTAACTTTCTTTTAACTCTGCGTAGAATTGAAATAACTTCGTTATCATTACTACCTTCAATGACAGTTACGATCGTGGCGCTGGTGGTGGATGGCTGAAGTATGTTTTAGTGGATTGTTGACTCGCAGCGTTGAATATTTGTGATGTTGTGGTGGCTGTCGGGGCGACGGTGGAAAAACCACGTGGCGTCACCGGAGGTAAAGGTGGCGGTGGCGGTGGTGGAGGTGGCGGCGGAGGCGGCAATGTTAACGTCGTCGTCATCGTTGTCGTCGTTGGGAGAGCCGTTGTCGTTGGAAATTGCGGCGGATAGGGATTCGAGCCCGGTGGTGCTTGAGGCACTAAAAATTGTGGCGTCGGCGGTATTGAAATACCGATCGTTGACGCTGCTGCCGCCGCCTGTACTCCCGGCGAATATATCACCGGCGGCAAACTCTGCGGTACCGCAAATCCTTGGAACGTTACCGGACACGCTTTTCCTGGGAATTGAGGATAGTGAATCGCTGCTGAACCCGGTGGTGGTATGTAAGGCTGCGGTGGCAACTGAGGCAATGGATATGCGGACGTTACTCCTGGTATCACCGGCTGCGGGGGCGATCCAGCTTTTCGAGCTTTCAGTATCGCCTCTGCCGTCAAACCTGGACAATTTTTTTAAATATAATCATTTTTCCTCGTTTCAAATGGTTTTTTGCATTGAAATATCCGAGTTCAAGATTTAAAGACGTATTGCTGTTTAGAATTCTGTGTTCGAATGACATTTTCTGAATAGAACTTATTTTAAACTGTTCGAATCGTTTTCTTGTAATTCCATCACACCTATTGATTGTTTTTTTTAGAAACAAAGGCATATTATTTGCCGAACAAGACGTAATAGTTTAAAAATCTTGGAGGAAAAATTGGATACATCGTCATTTATGACAAACAAAAATATTAATTGGTAAGATCCTTTCCAGAAATTTTCGATGATGAAAAGGTCTTAAAATTCTTCATATTTCTCTGGTTTATTTGTACTTTCTATGCTTACCTTGTTTCCGTGCTCTTTCCTCCTCATCGTCGCTGAGAAATAGGCCAAACTCTCGTTTCAATCTCTCGGTAAGATTCTCGCGTTGTCGTTCGACGAGGGTTGGGGCGGCTGACCAGCCGATCGTGCCTTCTTCGCCACCTGCGAGTACACTAATTCTTAGCCTTTCACACCAGCCTCTTTTTTAAGAGTGGCCACGAACAAAAAAAGTACGAGTAAGTTCTCGCAATCTTTCGAATTCATGAGATTTTTAATCTCATTGTTGTCTCAAAAATCGACTAACCTTTGCGCTCTTCGGTCTCGTTGTTCGCAAATAGGGGAAGGGTCGTTAAACTGGGTAAATCGAGAGACGCTTTCGAAGTTTCTTCGTCCGAACTTAGGGACGATGTGCCGCTGCTTGCGCTGTCGGATCTTCCACGGGACGCACTTTTTTCCGAGGACGAAGGATCGTTCGATGGCTCAGGGTCTGGCGGTGTACCGGACGATTGTTGTTTTCTTTTTCTGTATTCCGATATCGAAAGCTGAAAAACAATAAAAATGTTTAGTTTAGTACCGATCGATTTAAAAAATAATTTCTTTAATCGTTAAGGCGATGTAAAATATTTCAAAATTGTAAGAAATTCTTCGAGTCACGTTTTTTTTCCTCTAAATCTGTTGAAGCTCCTGTTCGCATTGAAATCAAATAGTTTTTCAGTTCAATTTGTCATCACCTTAACGTTCTACTTTGAACAAATGATATTTAAATGTGAAATCATGGAATGCAACGAAAATTCGTATTAATTTGTTTTTCTGTTCGAAACTCAGTTTTTTCGCGAATTCAATTTGCAGAGAAAGTTATGGAGATAATTTCGCTGCACTACAATGCTGCACATTTTGACATCATTTGCCTAATCAAGGACAACACGTAACCATAACCGCGCCATGCATCGATGATTACTTTCTCAAAAATGGAAATTCATTCGTTGTCAATCATATATTTTTGAAAAAAAAAGAATAAAACTTTAAACGAAAGAAGATTTCAGTACGTTTGAAACATGCAATTTGGTCGCAAACATGCTACAATGTTGAACCTACGAATTCTTTGGGATATTTAACGCGTGTATTTTTCAAATGCTTCAAAATATCAAGAATTTAATGTTTGATCAATTCTTAAGAGTTTAAGCATTCGTTGGATTATTCACACGCGTTAAGTATTCACAAATAGATTAAAGGAAAAAAAGAAAAAAGCAGTCCACCCTAGGCGAACTCTACCACATTCCTACCGTTCTAACCTTGCGCTTGACTGGGGTCGGAGCGTCTTGTTTGAGAGGAGGTGGCGCCGGCATCTCGTTAGGCACGACGGTCCGCGGATCTTTTAATCTCCGAATTTCCGGTTGTGGAATATCTTCTTCTTTCGTAAGATTGTCTTCGATCGGTTTGTTATTCGGGATGTGAATTTCGGTGGTATCCGGAACATTTTCTACAATAATTTCTTCGAGCCTATCACACATCGGTGGAGGATTGATGCTTTCTGCGAGATCAGTTTCGTTGGTGACTTTGGGTGTCGAATCATCGTGGTCCATTTGTGACCCGAGTAAATTCCTGAGTGCGGTTGACATGATACTTTTGTCATCGCCATTTTCTGATATTTCGCTCGATTCAAGGTCAATCGTAGATTCGATAATTGCGGCTTCAACGAGTTCAAGTTGTTTCTTCGACATGCCCGTGGACTCGGGTTTCTTTCTTATACGTTCGCTCAGAGGTGGAATCGATTGAAAAATTTTTGGATCATCAGCAGAAGCGATATTTTCGACCATGTCCATGCTCGAGGAGACCGAATCGAACATCGATTCTTCGGAAGATCCTAGTGACACCGTTTGACTGACTTCCTGTTTGACAGGTTCAACCTCCGACGTTGTCTTTGACGAGGCCTCCTCCGTTGCATCGTTAGACGCGTCTTTGATATCTCGCGTGTTTTCGAATTCCTTAAATCTACGTTCCTCCAATGGCTGTTCCTCGAAATTATGGAATTTTGGTGACGCTTCGTTGTACTTGAGATCCTCGATGTCGTGGTCCTCCGAGTCCGAATCTTCTTTCGAACTTTCCATTAGACCCTCGATTCCGTCCATGCTTTTATTATCACGCTCTGAACTCGTCTCTATTTTTTCCTTGTAATCATTGCCGTCATCGCCAGTGATTTTTTTCATTTGTGCCTCGACGTCAAATTCGTCAATCGATGCGTTGTCTTCCGAACGAACCTCCTGCGATCTTTCATAAATAATCGGCTCTCTTGCGTCGTCATCTGATTTTTCATTCTCACTGGCGATGCTCACAATCTCAGCGATACTGCCGCCGAACTCGAGCCTCATTTCAGCCACTCGCTGCTTCAGCTCAGCATCAGATTCCATCGCGGCGATCGGCGAACTAAGATCTTCCATTTCTGTGTCCGGCTCATTCTGATCGACGATCTCAACTGTTCCTTTCTCGATTTCTGGCGATCGTGTTTCTCTTTTTATTAATGGTTTTCTTTTAACACTCGTGATGAATGAATGCTCAGATTTGACGGACGGTTCGTCAGGCTCGTGCTCACGCTTCAATGACACTTTTGTTTCTGTTTTAATAAAAACCGACGATTTCACGTCCAGTCCTTCCTTCGTATTCATCGGCTCCGCTTTAATCAAACTTTTCGAATCTACCTTCATCTCCTCAGACTCGAGTTTCAATGTTGCGGCTGCCAACTTTGTTTCCGAAATTTCCGTATCAACCTCTTTCTTCACTTCCATTGTCTCGACAGCAATTATTCGCGACTTTGCCTTGCTCTCCGAAAAAGCCGTTTTTTCCAATTCAAAATTTGTCTCCTCCTTCATTGTTTCGGTATCGAAGTCCACGCGTACCTTTCCCTCCATCGAAACCGGCGATTGTGGATGTTCGACGAAATCGTGCTAAAAGTAAAAAGGAACGAGTTTTCTAATTGTTTTTGTAATTATTTTAGCACTTTTCTGGTCATAATCGACGATAACAAGAATTCGGACTATATTCAAATATGAAAGATCATTACCTCGTTATTGGACAGAGTCGAATTGGCGTTGGTAGAGTCCGGAACGAGTAGTGTCGGTGTAGTTGGGGGAGTATAATTATCAGAGGACAAGCTCTCCCTGGCGATGCGTCGTTTTTTAGGTGGAGCAGCGACGATTTCGTTAGGTGGACTTTCGGGTCTGCTGTTGGGTGAATCGCATTCTTCGGAGATGGCTTGACGTAGCCACCGTTTCTTAGCGGATCCCGAAGAGACGGGACAAGTGGAATTGGTGTTTGTAGTTTGTTTTCGTTGAGGTGGTGAATCAATGATACCGGAAACGGAATTGGCGGCTTGTACGAGAGTAGCGAGGCCTTTAGCGGCGTAGCTTTGAGTCAAAAACTCCGGGGACGGATCGGTGGGTGACAAAAAGTCCGTTGGTCTAATCGTGGAGGGATTGTTAGCAACGGTGCAGGCGTTAGTGTTAGAAGCTGTGGTTGTTGGTGAAGAAACTCCAGAAGTTTGGGCCTGGAGCTGTGGTGGATCGGGTGATTCTTTGAGCCACTCATTCATGAGTACTTTCTTAGTTTTTGGAAATTTAAATCCTGGTGCGAGAGGTCCAACGGCAGCTGCAACGAGAAGACAAGCCGAGGAGAGTGGAGTGGACGGAGTGGAGCTTTGCGAGCTGCTACTCGCGCCACTGTCGCAAGTTGGACTTTTGTTGGGAGCCACTTGTTGGAGCGTCGGTGAGCTGGGTCCAGGAACTGACGAAGAATTAGCGAGTGCGAGAAGAAGCCCAGCGGCGGTTGGTATCGTCTGATTGTTGTCACGAGCGAGATTATCGTTATCCGCGTCTTTGGTGGGCGTGTGTAACAAACGCGGTGAATAAGAGGATGTATCGCGATTGGGTAAACACATGTGTTGACTGGATGACGGTGGCGATTGCATAGTGGAGCTTTCTTCGCCGGACGAGAGATCCGAATCGGCAGAATTCAATCGAGTTCTTCGGTTACTGCTCTGCGAGTGTGAACTACTAGTTGTTCGCGCTCTGCCCTTGCGTCTCTTTCGTCGTATCGGTCGTTCGATGCTGTGTTTCGATTTCGCTGTATGATGCAACGCACTCTCGCGTTCATCGTTATCACTGTGAGCACCACCGGATTCTTTGCGCTGAGCGTTTCTCGCCTGCACTTCCTGTTTCCTCTGCTCGGCTTTTTCCAATCTCTCGAAAGCTTTCATAATAGCTTCCATTTTACGCTCCTCACGAGTCATTTTTTTCTTATCTTTTTTCGATTCCTGAGGAGGAGGTTGAGTCGGTGTCGC
>JACEOJ010000090.1:2852004-2898988 GCA_013761285.1 Campoletis sonorensis
TTGTATCACTTGAGTCTGTTGATTCGAAATTTGCTGTTGCTGTTGTTGTTGTTGATTGATCTGTTGCTGCTGATTTATTTGTTGTTGGCTCGTAGTTTGCTGCTGGCATGAGATTGGTTGATTGATTTGTTGTGTCGGCTGGACCTGATGGGATTTTTGATTCGAATGATTCGCAGTATTCATCAACATTTGTCCCTGTACAACTTTTTGATTTGTAAATACTTGTTGCTGTTGTTGTTGTTGCTGATTCGTAGGTTTGTTAGCGACGTTTGTCGTTACGACGGTTTTTCCTTGAATCGATGGTGACTGCTGTACTCGTTGCATACTCGCGTTGTTCATAGTTTGGTTCACAGTGATTTGTTGATTGGTACATTGAGCCGAAGAGGTCAGAGACGCTTGTTGTGATTTGGTTTGAGTGAGTACACGAGAAACTGGTGTTCGCTGGACGTTGACCTGCTGATTATTTTGAGGGCCACTAATCGTCTTGAGTTTTTGAAAATTCATCGTTTGCGAGCCACCACTCAAAGTGCCTGTAATTGGTAAACCCTGAGTGGTCTTGACTTGTATCCTGTGAATATTCTGCAACGAACCAAGAGCGTTTATCGACTTTATTCCTGCGAGGCTACCAACCACGTGCTGTACCGGTACTTGTTGCAATTTGGGCTGCACGACTGAGCCTTGAGGCACCGCTGTTAACGTCGCCATCGTCGTTTGTTGCTGTGAACTTTTGTTACATTGCAACGTCTCGTAGTTTGTGCTCGTTAGTTTAACCGATTGATTAGAATTCTGCGTGCAAACGGCGGCTATTTGGGCCTGGCTCAAAGAAGGACAAACGAGATTGTTGCTCGTTGGTGTTAACGTTGCTTTCATTGTACTTTGAGAAACGTTTCCTCCTGTGGACGACGAATTTGTCGATGAGATAACGGCGCTGTTCACTACAGCATTGATACAGGGATTGGCGTTTGTACTAACGAACTGTTGGATATTTCCACTCGTTGGCAACTTTTGTGATACGACGCGAGTCGTCAGCGTCTGAGTCGTGTTCGTCGTTTGTGAGCACGTGACTTTCGAGACTTCCTTGATCGCCCTACCGGAATAAACGAGCGTTGCTTGTGGCAACTGCTTGTTACCAGTGGAAACTCCACTGCTAGTGATGTTCGATCCTGGATTGTTGCATGTTTGGATCGGTAGATTTTTAGGATTTTGCAAAATCTGGCCTACCCTCGATTGCTGATTGTTGGCTGGATAAACTGCCGGTAATTTGGTTGACGAACAACCACTTGGCTCAACAACCGTTGTTGTGTCACGTGCGATTTGCAACACCGACGACGACGGTATCGGCACAATGTCCGAACTCGATGCCGTCGTTGTTTTTGAATTATTACTGCAAATATTAACATTTTTGCTATCACGCTCGTCGACGTTACTCTCCAGCTGTAAAACGAAACTCATAGTTGTTGTCTCCGGCGGTTTCGCAACGACGTAGTCGATAATGTTGTTACTTCTTGTGACCGTGACGTTAATATTGTCTGATAAATTGGCAGCATCGCTGCTACCGATGCACTTTTCACGAGGTACAACACTCGAAACTGCTGTACCGATCGTTGGTATCACTATTGCTGCTGCTGCTGCTGCTACTCCTCCTCCTCCTCCTCCTTCTGATGATGGCGTTGATACTCCACAGACTTGTCCCACCGGCGATAACTTCTCTTCGCTCACCACTAACCCTCCACTTCCGCTTCCTCCTCCGCCTCCTCCAACCGGCCCACCAGCCCCCGTTAACTTGATAACCGACGGGGTCGACGTCTTGAAGGCTTTTGACGATACGTTGCTGATCGAAATTCCAACCCCGAGGAGTAGATCGGGGCTTTCTTGACTGATATCCTTGATTTGGTATCCTTACCAACCCCTTCCGATCCTCCGATCCGACTAAGCTCTTGAGCTATTTGAGAACTTTCGACCATATACTGAAATTACAAAAGAAAAATTCACGTTTTTTAAAACTGTTTTCATTTTGACATTTTATTGTTTTTCTACTTAATAATTTTGATGTTTCCGGAGCTTGAATGATTTTTGTACAACGTAATATTAGTGGTTGTAGCTTTTGATTATGTGTGGACAGTCAATATTTTGCAGATTTCAATCATTACATGATTAATGTTTTTCCCACACTTTTTTCTGGTCAGCGCGGATGTTACGTTTCCCAGGGGTTGTTCGTGTTACGAAGTAGTGGGAAAATTTTGGAAAAAATCACGTAGTTTATTTGATTCTTATATTAAAAACCTCCGTTCAGATTTTTTGAAAATCAAGCTCGATGTCGATTTAAGTGGAGCGACAGGTTTTACAGTGCTCATAAAAATGAATATGGGCCTGGACACGAATTACCGACGTTGATCGAGTGAGGGTAAAGAGTTGTTACGTTCAAAAAAAGAAAAAATAATCATTTTATTAAATTTGAAAGATTGACACTTTAAGAGGATGAAAGATGGCAGCAATTTTTGAAAGTGTCTTTTTTTGTCGAACAGTGTCGAAATTTATGTTTTCGAAAAATAATCAAAAAAATAGAAACGATGGGGTTGCTCCGACGACTTTTTCAAGCCTTTCCTTACTTTCTATTATCGCTATTTAATACATTTTCTTCGTGTTTCTCTTAATTTCGAGTGGAATATACATTTTTCTTCAATCGAATTAAAATTTAAACGAAACTTTCCTACCGGAAATAGGAAAAATCTTAAACATAGTAACGAAATTGTTCATCTCAATAAATCTCGTGTTTTACTTTCTGCGGCAACGAGGAAGAGAACGCATGCGTTTTTTTGATAAAACTCTCAACAGTAGCTGCCATATTCAATGCACAAGTTGAAAAAAAAACGCCGGAAGCGTTTATGTATAAACGCATACACGTATAGTAGAATTCTCGTATGAACGATCAGCCGAAAGAATCTGTAACGAATAGCTTTCACGAAACATTTGAAACTACTCGTTTGTGAGTGGTTTCGATATAGCGACTGAGCTTATCGGTGCATCGTTTCAAAATCGTTTGATATTCGAGTGTCAGAAACATACGGCTGATGCTTTTGTAATTTTCTTTTTTCCATCCTCAACTGCGAGTTATCCTTTTTTCCTATATTTCGGGTTTATTTTTATTCCTGGTATGACAATTTTTGTCTTTTTTGAAATTGCTACAATTATTTTCGCAATCCGGTCCTAGGATTCTAAAATCAACTCAAAAATAGGAAGAAAATGTACAATTTTTTTAAATTATAAGAAATCTATAAAAATCATAATATCTTTCAAAAAGTTGTGTTCATTTGTTTTTCGAACGTTTAATGATATTCTTTAAAGCTTTGTGAAGGAATAAATCGATGAATCATTCAGTTCTCATTTTAGGATAAAATTTGATATGGGACAAAAAAGAAATATTGAGTCCAACATCTCAGCGTTTTATTACGACTACTCTCGTAATGTTGTGACCAATTTATTTGACCCACAAAGTATGATTAAAAAATTCCAAAGGAAAATAGCATTGGAAATAAAAAGAAGAAAAACGCTTATGTCTCATTGTAACTTCGTGACGGAATAAGAATTATAATTAGGCAAGAAACCAATACTGTTGCAATCGATTATCGATTGAATACAATTGGTTAACGGGTAGGAATACATCCGGTTATTGTATGGCACGTAATATCGTCGATAAATGAAGACAGCAGTTCGAGTGACAGTGAGAGGGCCAAGCTCAACAAGGTTGCACCTTGGCGATCATTTCATTTTCGTCACGAAACCATTGACGACTGAAAGACACGAACATTATCGTTGTCCGAGGTTAGGTCTCGAACGATTGAGACGTCATGAATTTTTTTTTTTATTATAAAAAATATATTTATGGAAGAACGAGAGAATGCACTTACGCACGACATCCTATAAAATCGTGCGTGAGCCCTCACACTACAAATAACCTCTTGTACGATTATGTTCTACACACATTTGTGTTTATACACCAAACTCGCGTCGTGAAGGAAACGAAACGAGTGAGTCATTCCCATGAATATGCGTCGTATATTGAGCTTGGGAGTGGCATAAACACAAAATGTGTGTTAGAACATCGTATTATGTATATTTATAAGTGGAGAAGTCGGCAGAGAACCGACCAGCGAGCCCCTTTCAATAATGAATTCCTGTACAAGCTGAGAAAATACAGTTGAAAAATATAATCTGTCATTATCGTTCATTTTAGCGCCGTGCTTTCTCGTCACGTTTTTCATCTCATGCTTTGTTTATTCGGATCTGAGAAAATGAAAAAGTTCTACCAAATTGATGTTACAGATAATTATTAACAGTTTTTAGATCGATAAAGCATTTCGAAATTGAAACTCAATATGCAAACAAAAAAGAAGTTAAAAAAAAAGAAAAACATCACGATTCGTTGAGATTAGAAATAATATTTCGTTTACTACGTTCAGTGTTTACATTAAAGATCAATTCGGTCTCTGACGTTTAAGAAGTAGTTGCTAAACTGCATGAACCCTCGGCATGTTTCCAAAAGGTTAACATTTTTGGTGCCCCGATTAGAAGGTCACGTACCAGACGATGAAAGAATGTAAATAAATGAGCGAGTGAAGCACTGAAAAAATAAAAATAAGGAATACTCTTTGCGTTTGAACGATGTAAATTTCGAAAGGATTTCAATTTCGAAAGAATGAAGGGAAATGTTTAAAATTCATCGTTTCGCATAAGTGAACAATGGATATGAGGCCCGAAGGAGGTCAAATGCTCGACTAATTTGCTTCAGACAATGTCTCGTTTGAACGAGAATACGATAAAAAAAAATCGGGTTCGCCACCGTTGGTCCGTCTCTTGGAAATTCAAATATTAATTCTTTCATTTTCGGGGCCGAATTACGTGCCAAAAGAACATACGTTCAGCGATACTTATGCAGTGACTATATCGTTGCTTTCGTTCGCGGGATTGTATGACACGAAGTATGTAAAAAGCTTGTGTACGCGGGGGTTTTGCTTTCGCGACAACCAGTTGAGGCTCTCTCTCAAAACGGCCACACACATAGGCAACCTCTCTTTCCACTTCTCTCTCTCTCTCTCTCTCTTTCTCTCTTTCGCATTGTGGCCAGTTCCGTTGGCAGCAATGGGATCTGCTGCAGCTACGACCTACTTGGCGTACCTCGACCCTTGTGCATTGATTCGATCCTCGAACCCAAATTACATATTCCCAAACGAACTAATACACACAAACACACTTACGAACACATGACGTCGTCCAGGGTGCGCACGAAATTTGTTCTGTATCTGCCTGCAGATTCGTTTGTGTTGTGAGTTAATTACCGAAATTGATGTAAAATGACAATATATGGTTTTTCCTTATTTGTTGTTGGGTTTCTACGAAACAGTGTGTGTATTTGTTTCTTGTTGACCCAATTTTTTTTTTCTAAAATATCCATTGTAGGCGTTGAAATGTAATTGTAATTTTTTTCATTTTTTATATCTTATATCGTTGCAGTTCGAATTTCGACGAACTTGAAGTTCTTATTCACGTCTTGACCGCCATTTTTAAACGATCGAAAATTGCTATTTCGAGACTAGAGTGACACAAGATTTTTTTTTTCAAAAGCACCAAAAGTTGCTCAATTTTAACAATGATCCGAAATCGTTACAATCTTTCGAATAATTTCGTGTGTCGGTCACAATCAATCAAGATTTCAGTTACCAACCGTCGGTACATTTGTAGGAATAATTCCGAGGCGACATCGAGGGAATGTTTCTTTTTTTTTTTTACTAATGTTTGGATTTCTATTAGAAAAATGCAAATATGTTGTCCACCATTTATTTAGGTTTAAAAATCTTTAAAAATGACAGAAAGACAGTTCGCAAACAAAGAAATGAACTCAAATTAATGAAACCAGAGAAAAAATCGGACGCTAAAACGAATTTCAAATAAGCAAAAGAATCGATTTCGTAACGTTCTCATAAATCTGTCAGGTGCGAATTCATGAATTAACAAAAAAAAAAAAAAAAAAAAACGTTTTATACACGTACGACAAAAAGCTAGCCAAACATTGAACACAAAAAAATTTGATGAAAATTTTTTGGTGGTTCCATTTAAAACTCATATTGACAGAAGGAAGGTGAGCCGGTTTTGCAGGATTGTTGACAGAATCGAGGCTACAACGTTTACGAATGTCTTTTTGTTCTTCGAAAGGGGGAAAGTTTTCTCTCCGAGCTGTTTAAATGCATTTGAACGATCTTTCTCTGTGTGTCCATGTTTGTTTGTGTGCAAAGCGTCGAAGAGAGACCAGTGAAATATCTCAGGACCTTGTCGTGCCTCGCCAGTAACCGGTATCCGTTGTTTTTTCTCTCTTTCTCTATCTCTCCGTCTCGTCTTCTTCTGTAGTGCGACCGTTTGCCAGCAAATACAATCCAGCAAAAGGGAGACAAAAAAAGGGTGAAAGGGGATAAAAGGGCCAAGGCGTCGAGAGGGACGAACGAAGAGAGTATGTGCAACTATTGCCCACGATGTGGGTAAGGATCTCGATGAAGATAATCGGTTTGTAGGCTCTCAACCAGTGGCAAAAAAGTTGGATAAGACCTCGCTAATCGTTGGTCAAAAATTCAGCTATTTCCTATTTCTACATGAATGGTCTTTCGACCAAAACGGTTGAGCCAAAAACAGGGAAATTACTATCCTTGGCATTTAACGAAAAGTCTTCCTTTTGTTGCCCGAATTTCTTTCTTCTTTTTTTGTTGTATTTTCACGTTTGTTATGTTAATTTTTCTGCCCTGCACCGGACAAACAATTCCTCCAGTACCCGTCCACTCAGGTTTCGAGGCGGTAGGATCATTTTTATTTTAGATTTTCGAAAATACGAGGAAAGTGCTATTATTTACATATTTTTCAAAAAAAAGTTCAAAAGAGTCTATTTCGTTGTCCTTATTCCCCATCGTTCCGATTATTTCTAATTCTAAATTTCGAAACTAGTCAAATTTCTACCCAATTCGAGTTAAGAGTGACTCTCACAAAAAAAAAGTTGATCTATAAGGATCAATTATTCGATTTAAAAAAAAATGAATTGGCAAATTTTCTACGAGTTTTCCTCTTTGGCTGATTCCTCATGGTCAAATATTCGGTAGGACACTAGATAAAGTGAAACAAGTTGGAGAGGAGAGGGAAACAAAGAAAAATATACAAATGTCTGGTTTCGACCAAAAGGACCGCAAATCTTTTCGCCAGTCGATAATCCAAGTGAGAAAAGTACCATAAGCCCATACACGAGGGATGGAGAGCCTCGGATAAACTCTAGACATTTAGAAACATTGCAAAAGCACGCGATATTCCGAACACCCCAGAAAAGCTTTTGCTGCTCGTTTCTCTTCCATATAATCCTATCCTCCATCTCTCCTCCTGTTTCCCTTCCTCTTTCGTGTATAAATATTCAACGAAGTGAAGTTTATTACCGGAGAGTCGACCATGAAAACGAATAGAGAATCTAAGCGCAAAGTCCCGCCATCTCGCGGCTGCATCGAATAACTATGCGTACCTGTTTGCTAATACGCGTAATTCAAGTGGAATTCCGAGAGGTCGATACTTTTGGAATTTGAGTTATTGCAAAAGAACCGAAATCCCCAATTTAAAATTTTAGTAATTTTTTCTTCCCTATATTTCAATAGATAATAATGTTACGTGACAGAAAAATGCGAATTTCCAAAAGGACCAAAAAAAGTGCTTCACGTACTGATTATAAAAGAATGCAAAAAATAAAAATGTTTCAGCAGTTGTACGAAAGGATTTTATCTTCGTCGAGACTGACATAAAAATTCAGAGCATCGAATAAAGTGTGAGTATGCGATTAATTTGCTAGTCGACGACGCGTCGTTCAATTATTCGAGAATATCGAGTCGCAAAAGGTCTCGGGGTCAGGGGACAACACGCGGGAGAGTAAGAACGAGAGCTCGGGAATCAGAGAGACTCGAAAGACTTTTGCCGAGCACTATGTGAAATGTACAGTGAACGGCAATTGTTGGTTCTCCATGTGTATGTTTACGTGTCTGTGTGGTGGATAAAACGTGCTCTATGGGCGCCATCGCGCGGACGGCGGGGCATTATTACGGTGCGAGCACGGATTTCCTTTCTCGTACGTACGTTGTAATGCACAACCAACGAAATATACACGCTTTGTGCCGCGCCACGAGAAGGGAAAATCCTCCAAGTCTTCAACTCGTGTTTCTCGGTTTAAAAGCACGAGAAAATCCAGTACAATCATCGGATTAATCACTCGAGAATGCAACCACTCACGTAGAAAGATGAAAGTCTATCCTTACATTTGTATTTACATCTATGAGTGTTTTTATGTGTGTGTGTACAGACGACAACACAAAGCTGCATATTCCGCCATACTTTCTTGAGTCCCCACCCGCAAAAACCATGAAGAAAGGACTGGTGAGACTTCCTTCAAAGTCCCGCTTTTTAATTTAAACACGATTCACGATTAATTATTCATTCAATCTGTGGACGAGATACTCTGAGAATGAGCAACGAAATAATTCACGTACGAAATAGTGTTGAGTATTCACGTCCGTCCAACGCGACGCAATGTCAATTTTTTTCATTGGAAATGACCTTGAATGTCGCGAAGAAAAAAACCTCCCGGTTTTGAAAATTCTTCATACGAAAAAAAACACGAAAAAAAAATCGTCAACGAAGTGTTTACGTCCGGAACGAGTTCAAAATACATGAGAAACTATATCCTATCATGGAAATATTAATTCAACGACATTATTCATGGAACAATTCCTAAAGAATTCTTTTGAAGTTCCGGTAAAAAAAATGAAAAAAGGAGTTAAGATGTTGAGTATAGATTTCTTAAGGTAGAGTTCTCGGGTAACGTGGCGAGAGAGTTTGCAAACGATACACAAGAGTATACCTTTGTGTAAAGGACGAGGGAGATCCTCGGCGTTGCTATTCGATCTTTTACAAGCGAGAGCAGCTCTCTGGTTAACGTGTAGCAAAAGAGGGGAGGAGGAACGCCGACGAGAAGAGTATGTAGGAAAGGCAGAGCAGCCAGGAAAGACGACATCGTTGCTGGTGTGCTGCTGCTGGGCCATTGTGCAGAGCTCGCCATTTCATCCAAGGTTATAAACTCCAGCATATAAAACGTACACGCACGTTCATCTCCTCCCCCTTCTTTTCTCTCTTTCTCTCTCACTATTTCTTTCTCGATGTGTTTGCGAGATCTGTGTGCCTCGCGTAGTTTTAATGTGGGTCTTCCTGCAGCGACTTAAATATTGCATCGTCCCAGCTAAAAAACTATGGAATTTATCATTATTTCGACATCCATTACCTGAGCTCTTTTCGTTCAAACTTTTGATATTCGAGTGCGTTTTAAATGATGTTCAAGTTTGTATCGTTGGAATGCAACAAAGTTCCTTTTTTTTCTTTGTAAGAGCCCAAAATTTCTATGCGAGTCATGATTATTACACGATAGCTTATTCCCCAACCAAAAAAACTAAATTTACGAGATATATTATGATAATTTCAAAATTAAACAAATAATTATTCGACAAAATAGTTTTTCTGGCGTCCAAACGATGCATTTTTTCCCTTAAATTAATCATTTTCTATATTTTCAAAGATTTCACGCGAATAAGTTTCAACGAAAATTTTACATCGACAATTAACTAATTTATAATCAAATTCAGTGGCACGTTGAATTTTCCTTTTTTGTATATCTACTAAATCTCAGAATTATAAAAGATCTATAAAAACTGCTAATTTTTTTTCTGTTGCTAATGTTCGTTGTTTTTTTTCAATCAGATTTTCCGTATAGATACTGAATTCTGTGATTTTCCTAAACATTATTGTCAAGGGTTAAAGTTCATTGCTAAGCATGAATGATGCATTTGAGTCTGGTTGGAGAATTAGAAAATATTCAAAACGAGTCTTTTGACTTATTTGAAGCTGCGCTAAAGCTCGGCACATTGACGCGAATTGCTCGTGCGCGGAGAGAGTTCCTACCACGAAACACATGGAGAGTTGAAGAGGGAGAGCGAGAAAAAAAAACGTAGAGTTCGGTCGAAACGATGCACTAGTCTGCAGAGTCCATCGAGAATTATTATGACCACGATAATAATAATAACGAAAATGCCTCTCTCGTGCGAGTGCTCGAGTCTCGTTCGAGATGGCGGTACTCGAGATACTTAGTGCGTTCTCTCATTTTTCTCTTTTTTTTTTGCCTTCACGTATATGTGTATATTTCTTTTTTTTTCGCGGTCTATATGATTTTACTGTACAGAATTTTGACGTTTATGGGCATGGTGTAGACGTGTGCGAAAACGATTACTGCGCATCCATTTGAGCTTTACACGTTTATTACGCGTCTAATGCTTGACTGTGCATTATTTTCTTTGCATAATATCTGTATGATGCAGTCGATAACCACACTGCACTACTTGCGATACGATGATTTAAAAAACAAATTTATCATTGTTTCGATCTATATTTATATTTTAATTACTTCAACGCAGCAATGCTTGGTGACTATCAATCATGCAAATTAAAATGCTTTGAGAGATAAAATGTGATAATTGTATTATGTGTAAAATTACTAAATAATGTTCGGGTACACATGTTATTTTCCGATTGAGTAAACCCTGCAGGGTATTATCCTAAGCTCAATTATCTTCTGAATATTCCGAACAAAAAAGGCCATGGAATTTGAACAACATCCCTAGGAGAATTCATCATATCACACCATAAAACGTCATCACATACCATACATCATAACATCATCATAACACAACATAAATCATACTTTCACGACACATATGACAAGTACGCACACAAATACATGAAAATAATAATTTTCATGTTTTTTTTTTATCATTTTATGCGATAATCCTATTCGCACAACTAGTTTTTTTTTTTTTTTTCATCAAAATCAACAGACACTATTTGTGTAATAATCGAGCGACTATTTCATTTATAAGAAATACATCGATAGGTGGCGTATAATATTTGCAAATCGGATTAAAATACTTGCAACTAGTAATGCATTTTCAAGTGAATGATTATGGAATAATAGTAATAGTAATAATGTAAAACAATGTCGTAATGACGTTCAGCTTATGGGATATTATTGAATGGGATATTTTCGTAAGGGAATATTCTTTTCATTGGGATATTTATGCCAAGTTATTAATGGTCAGACATTATGGCAGAAGTTTTTGTGAGTCATTTGATGGTCATTTCACGTCATCAAAATAAATAGACAATTCTTTTTCGTATTGTAGTTGACATTGGAAAAGATCTGCATAGATTCTCCCGTAAATAATTTTCAAATTTACTTGTTTTTTCATGTTTTTTAAAATACTTCGGTGATGATTGTCACACGTTTGACAGCCAAACGTCAGTTGAAAGAGAATTTTGAAAGTATTGATTGAAAATATTTTGCAGAATTTGTGAACGGTGACGGATTGTGTACGTTTTTTTGTTGTGAAATTTTATGTCGTGTTGACGAAATTTTTCACTTATTTAACGAATCATTTTTTGTCCACAAATTTCTTCAGTGATTTTTTGGAAATTTTAATATTATACATCGATATGCAAGTAGTGCTGAAATTGATTAAAATTTTTTTAAATTCAATTTCCTGTACCAACACGTGACTCGTCAATCAATCAAATTTAATTGATTTTATTTAATCTATTTCATTGTCACTGCAATGTATTCGTTTTTTTATATTTCGTACGTGGACATATTAATTTGCTCACCGAGCCGGGGTAATTGGAGCATCCGTTTTATCGCAACAACCGGATATCTATCTTTCCTTCGACTTTTGCATGCAACGTCAATAAAAGACGCAATATATTTACCGTGTCCTCGCTGATTACAAACATCTGTAGTTTTCGCGTTTATTCTACGGTGCATTCAAAGAGAGTGCCGTCCACATTTATTCCCTATCGCTAATCTCATTCGTGTTCTGTCAAGCCAATAAAGATTACGCGACGAGGTGGTTTGTTGCTCGAAATGTATAAGACACTATTTCAACCAACCTCTCGATATAACCACAATTATTTCGTTATTTGCAGTAAATAAATCAGCTTTGGAATAGCAAGAATGACAAAAAATTGCATTCCAATTCTTTTCGTTTACATGTTTTTCAATGTAATTTCAAAATTGCTGCTAAGGTGAATTTCGTGGCTTTCAATAATTTTACAAACTGGGTCATTTTGATACAGTATAATTTTTTAGCGTTGATTATCTCCATCCTAGGAATATTTTCAAGAATTGCCACCGCTTATTCGACAGATTTAACGATTTTTTCACTGAAAAAAATGAGCACAGTACATTCGTCCCAATAAATCTTTATACTGGAAATTTCGTCATGCCACATTTTTTTTTTTTTTTCAAGACATGACCTTGTTCATGAATTCACCGCCGGTTGTTGATCTTAAAGATATTAAAAACTAAAAATATTACGATTTTTCAAGTCAAATTATTACTTTTGCAAAAGTCAAAGTTTTCAATCATTTTTGTAAACAACCAAATTCTATGTTTTTCTAATATTTATGTTCAAATATTAGTCTTTCAAATATTCAAGTTTTTTTTAAAATAAAGTAAAAACCGAACAAATTGCTACCGGTGACAGGCGGATGACGTGTGCTCCGGGTCGTATTGACTCAGTCTGTCAATGCAGTGGCCGATTTGAGTGTTTAATCAAAACTTGAATTGGAAGCGAAGAAAAAAACGAAAAAACATTCAACAAAATTTTGATCCATTTTTTTCCACTCTTCTGACATTTCTTTTGGTCCAGTAAACTGATACATTAAAAAATATTTTAAATGAATTATACCATGAATTCGATCATTAAAATATGTTGGAAAAAAATGTGCAATTCGAATATGACAAAAAATAACTTTGCCATTTCGCAGAGCGAACGAATTTCTAGTAAAAAAGTTGTTTGTTCGTTTGGAGGGCATAACTCAACGGCATAACTTCGTACTTTCGATAAAACCCAAACTCTTGTAAATTTCAGAGAATTCGATATAACAACGTAACAAAACTAGGATCGATTTTTCTACGGTTCAAGTTTGAAGCGTTACCGGGTTATATTTCAGCGAAATACGAAGTAAAGTAGAAAGATCACGGATACATGAGTGTTTGATACAATTTGAACCAGAATTGTATACGAAATCTTCTCAAGTGCAAATATCGCATAAATTTCGATTACAAAAAAAATCTCATATTCCTCTCACTCTACATTTGCAAACAAATAAATTTACTTTTCTTGTAATTCCAAAAGTTAACGATCAAAATTGGTAGAATTATAAACATATTGTGTTCAGTGTGTCACAAGTTCTTACTCTTCGAAATAAAATCGTTCGTTACTGGTTATCGGGATCGTATTTGTAGTCGACAATAATATATTTATTCCAAAAGGAAAAGAGAACAGAACTAAAATTTTGTTTTAAAAACTTTTTTTTTCTAAAGTGTTATTCATAGAATCCCGAGCACGTGTAGATTAAAAAAAAAAAAATGTCAAAGACTGAAAACAATATGGAAAATTTCTAATTATTCGTAAAAATATGTGTCACTGTCAATTCTTAGATTTTGGCATATCGAGGCAACTCTTTTCGATTGCATTTTTTCTCTGTTTTGTTTTTTATTTGTACGACAGATCGCATCGAACCGGAGCAAGCTCCGATGGTCCCTATCCCCGTTGCATTTCCCTCTTCGTCCATATGAAAGCTTTCCTCGGTTTTGCGGTCGATACGAATTTCGCCTAGGTACACAGGTACATAGGAGCGAACACACAAGGAAGCTTTTTATGTACGTGAGAAGCTCTCGACACTCGGGAATTGCGTGGCAAAGCCAGCTTTTGCGTTGGTATATCAACCCAAAACCTCACCCTCTCGTCTGCCATCAGACCATCGCTGCTAGTTCTGATGCATGCGAAACATTCCGCTATGCATATCCGCGACGTGTAACGATACGATGCAAGATACGGTTTAATAGACAATAAAATATGAAATAATATATTTACTGTGCCTTGTTATCCTGTGCTCCCCAAATTCAATAATATCTTCATCAAATTTTCCGTCTATCAAATAATAATAATCTTGTAACCATTCGGGAAATAATTCAACTATCGCAGTTAAAAGATAAACAAAATAAATGACTAAATAAATAGAGTAATTGTTATTTCAAAAGCGAAATAATGGCAAATCGTAATCTAAAACAACGAATTATAAATTTATCATAATATTCTGGAACAAACGTCATTTTCAGAAGATTTTCTTTCGTAATGAACACCAAAAAAAATGAGCAAAATAAAAATGATAAAATACCGAATTCAATACATCCATAGATACGAAAGACTAATCTGTATAATAATCATGAAATATAGTAAATTGAAATATAATTACAGTAACAATGTTGAAGTTTGCATTGACAGAAAATAATGAAATTTCTCTTTTGTCTGCAGTTGCGAGCACATTGCTGTTTTTACTACCATTTTGCGTCAATTTTCTTTGGGACCTAAAAACTAATTCTGCGAAGAAAAGAAGGAGTAATTGAAGAAATAATGAATTCCGGTAAAATAAACTGCTCTTTATATACTCGTGTGAAGACTAATTGATTATTTCACATGAAGTATGCATTTTTATATTACGTTCCAACGATTCAAATTTTAACAGCATAGAGACGAAACGAGATTCACAATTTGATATTATTGCACGAGGATTATAATTGAACGTCATACGGTCTAGGAATGGAGATTTTGAAATCGATATTCTATCTGTAGTTTCTATCACTGTTATTATATATTTTTTATTATTATTATGATTAATATGGAGGTCGTATAACTCTTGTTACACCGTTACTACATTGTTGTTATTATTATAGTCATTAGATAAGACTGTAACGTGACGTTATTCTCTCCCGCAAGGTTATTCACTCCACCCTCGGCAAAAGCTTGGGGTAGGTCAGCCAACTCCACGCACGTAGAGGGCGACACCCTTCTTCAAACACCCGATAAAAAAATGTTTATTACCCAAGACCCTTACGATTGAATTTGATTCGGAATAAAAGCAAAAAAAATGTAAATATATTTTTATATTTTAATCATTTCGAAGAATAGTCAGAATTAGTTGGGAAGAAGAAGAAGTCTATTTTCCACTCATCGAGTCGATTTATTTTCATTGTTTGACGTTGTCTTTCTTTTAGACTCAAATTGAAGGAAAAAAAGAAGAAAAAAAACCACTCATAACAATGCTTGAAGAGCCACGTAATTGTCGACGAACCGGAAGTCAAGAAAACAGAAAAAAGAAAACAAAAACTAAAAATGAAAGCAGAAATCGAAATGTAAGAGGAAAATGGCTGCTTTCCAACGTACAATAATGAGGATTTAGGGCTACCGAGAAAAACGAAAAATCTGAGTTGTTGTAACAAAGGAGCTAGTAAAAGAATGAAAGAGAAAAAAAAGCGAGGTCGACGTACCGGGCTTCACTCTCACACACACACACACACACACACACATGCGCGCGCGCACTTTTGCCATAACATACTGATGGGTCAGGAGAATACCGATGGAAAAAAAGAGGCATGAGAGGAAGGAGATGTTTTACCGTGTTATGACGATTCTTATGTTCGCGTATTTAACTTCCGGCATTTCTATGACAAGCTGTTTAGTCACGTGGACATTATAACCATGGAAAATATCGGAAACACTGATCTCCATAACTACGCCAATCAAAATGGTGTATAATAAATCTCGCAAGCTTATACATCTATATAAATGAAGGTTGATCACACGTAGAGAGTATGAACACAAATAACTTTGATCGTATACATCCCGAAAGCCTATCGATTGTTTGAGTTAAGCTCTATAACTCGGTTGAACTCGATAGAAAACGATATTACATACGATCAAACAGTTTGTCGAACGTGTCGAAATTCCACGGTTAATACACATCGAAAACTAGTAAATGTGCTGTCCTAAACATATTCGTCAAAGCCTCATCAATTTTCGGCTTTACTGATAAATACTCTCCGGGATAATCAATTTCCTATCGCTCGTGTATCTGTTTTAATTGGCAATTTCCTTTGCTGTATTTAGATAGTTCGATATAGTATCGGATAATTGCACTAACGAATTTTTATGAATTCTATTAAATGCATTAATCTGCACTTTTTTTTTCTTCTGACGCACGTAGATTGTTACATAAGTGGAAACAGAGGTTAGGTTTCTCTACGATTTATCTTATGTTCAACAATGCAATTTTTTCCAATGGCATTGCTTAGTTTTTTTTCTCTCTAATTCAGTCTTCAGATTCTCAATGAAGTTTGGCCTATTGTTGTAACGTATACGGTCAATTTATTTTCGGCTATACATTCGAATGTTGATGACCATCGAATTCTCATGATGTAAACTTAAAAATTATAATTTGTAAAAAGTTTGAACGGTGTAAATAATTTATTTATGAACCCATTGAAATTGTTACAACGCTTTTTTTTTTGTATTATGTTCTCATTTTCCTTGTAACGAGAGACTGGACAATGGGAATCGAAGTCGGACCAAACGTTTATCGAACAAAATCGATATATTTGAAAATTTACAGAGAACGAAAGAGAGAGATGGAATGAAATAAGTTCAAACGTTGTTCGAAACATCGCGGCTAATGAAAGAGAAAGAGAGAGGGGAAGAGAGAGAGAGAGAGAGAGAGAAAACCACGAACGTTTACGAGGAGTGAGACGAGAAGCGAGCGAGCATTCATTTTGCACCAACAGCGCGCAGTGGCGTCGTTGTCGGGGAATAGAGAAAATAGAAAAGAAGTAGCGATTGAGTAGGGTCAGAGGAAGGAGTGAGGGCGAGCGCAGATCTACGGACTCGCGGTAACAAAAAAAAAGGTGAACGAGAAAAAAAATAGAAAAACAGAGGAGGGAAGCGGGGTGAGATGGGTTGGGGTGGGAGGATTCGCGTTGACGAGTTGAGACGACAGAGGGGGCGAGGGACGTCTGACGAGAAGGCGGAGATGGTGTCGTGAGAGCGTCAGAGAGAGAATGAGAAAAAAGAAAACACAGAAGGGGGGGGGGAAAGAATTAAACCGGCAAGATGGCTGCCAAAACGCACTAGAGCGCCGCCTGGGGAGAATTTTTTTTTCTATTCCCGCCGTAAGCGTGAAATAAATTTTCCATCGACTCGCCGCTCGACCCTTGGAAACGTGAAAACTCTTGTTATTTTTTTCGTCTCTTTTCACGTTTGTACCTCTTGTGAATTCCAACATTTTGCGAGTCTAATCCACGAATGAAAATTCAACTGTTTTAGATACGAGTTTCGATAAACACGAAGAAATTATTTACTCATTCAAATTACGCTTTGACGTACGTCACTATTGTCATTCCTCCATTTTTTTACCATCGCGAAACTTCTTCATCCGCGCTGTGAGCGCCTGAATTATTCAAATTTTCTTTCACGCGCGTATAATTTCATATTTTAACTCAACTATGCAATGACGATTATTCAATTACCAATTATGGATTGACGCTGTTATTATGATGGTTCATACGCTATGATTTTGTTCATCTTCACTTGGACCAGATTTTATTGTAGAAAAGGATAACCTTTTGAGGTTATTTGTATCAAAATGTTTTTATTGAGCTTTCGACTCGTATTTTTATGATTAATCTGCACCAAAATAGTCTCAGTGATGATTTCCCTCCACACAACACAGCAAAAACCTGTCCAATAATTTCTCAAAGAACATGTTCCATTGCAAATTTTTCTAGTCAAATGTGGCATCACACAGCGGGATTACTGAAACTACTAAAATTACAGAAAAAGATGTCTTGAACATTGGAATTAATTTGAAAAAGAATTTGACATAGTTCAACTGAACCTGCTGATTGAGAGGTTGAAAACCTCAATAACAGTTGCTCTTTGTTTAGAAAAATGTTTGGAAAAGCTTCAAATTTAAAGGAAACTCAATTGAGATACTTCTACTTTACAATTATTATCATTGTGACCAAATAACATTGAGGAATTATTTAACAAAGTCTGTCACTACATTGTTGTGTTGCTCGCAGTCGGAAGGTATTACGGAAAACATCAGGGACACAATTATTTCCAAGTTTATCAATGTTGACTGATAATCGGCTAACGACAAGTAAGAACTGATACCAAAGCGCTTGAGCAATTTATGGTTGGTACGAGCTGGAACATTTCCAAAAGTCTGTTAATTTTGAGATCAAAATTTGTCGGTCACTCTTGTTGAATGTTTCTTGTCCCAGTTATGACATTTAGAACAGGTGAAAAATGTGGAATCGTACAGAGAGATTGGAGAGGATGAAAATTTTGAATTTACTGCGATGCCATGAAGAGCGAAGCTTTGTTATATCTTTGTTTTCAAAAAATTGTGGCAAATATTTTCTGTGGATTATCGAATGGAAGAAATATTGATATTCAATAATAAACGGACTGAAAATGGAGATTTTGGTTTGTGAACGTTTTAGAACTTCATAGACAATGTACATTTGACCTGCCCCCTTAAACCACACCATTTTAGCACACAGCCATTGCTGCCACCATACGGAACCTCGAAAAAAAAAAAAAAAAAACGTTGTATATGAAACGCCATTTCCCACTGATAAACATTGTTTGTAAATTCGTTTGTGAGATGATCGAAAAGACCCGCAAAAGATTCATCGATGTAGACTAAAAAAAGTCGACGCAAATTGTTGAAGTCGAAAAAATCTACGTTCTTAAATTTTACTTGGTTAGGGTGCGTCGAAAAAAGTCTCCGACATTTGTACGAGTCCCGTATCGTTTAGGGGATGGATGATGGAAAAAAAAACAATAGGGAGATATTTTTGAAAAATTAGGCGAAATAGGCTAATTTATCACCCGACCAATCAATAAAACGCGTACTTATAGGAATGGATTGTAGATTATATACGTCACACGACGAAACGAAAATCCACCGTTGGAGAAACGTTTGTAAACTAATTGTTTTGTCACTGTTATCGAAGCATTGCACATTTTTTTTTACAACCGAATTGTTATTTACGACGAGAAACCGCACGAGTTTTTTTTTGTTATCCTGACGTTAAAAATACGCGATATAATAGTATCTTACCTTAATGTGACAGGAATACAGAAGCTCACTTCAAACTTGAATGTAAACACAATCATTTTTTGTGACTAATAACACCGGGGCAACTTTATTACTGAACTCTATTACACTCGTTACATCGCGATAGACACGGCTGTTATTTTATCAGTTTAATTGATTTATTATTTACCGCGATAAATACTGAGATATTCGCGATCTCTACGGAAAACATCCATCGAAAACTAAAGATGGCAGCCATTCGTACTGGTACAAAACAAAGGTTCACGTCCACGGACTCCCAAAGCAACGAAGCCTCCAAACCAGTATACCACTTCCGGCGCTCGCAGCAACCCGCGAAATTCAATACTGCTTTTGGCAAACGCATACACTTTCCACATATATCAGAGTTCAACATCGAATGATCGCCTGATATTGTTCGATACGTTAATCAATAACTTTTTATACGAATATCTAATTCTCAATATCCGATGAATGATTAATGGAATTTCTCTTATTCATTTCAAGAATAAGTGTAAAGTATGCGTGTATTTAGACAGTGAGCGCACAAATTCTTGTGTCAAGTATCGCTCTCTGTCGTCGAGTGAGGAAAACATGTCTAGCGTGTCTAACTTCAGTCCATACCGATCAATTCTTTCTCAAAACATTTTAACCTTACGATTGAAAAACAGAACAAAACATTGACATATTTCAAGGAACTTTCAAATGTTTTACGTTTAATCTTATCGTAACTTTTTTTTTTCAAATTTCTTTGACTATCCGTTTTTTCAAAAGTTTGTTATATTTGCTTCAAAAAGAGTTCGACATGTTACAGTTGGCAGCGTTGGTAGCATTTAATTTACATTGTCGGAGCGCAACTTGTGTTACATTCGTATTTGTGTCGCCGCTTTAGGTTATTGATTTCGCGATATAATATAAGACGAGTGATTACATTGCGTGGGTGTAGACATTTTTAACACTGTAAATATGCAACAGAATTAAACGGCCAGATTTTTTCTGGAATTTAAACTCCAAGGTAGTTTAATCCATTTGTTTGCATAAGTAAAGTGTATCGGTAGTAGTAGTAGTAGTGTAACAGCGATATATTAAGCAGCGATGATATTGTCGGTACATTTCGGGCGAAGCAAAACAATAGGAAACAGCTCGAGAATGTCGAATTGAGAAAAAAAAGCAAAACAAAAAACCGGAAATCCTTGAACCGGTAACCGAACGACGGGAGAGAGAGGCGATCAACGATAATTGAGCATAGAAATGAAACAAACGAGCATAAATTCAAGGAGACGTTTAAATTGGAGTATAAAGTTCTAACCAAAAAAGAGGAGAGGTGTTTTGAATAGCCAAAAACAATGTTATTAAAAATGTAACTAGATGAATCGTTACATTGAGGAATCTAAAAAATTCTTGCTTATAATCATTGTGAAAAAAAAACTGTACTTGCATGCATTTTCCTTGTCGTGTATTTATTTTCTGTTATTGAAACTACTCTAATAGTTGATGTTATAGTTTTTATTGATTCCTTCAAGTATGTTTGGGTCCAGAATACCCAAGTGAGGTTGAAACCCAAATTCGGAGAATGTATGATTTGCAAATTCATGAGTTTTTTTCAATCGATCAATACTATTCCAATTAATGAATTGTTGTTGATTATTGAATCAGTTACTTCAAGAGAATTTCCAATTTGCTCTATTTTTTTTTCGTCATACCTTGTTTTTTAAAGTTTTCATAATCAAAGGTTCACTAAATACAAGTTGATTGCACAACAGTCTCATGGTTACTGAAAAACCCAAGAGAAGAGTGTAAATTTAAGTCTATTATGACATATGATGAACATTCGAGCTGAAGGAAAGCTCAGGTCATCAGTAAAATTGATTGTGGCGTTTAATGGAATGCATAACTTGCGGAAATGCATCAATGATGTTACGCCTAATAGAATGTCAAAACTTATAAAGTAATAGATGAAATGAATAAAATTTTTAGATTTAAGACGCTTAACACCCTCAAGGACCATTGGAAAATGATACAGGATAAAATTTTTTCCCATGTTAATAACTATCTTGCTTTTATGTTCACGATGCAATGTGTAATTTAAGTGTCAAATGATTTTCTTGTAAGGTACAAAAGAAATTGGCTGTTCTTATATAAATAATTTGTTCAATTGTTCATTACAGGGAAGAAAGTTCGTAGCCTGATTGATATTGATTGTAAAAACAAAATGGCTGATACCGATCCACATCTCAAGAGACTTTTATTACCTGCGGAGGAAACTGTATTCGAACAATTGCTTAGATTTGGTCTATATATTGGAGCAGTTTTTCAAGTTATATGTTTGTTAGCCATTGTGACTTATCAATCCGGGCCTTCAGACGGTGTTGCGATGCTGAAAGTGAGCTCCAAATCATAAATCATTCATTTTTTGTCACCTACTGAAATAGATAAAATTCAATGGTTCCATTTATTTCAGGACGATCCAAGCGATGTTGAGTGTTCAGAAAACAGCCCTCAAGTCACACCTAGGAGACCTCATCGACCAAGAAAACAAGAAAAGAAAAAAAGACGTTGAAGAATTTCAAACGACAACAATTAAAACACCTTCATACATTCCTTAGAAAGTTGCATATTATTTATTTACAAGCACATTTTAGTCCTAAGTTTTTATGTAAGGTTTTAATAAAATTTGACATTTGTTGGCGACAAAAAAAGTCCAATATCGTTTTTTTTTCCAACATCGGTACGTAAACCTAAGAATTTGAAATGCGATGCTGGCGACGCCATCGAACGCTCGACGTCAAAATAACATTTTGTCATAATATTCTTCGCGTTGTCGGCCCTGTCGAGTTCATAATGCTGCAGATTTCACGTTTGTCAACACTCTCATTAATCCTTGTTTTTATCAATGAAAATACAACGGAAAAAATGGAAGTGTGTACGAGAATAATAAAACCGGCAAAATTTTAGATGCGACATAATTTTTAGGATAACCAATATTTATACAGTTCGAGGGATTGGTGGGATAGAAGTTTCAAGATTTTTCGCATTAGTTGATCAGAGATGTCGGAAATGGAAAAAACTCTGACACCTGAGGAAATATCAACGGAGGTTAGGAAATTCATCCAGGAATCTGTGAGAAAACCTCACAGAACTGACGTGGCTGAGGTCACGAAAGGTGCTCTCATTTTGCTTAGACACTTGCCAGGCTCCAGGGAAGCTGTACTTGAATATATATGCAAAATATTTTTTTACGCATGCAGCCGACAATTACGAAGTATGGAGGTAAATTTGAAGCCAATGCAAAAAGCCCAAAACCCCTTGACGGAGTTACAACAATTTCAAATTTTCTCTGATTTTACTTTTTATTCCACTTTCTCACTGAATAATTATTCGAAAAATTTACAAACATTTCCAGTCTACTTTATTTTTGCTACTTGATGTTTTTCAGGCAGTTATTCATTCATTCATTCTTCAATTTTTTTATTTTTTTTGTTCACAATTTCTCATCGTTAATGGTTTTTAATTATTCCACAAAAATCGTAGTTACTCATATTTGCGTTTTATTCTTCTCGGAGACATTACTATTTCCAATAATCCTAAGAACAAATTCATTTTACATTATTGTCAAGTTTGAGTTATTTGCTTATGAATATTAATTTTTTCAGGTTCATCCTGGGGCCCCCATCCCGGAAGAACCCATTATGGATACCACAATACCACATGTACATTCGAAGCTTGTTCAGATTGTGGATGAAAATCCCGAAGCATGGGCACCGCTCATTGCTTCATGGTCTTTAGACCTTCTCGGTAATTCTTATAAGAAAAACATGCTACAATTTTCCGTTCAATACAAATCGTCCATTCTTAAAGTAGTTGTGTATTCAATTTTCATTTAAGTTCCTCACTGTTGGTCATTATAAAAAAAAAAAATTCCCAACAAAATTTCCTAATTTTTGTAGAAAAAAAGATAAAATGAAAAGAAAGTGAAGAGCAATGTTAACCCTTTTAAAAGAAGATCAACAAAAATCAGCATTTTAATTGAGAATCGACGAAAAATTGAGTCCACTTATTTGCAGTAGCCTAAAATGTTGAAATGTTGGCTTAAAATGAAAGTAAATGAATGGAATAATTAAAAATTCAAAGATAAATGCACACTCTAATGATTTTATTAATTGATATAGGAAAGCTCTCCTGTTCTTTTGCCAATCGAGGAAATCTGACCAACGACTCGCAGATCAGTGATTATTTGAAACACTGGTTGATGTTTCGAGGAGCAAGAATTCTGGTTGATCTTTCTGCTCATTGTATTCGTTGTTTGGAAGACACAGCTGCGGAATTATCCATGAATGCCTTAACCGAGTCGATATCGTCTTACACTCCATATTTCGACTGGGTCGCAGCGCACGTAGGAAGTTGTTTTCCTAGTATGATTATAACGAGACTTTTAAACTGGGGCCTCAAGGATTTCTGTGTAACGGGTATGCAAAGTTCAGACCAAAACCAAGTACTGAATTCTGTGGTCGGTATTCTTGGTCATCTAGCGGGTAGTCACTTTTATGAGATTAAAACAGCATTGCTGGAATTATTCAAGGTTTGTAGAAATATTTGACTCATTAAAAAATTCTGTAACTATTTATTTAAAATTAAATATACACATTCGCCAAGAAATTTCGTACATTTCGAGCAGTTTTTGTTAATTTTTTGAAAGAAATGAACGAACCTTCAACAAAATTGCGTAATTCTCCCGATCAACATCTAAAACAGTGAAATTTCAGTTCATTCGAAGATAGCCCATTTAATATCAAAGAAGTTTCCTAGATTTTTTCAAACAGTAGAATTTTTCACAATCTAAGAAAATTATAATGTTTTTTCACAAATAATTTGACATTAAACTAGAGCCAAATAAGTAGTCAATGGAGTCAATAATTTGATGATTTAGCTACCAAAGATTGTTGATGTCGTTATTATAATTACAGTGGAGTTTGGATGAAAATATGGAAGACGATCTTTCAACAAGAAAGCAAAAAATAGCTACGGTACCATTTTTACTAAAACTGGCCTCAGTGTCGCAGATACTGCTTAAAGTGATAACAACAGTTGTCCTGCAAACACGTGAGTACATTATGGATTCCCCATCCAATTCTTCATTCCTAATTTCCATAATATTTGTGAATATTTGTTGCAGTTTTTCCCGTTAGACCGGACGTAATACCACGCCTGGCGGTGTTTGCCTCCGACTGGTGTAAATATTTCGACAATCAAGCCGACATCCTGATCGATTTGACAGTACGGCTTGCTCTTGCTTGCGAACAAGGAGCTTCGCAGATAATAAGTATTCTATTGGACACTTGTCTAAATACGAGTAACGTTGGTTACCACGGA
Organism: Campoletis sonorensis; assembly: GCA_013761285.1. Lineage (NCBI taxonomy): Eukaryota > Metazoa > Arthropoda > Insecta > Hymenoptera > Ichneumonidae > Campoletis > Campoletis sonorensis. Next base: position 2,876,503 of record JACEOJ010000090.1, read on the forward strand.
GTAAACGCTGCGCTTTCCGTGAAAAACGTCTGTCGCGAAATCCTTGAAATGATCCTCCAAGAAATCGATTTGTCGATGAGAATGAAAGGACCGCATTCAACAGGAATTGCACTTTTGACGTCGATAAAACAAGATCTGAGTCTCGTAGTCCCACTTTTACTCGACGCAAATCCTCTCCGAGTACAAACTGCGGTGCGGCTCTTGTCACTTTTGGGAGCTCAGAGCCCAACAGTCATCATAACGGCGTCGGCTTATGCTCTAAGAAACGCAAAAACCGATTTTCATTTAGCAGCTCTTGTGCGTCTCGTCGCGGAAAATATTGTTGTATTTCCGGCTATTAAACCGGAAGTCGAGAATCCGATGTCCGGACACGGTTATCTGACGCAAGCGCTCGAACAATCCTTAAGAGATATACAATATACCAGTACGTCCAAAGACTACGAGTCACGTCAGCTCTTCAGAAACCTCGCGACGCTATTGAAATGGGAAAATTCTAAAAAAGCCACGATCCTAGCATCGCAATTGGTTTCTCGAGCCATCACTCTTAATCTTGAACAAATATCTGGACTCTTGATGAAAACTGATGACTTCGATCTTGCTAATGATATCGTAGAAACTTTGGATCTTTTGAGCTTCTCTGAAAAATGCTCACATCCTACGAGCGTTCAATTAACTCTGAAAGTCACCAGATCTATCATACGATATTTTTTCATTTGCATTAAAGAAGAAGGTAATAATTTTTCAAGTTTCAACTGTTTATTGCCCTCAGTTAAGTCATAAATCTGATGATAAATCTTTCCGAAAGAACATAATTTTCTTCATAGCTTTCAACATCCCGAAATGAGTGGGAATCTTGATTCAAAAATCGTTTGATTGATTATTTATCGACAAATATTTTGTTCCAACTAAATGTTGATTACTTTATAAAATGTTCAAAGATGACGGTTTTTTTGTTGGATTTCCGTACATTTGCTAAGTATCGATGTTCTTATAGAACAAAATTTGCTGATGTCCAATCATTACTCGACAGTCTGTATGTTTGTAATTAATTTTCTTTCTTTTTCACAGATATTTACCGCAAAGAACGAGGTGTCAAAAGAGTCATGAGACTTCTCTCAGTTCTGTCGCGTTATTCTTCTTCTGCCCGGGTACTTGCTTTACGAGAACTTTTGAGTAACAGCATTTTCAACGAGCCTGCAAAGTATTTTGGAGCGAAAGTGAATCACGAGCAGATGAATGACAATTTACTGTTGCTGAACCAGAATCATAAGCAAGGAACGAGTGCGATGTTGGCACAGAAACATTCGTCTGTATTTCACGCGGGTGTCATTGGACAGGGGCCGAGAAAACCTCCACCAGAAAACAGTTTCGACAAAGAGACTATCGCGTTGAACAGTACACTATTGGTTGATGCTATCAAAGTAAATACCGAGAAAAACAATTCGAGACACTTGATTATAAGTAATATTCCAGTTTCTCACTGAAACTCGTCGTTTTTTATTTATTTTTTTGCAGGCTTGCTGCAGCAACGAAGAACCAGGACCTTATCCCGTTAATCTCGATGCTATGACGATGGTCAGTCTTTTGCTTGTCGAGCTCGTATCTCCCGATGTTATGTACAACGGTTTACCTTGGCCCGATGAAGAATTCACAAAAGTAACAGTTGAACGAGACTTACATATTCGAAGAACTTTTCGAGATGTTCCCGTATTGTGGACCCTTCTCGAACTCACTGCGAGACACAGACCTGCTTTGGCTTATTGTTCGGTTTTACTCAGAGCCATTGCTGCTACTGTCATGGCTAATTGGAATACATCTGACGGCACGTTGCTCGCTAATGTTATGGCTCTTGGGCAACTCTTGCCACCACCGTTAGTCTGCTTAAGAGATGTTCTGCCGATTCTCAGCCCGAACCAGGTTCGTTGTAAATTGATTATTGAGATTGTTGTCTCGTTGAAGTCTTGTTGAAAAATTAATTGAACGACGAAAACTGATCATTCCACTCGTTTTATCAATGGGACTTTGAAAACTTGTTAATTGATGCAAAAAACGCTTACCGTAAAGTTTTGAATCTGAGGAATAACGACAAACCATTTTTTTTTTTTTTTTTGCTATTTTCAATACATTCCAATGATGATAAACTTCTGTTACGGAAACGCAGAGCCACTAGAAATTCATTGAAAACAAATAGAAATAAATGTTTGTAGAATTGGTATTGATTTAATTGCGTAGCAAAAATAAGGATAACCGATATTATTATTGGTTATGAAATTTTCAGTGGCTTATATTAATAAAATAAATTTTTCTCTAGATAAATACCGTAATGAGAGAGTGCATCTGGGCTTATATGCATGAGAACGTACCATCACCGGCGCTGTTCACTTTAACCGAAGGTTCGAACATAGCATGGCGTGATACGGACACATCAACCCCAAACATCCGTTTTACTGAGACTCTGCGACTTCTGTTACTTGCAAATATTCACAAATCCGGTCCACTGTACGCGACTCTATTTTACAACGAGCACAAGTGAATTGCGTCGATGAAGAACAATTCTTTTCTTCTTCATAACGTGTAAATAGCAATTATAAGAAATAATGTAAATGATAAAACCGTAACTTGTACAAAATCCAACGAAGAGAACGACCAACGGGTGAGAGACACAATACAGAAACTTGTCTTGATTTTTTTATGAAAAGAACATCGTATTTTTCTTCTTCGTTTTTCTCTCATATACAAGAGACAAAAAAATAAAGTTACTTTTGTTGTTTGTTGTATTATTTTTCATAATAATACAGGAATGATGCATGATTGATGAACGAACGCAGTTTGAAGAATCAATCGCTCTGTTTTGTCACTTTTATTCAATTGAATCTTAGCGAATATTATTTACCCTAAATGAACGCTTTTTTCTTGTCGTAACAACGGTTGCGCACTCGGGGAGCAACGTTTCAATCTATTCTGGCGATTCAAGAGGCTTCTTTATTTTCTTCATTTCATTTCATTTCAAACGGCGTTCTTCCAATGATTTTATGAACTATTTACATTGCGAACTTCATAACACGTGCATTTCCAACGATTTAATTCACATTTGCTTCCGGAAGACTCGCCACGAATCTTTTTTCTTTCTCAAACTCGTATAAACGTGAAAAACAACTTGGATTTTTTTATATTGGTGATGAGGGCGACAAAATGCGAGTAATTTGGGGTCAGTCCCGTTTCTAAATTCGGGCGTATTATGAAAAATCAGTGGAAAAAAACAAAAAAAACAAGAACTATCGAATACGATTGATACGTTGCTCGTGCAACTTTCATGGTCGAGTACGTCGATGAAATTATGCGTGTAGAAAAAAAAAAAAAAATACAAACAAACCTAGGAGCGTACAGCCGGATCGGACAATCATTCGGTTTAATTATAAACAGCGACTTATTCATTTATATTTTCTGTTTTTCCCGAATTTCGTGACTTATTATGCAACAAAGTTATGTCGATAAATTCGTCCAATCGAAAATCGATCGTAACACGTATCAAATTTTGATATACTATATATTGTTTGCATTCCCTCCTACTCTCTTTTTCAGTGAATAGAGTATTTGAAATGGTTTTCTAAGACGGTTCGGTAATGAAAAAAAAGATAAATAATTACCACGTCATGATTCTTTAGTTGTCCATGTTAGGAATATTTTGTTGCTTGAGAATAGGACAAAAATCATCGCATTAATAATCGTTACATTTTTCACATGAAAGAGAAAAAAAAATCGATTATTTCACTTGACCCGCAATCGTCATAGCCGTATAGGCCTCAGTTTCGAAGGAAATACAATAAATCTCCGTGTGTACCGTTGTGTATGTGAGTGTGTCTGTTTTCATTCGGTCACAATCGACTTGCTCTTCGCTCTCTCCTTTTTGTTTTTTTTTTTTTACAATAAATTATTATTATTCAGTTCTTCGTGATAAAAAAAAAAATTAATTCACTTTTCGAGTCTATTTAGTTACGAGCTTAGAACAGTAACGTGCTCATTCCACCCATTTCACTCTGTTCTTTAACGAAGATCTCGAAGTATTGGTATATTATCGTGACTGCCAGCAGGATACCCGTACCAGAACCAATCGCACCCAAGAAATCAGCCAATACCGAAAGAGCACCGATACACAGCCCACCGAAAGCAGCTGCGGTAGGGATGTAACGGTTCAGTTCGTGGATCATCGAGTTGTCACGATGTCCTCTCATCACCATTTGTTGTTCCTTCAATTGTTTTGCAACCTGAAAAACCAAATGATATAATTTTAATATTCAATTGTCTCATGAATTTCGTAATATTGATGAAAAATCGGAAAATTTCAAGTGATTTTGCACTTACGTCCTTGGCGGAACTGCCGGACACTTCGATCCAGGTTTTTGAGAAGAATGCACAAGACCCGAGCATGAAAAGAATGTAGAGCAAGGCGTGAACCGGGTCCTGAAGAATATGTCCGACCGATTCGGGTGGCGAAAGATAGTAACACAGACCACCAACAGGATAAGATCTTGCTGGGCCACCACCACCGACATCGGACCATACACCGAGCAAATTAACTATCAAATTTCCTTGAAACTTGACCGCCAACATTTGTGAGATTACGTAAAGATTGGAAACCAATGCGGATTGGAGAATGATTGGGATGTTGCTCGTGTAGAACAATTTGATTGGATAACTGCTGTACTGACCACGGTATCTGGCCGATTTTATTGGTAGATCGACACGGAAACCCTGGAAATTAAAAGAAAACACGATTTTCAATTGCTGTATTCAAACTTACCCTTAATTTTATGAGAGATCATTTGTTCGTGAGAGGAAAAACAATTCAGTCAAAAATTCCAGCCTCTAACATTTTCAATATTATTTTCAATTTTTTCGTCGTACTTTTCAGCCTGACGGGCCATTTTTTGAAATTTAGTTAAGAAAATTTATAATTTACTGTTACAAGTTGTTTACAAATTCACTGTCGACTTTTTATTCTTACCTGGAAGTATATGACTATAGCAAAGACCAATATCGTTGCCAAAAGATTCATGAGATTCGGAAGATTTTGACGATAGAAAGCCTCGCGAAGACCTCGAACTTTGTCTTGTCTTGTGGCCAGAAGATGGAACAAAGCTATCACAGCGCCTTCGAATTCTGTGCCACGTCCGGTGTTTACTGTTGCTGGTGAGAAAGCCTTCCATACAATCGTTTCACAGATATTCGTGGCTATGAAAAGCGATATTCCACTGCCGAGACCGTAACCCTTTTGCAAAAGTTCATCGAGCAACAAAACTATGAGCCCAGCGACGAAAAGCTGGATAATGATGAGTAGACAAACTCCAGCTCCGATTTCAGCTGGATCTCCGTACATTCCAGTCATTACGTAAACAATTGCTTGACCAACCGTGATAACCATACCAAACACTGAAAGTCAGAAGTCCACAGTGATAAAAACTAGTATATTCGAATGAAGAAACAAAAAATTCAGAATATTCCTATCAGCGGTTTTTAGAGAATACATTCGAATTCAGTTGAAACTAGAATTAAAAAAAAAAAGTTTGTAATGACGATAAAGTATTAAATTTTTCGATGTTTCTGTTCAGAAAAAGGATTATGAAACTTTGGCCTCTTTTTTCTTAAACAGAAACTAGTGTGTCTAAGTATTCAAACAAACATTATTATTCGCATGGATGCCATTAATAGACAACTTTATAATTTACGAACAAGTTTCTTAAATTGGATTAATAATAAGAGTTCAGCCGAAAATTTCATATCGCTAGAATTTCGAAACACGCAATTAGGAATATATTAGCCATCCTTTCACTTTCTCAATAGTTTCTTCTCAGCAATATTTTTCCGAAAAAGTAATGAAACTTTTTTTTTTCGTTTTGTCAAAGAAATTTGGACGTTCCTCTCAATACATACAAATTTTTGTTTAATAATTTCCCAACAAATTTGTGTTTTAATGAATAATTTTTGTTTTCAAAAATATCATCACACTATTTGTTCTTTCAATAACATTCCCAGTTATTAATCTGAAAAATATCAGAAATTGAAAAAATTGTGATCTTGCTAATTGAAATACTCATTTTTACAGAAGCTAGAGTTTTGAATAATTTTTTAAAACTAAATTTAATTTAATTTAAACTAAACTTCAATTTAATTTAATTCAATATAAGAAATGTTTAATGTGTACTCCTGATTGGTAAAAATAAAAAATTGTATTTCCAGGGAGAATTGACCCAGTGTGTCAACAAAGGGTTTGAGTAATTTCCTTGATTGCATCGACTAAATTCGTATCAAACAAAAGATAAACTATATAAACTTACACTTTTGGGCTCCATTGAAGAGTGCTCTGTCCTTAGGAGTATCACCGACTTCAATAATCTTGGCACCGGCCAAGAGTTGCATGATGAGACCGGACGTGACGATGGGAGAGATACCCAATTCCATCAAAGTACCTCTATTGGAAGCAAGGATGACACGAATCCAATAGAAAGGATCCGCACTGTCCGAAGACATGATACCGAAGAGGGGAATCTAAAATAGTCAACATATGGCAACTCGTTTACAACATTTGATTATTTCCCAACAATTAAATATAAGAGCATCAAAATGAGGTATTTCTGTGTACAGAAACGTGGAATAACTTACCTGGCAACATACCAGGAAGATGAACAGCGTAATAGCCGTCCATAGTACCTTTTCCCTAAATTGAATCTGGAAAGAGAAAAAAAAATTCAATTAAAGACAAATTTGTGACAGTGAGACAAAAAGAAAAGAAAAAAAATACGAAACTATTGAAACGTCAAATATGTTGAATGAAAAAAATAGTAAAAATACTCAAAAAGTACGTGTTTTTTGAATTATTGTACTTACTTTACGTTGTGGTTTCGCTATTTCCGGGAGTATGCCACAAAATGGCTTAATCACCTCGAGAAATTTAACTGTAAAGATAGAAATATGTCGTTGAATAAGCAATGTTCGTAAGTCGAATTTGTAGGAAAAAAAGGAGCAATATGTCGAAATAGCATCGTGGCCTCATATTTCTCCCGTTTACACATAGCGGTATTCATATGCATAGCGCCAATAATCTTCGTCACGACCAATGAGTATGGGGAAAAAGCACTTTTGGTCTTTCGAATTTACGATTAATTTATACTCACTCCCCATGATGATCGCGTATTTTCGTCCTTAATATATCGCACTATTTCCTGCCCACCGTGCTGCTAATGCTCGTTCAACGTTTTTAATTTAATATATATTATAAAACATAAAAAAAAGACGTCAACGCGAAGAACCCAGAGGACCAGTTCACGCGTTGTACACTTGTCAGGAGAGTGTGCGCTTCGGACCCCGAGTATGAAGCTAGAGGAATACGGGGGGCTTGAAATCGTGGCTCTTCTCACCGACACGTATCAATACGACGCTGTCACGTGACCCGATGATGTTGGCCGACCGGGAACACCGGCCATTACGGCGTTGTACCCTTTTTCCATTCACCCAAAATCCCGTTACGTCGCAAGATGTCGCCACCTCTTACGTCAGATGGCGTCTTTTCCACTTTTTTATGAAGCGCATGTGCGAACTCATCAAGCGGGAAGTTTCGAATTTACGGTAAACGCGTGTTTTAGAAATTAGTGAAGTAGCAAAAATGTTCATATTCACGTGTTCAATCGTTGGTCAAGTTGCGGGGTTTCCTGGGGAATTTGCCTTGAGACTTGAACTATTTTTCTTTATATTTATATGCAGCGTGACCTGTCAACGTTCTATTTTTTGTGTTTTACTGAAAAGGCCGGAGGAAAAAGTTTTCGGAGTTTTGTCAATAAAAATATCGACTTTTCCCATTTAAAAATTCGGTTTATAGGGGGTAAAAATCGTTTTACGAATATTTTTAAGATTTCAACACTCGGATCATGTCTACACGAAGACAAATAAAACTGAAAAAATACCGTTTCAGAATAAAAACGAAGGATGACCTTGATCATTCGGTAATTTCGACACTATGTAAAATGTAAGTTTTCATGAAACAAAAGAAAAAATTTCCCACATATACAAGATATTTTGTTTTGTTTTTATGCAAATTGACATTCTGCATTGTACAAATTATTCAAAATTCAAGGTCATTCCCCATTTCTATTGAGTGTAAAAGTAAATTTTCAGTCCTAATCCCCTCCCTGTACAGTTGTCGATATCAGAATAATTGAATAACGAATTAAATCTGTGGAAAGATTAAAAAGCTTTAAATGAATAAACATAATAATGGATAATGAAAAGAGAAAACTTGGTGAATATTTAAAAGTGGGGCTATTCCGGGAGACAATTTTTTATTTTATTTTCTACCAGTCGATAGGAACATTAGCAAGAATGCTCTCTTCATACCTGCATTCACTGCAAGAAAGAAAAAAAAAACAAACAAAGCGATACGCCCAAGTATTGTTTGGTGAAAATATTAACCTAAATCTGCTTGAATGATCATCGTGTTTCTGCGAGTGGAAATGTCACAAAAGTTTGACAAAATACAACCAACCGGAACGAGAAATTCAGACGAAGCTCAAGGCCTTATTTTTAAATTACTTCTCATTCATTATTGGTCTTGATTAAAATTTTGTAATTAGACATTTTTCAAAGGTCTTTTCAATGAATACTCTTTATGTTGGATTTATTCGCACAGGGACAGAGTTATTGAGGTTTTTTCGAATAAAAATAAAGCAAAGAGCACTGAAATCATTGGTCACAGGGTCATCTTCCAAGCCTAATGAGTGTTCCCATTTTGCAAGGCTCATTTTTCATTCTTTATCCTATATTACTATTTCCGATCTCTTTCCTGACGTAAATATAATTTGAGATAGCACGTTTTTCCATCCTGCCGTGTCGATGCAAATTCCACAGTATTTTTATTTTTATAATTGTTATCCTTCACTTTATCGTCGTATGATTTCGACCTATTACGGTTACTCACGATTATTATTGTATTAGACCTAAAAATCATAATTGTAATCCAGGATATAAATGATGTATTCGTTTAGGAGAGCATTTTTGCCATCAACATATTCGAATTTTCAAAAGTTTAAATTAAAAAATAATCTAAATGCTTATCACTTGTATCTAATTTTCATTTAAAAACCTAATTTACATTGAGAAGATTTTTTTGCAAAACGGACAAAATTTTTCCAAATTTTGTCCGAAATACTGGGAAAAAAGTCGATGGCTCCTGAAAATCCGCGAGCATCAAATTTTTTTTATATTAAATAAAATTTGAAAGAAGTTGGAACAAAAAGAAACATCGAACGGCTGTTAATTGGTATTTTCATTTTCTAAATAGTCAAATACACGTTCCCTTTTACGAAAAAGTAACTATACCGATAGAAATACATGAAATATTTACGAAGCCTTATTATTTTCTGTTGGCGAGTTTGCGTCAACGTGTAAATGATTTATTTTCCGAAGCCCGTTTCCCATATGTACTCAATTCGTAAGAAGTGACAAATTGTTGTAAATTATTTGAGACTCGATAAGCATAAAATTATCATTAATTTGTATATTTTTCCTCAGTCGAAAACGACTTGGAAAAGTGTACAAAATGTAATGAACGTCCGAAGTTGTTTTCACCAACAAAATCTACGCCAACTAATTTATAATAATGAATATTTTCAGTTTGCGTCACAACGAGAAATTTCAATGTCTACGAACAATTGAATCTCGTTTACGAGTCGTGGGGGAAAGAGTTGTTGAAGGTAGCTCATTATTTTGGTCTTCTATACTTCACGCATGATTGGTAAAAGTTTTGCAGTGAGGACGAGAAACTTCGGTCACTTATATTGCCAGAGGTAAACACAGAAAGTCAAATGCCTTGTAACATCAACGGTCAGTCTGTTTTTCGTATAAAAAGGCGTCGTTGCTTCGGACATTCCTCATTCCTTATTTAACTAGACACGTGGACTATTGAATTCCACTTTTTTTAAATAATTATTTGAATTTCGTGTGGCTCGGAAAAATAAAAAAAATTTAAACATAACAATTACAATTGTAAGGGATACATAACTGAAATGAAACATTTGAAATCATTCGCCCTCGTCGTTGGGCTTCATTTTATTTGCACGGTTTACTCAAGGTAAGTGAAAGCTGTGTGTTAAATCTCGAGTGTCTCGATTAAACGTTCGAAAGAATTTATAATCTCGAATCAGTTCGATTTTTAAATGAAAATCCATTATAAATCGAATGAACGACTCTGGAAAAATACACATTTTTCAGTTCCAATTTTAAACTATATTTTACATTCAAGGAATATTTCGAATTTACGAAATTCTTACTGGAATTTTTTTTCCGTATGTTTAAGACCAGGATTTAAGACCAAGTGACAACGGATCAAATAGTTGTTATTATTTTTTTTTTTAATTTTATCGGTTCAATAATTGATTAAGTGACGAAACATAATAAAGTCAATCGTCTTTGGATTTAAAAATGTCTATGATATCAGCCCGTGGCATTGTGTTCTCATATCCCTGAAATTAGGAAAAAAAATTGATCCATTTCTCGTGCTTATGGATATGTAGCTACAAAAATTGAAATAATATAATACGAATTTTCAAATATCCATCATTCAATTTCTAAATGATTTCGATTTTCTTAATTTGGCTGTTTATTAAAAAAAAATTCTATCGAACTCTAAAATCAACATAGAGCGTTCTGCAAAAAAAATTTCACGTAAGCGAAAAAATATCTTCATTTTTAAAAGGTTTAACTAAGAAAGGTGAAGGTCAAATCAGCAACTAAATAAACGTTGAATTTATGGCAAGATATTGCGAGTAAATACAACTGTGGTCTCGATATGTTTGCATGTATGAATTTTGTCCCGATAAAAGCGATAAATTCGAAATCTTATCGGAGAATTTTTTTTTTTTTAACAAATATATAATCAATTTATTCCCTCAAGAGAAGAGAATTTTTTTTTTTATCAATATCCTTGAAGGTTTCGAGTGTTTTTAATTATTAATTTTTCGTTTGCAAGAACTGGTGTATCGACCCGGATAGAAAAATACATTGGATACTGCAACTGAAGTTTAAACTGCGATATTCCTTATCATAGCTTTATCGATGTAATCGTAACAAATAAAGAAATAATGAAGACTAGAAAAAATCTGTGCTTGACTCGATACTATATATTGAACGCTGACTGCTGTCACGCCGTTTATTTGCTCTCCGTGTTTCGTGCGACGGATACGTGCCGGAATAATTTAATATTCAGTGACGGATTATCCTCCTTTTGTTGCGGACGTCCCATCTAGTGTTGCGCACCATTTGTTGTTATCCAGTGAAATCTTGTCGGAGAATTAATCATTTTTTTCAAATTAACCGCCAAAATAATAAATCCTGGTCCGGCCGGTTTCTCGTGTGGAGGTTAAGTTTTTTTTCTGCCACACGTTGGAATTCGTCGTATTGAGTCACAAGGCGCTTCAATACAACAGCAAATTATGTAAATATTTTTGTTCTTCAGTACCCAACCTTCCTCCGGATAATATGCACACAGATGTATGTCAGGCCGCGACAGGCATCTCGCATCTCTCGATAGCACCGCCTTCGCGTCGTCTCGTCTCGTGTTCATTGGTTTATCGCGTTTGCGCAATCGCCCCGTAGATCATCCGGCGCTGTTACCGGGAACTCGTAACTCGTTATTTAATTCCACAATTTGTAGAGTATGAGCGATTCAATTGGATATTGTTTCTTAATTATTCTTTCTCATTTTTTTGTACATATTCTTTATTGCGTGATTCATAAAAGAGGAAAATCGACATAAAAACCTGCGATTTTTCTATATTCTCCGTACACAAAAGACCCCGCCAAAGTTCTTGTTCATTTCGTTGACTTATCACGGTATTTAATAGTGAAACTATCAATGCAAAATGCAGTTTTACCGTTGATTTGTTATTGAACATATTTTTCACCTCCACTGATCGTGCTCTCTCATGATTATTTTTTGAATGACATCAATCGTATTATCAACATTTCCGGGGGTAAAATGGCCATGATTTTTACTGCCCTTTTGATCTCACAATTATTCGAAACGGATGGAGTCAAAATTCAACTTTATTTATTTTATCCTCGATAATGAAATAAGTGTTCGATATTCTTTCGTGAATTGATTCCACTACAGCCAATCTATATGGATGAAAATTTTCAATAAATTCATAGCATTTTTTCAATGTGTTTTGCCGATTATAGTACATTCGAGAGCGGTTTTCTCATTTGGCTACTTCTAAATTTGTCGAAAGTTAGAATTATTATGGCTCTTAAACGGCTTAGTGTAACATCTTGAAATTTTGTTGACCACCTCGGGACAATTGTACAAATAATTCGTGAAATTTCATTAACCTTATATAGCAGATATAATATGTTTACCAAATTAACATCCCAAATACGATGTGACTGATAAGGAAAATATTATTTCGAAATTAATATTCATTGGTGCCTCATGAAATTCGATAATTTTTATATTTATACTTTTTGGGCAACGTGAAATTGAAAAAAAGCGTCCAAATAAATCAACTAATCCTCAATAGAATTTCTTTTGTTTATCCTTTTCAACTTTGAATATATTTTCGTGTTAAACTGAACATCGTCCATTCTGCAAGTAATTTATCATTATGTTTATCTGTTTGAGTGTATTTTTTTTAAACAGAAGATTGAAAATTCATTATTGAGTTTCGCGACGAAATGTGGTCAATCCATGAAAAATGAGTTCCAAAGACTTGAATAAATTTGAGACATTTCATAATAAAGATTTTTTTAAATTCTTGTTTAAAAAAAACTCACATCATTCTCTTTTGTATTATTATTTGATATAAAACATTTCCTTTCTCGTCATTAATTGAATAATCACTTCAATGTAAATTTGACTTTGATAAATAAAAATTTAAATTTACTGACGACAAACGTTGAGTCGTTGAAAAAAGTGTTTCAAAATTATTTTCCAAAAGGAACTCTTAATTAATTTGAAAAAATGGATGCCGAACCTTTTTGACAGCTCAAACTTGGAGAAAAATGTGCTCTAGTCTAATCTCATAAACGAAACTTTATTAATTGAAGAATTATTGAAAATTTGAAATAAATTTGACTTCATTGGTGAAGTTTAAAGTATTTTTTTTTTGAAACGTGAAAATTGGCTAATTCGATACAATACTTTAAGGGCTCTCGAAGCAGACAGTTGCTCCAGGAAATCGGGAGTTTGCATCGAGCAGATCTCTGAGCCCCAGACTCTGACCGAAGGGCCACACTGGGACGTTGATAATCAGGTTCTTTACTTCGTTGATATACCAAAGCAGACACTTTTCTGTTGGGATCCTGCAACAGGAAAAGTGACGAACGCTTACATAAGTGAGTAGTAATGAATTTTTCATCGTTAGTCTGTAATTGTGTAATAAAAAGTGCAAATAATGAACGTTTCTTTGAAAACGACAATTTATTCAATCGAATAATATTTTATTTTTTTGTAATCTCATGCTTTTAAACATATTTCATTTGTAACATGGCAAAATTTATAAACGACTGTTTTTTTTTATTCTTTAAAACTTTTTCATTAGTTAAAGTGATTCAAAATATTACAAAACGATTTTTTTTTACTTGAGTCTTACCTTTCATTATTTTCTTTACAGAAAATGGTCAGTTGGGCGTAGCGATTCCGGTTGCTGGAAAAAAGAACACATTCGTTGGCGGTGCGGGCACCGATTTCGTTCAAATAACTTGGGATCCCAAAACGAATAATTCAAACCCCGATATCAAAGTACTGGCGACAGTAGACGTCGATCGCAAAGGCACGAGATTTAACGATGGAAAAATCGACCCTAAAGGACGGTTTTGGGGAGGTACGTTCGAATCCTTTACAATATCGATATTTTTCTTTAATTCTACAATATTTAGTATTGCAGTTTAAAGTTTGCCCTAAATACACAAGAAAAACATGAATGAATTGTAATTTCGTTATTAAAAAGAAGGAATTTTTTTCAATTTCCAAAAACATTCATAAGTGTTCGATATTTTGACAATTTTCCAATACTCTTTTGAACGATCCACAAAAATGTTAAAAATAGTGTATTTTTGGAAACATTGGTCATTTTAATATTCTTATATAATTTATTTAAATAGTGTAGTAAAAGTTAAAAAATTTTGTCCGGACTTTCGTGCATTTTTTTACGGATGTATATTCCAATTTGAATTAATCTTTTTTTTCAGGTACAATGGGCATTAAATCGGAACCTGGATTGGGCTCGCTCTATAAAATCGGTTCGGACAATGTGCCAAAGAGAATGGTGACACCGGTGACAATCAGCAACGGTCTTACTTGGAGTCATGACAACAGGACTTTTTACTACATCGATTCTCCGACTATGCAAGTTTGGGCTTACGACTACGACAACGAAGCTGGCGAAATTTGTACGTAGAAAGATGTTCACTTGATCGGGAAAAGCTCGAATTTGAAATTCTGTAAAACCGAAAATAAAATAACGATAAAATATTTTCAGCGAATAAACGAACTGTGTTCGATTTCAAGACGAACAATGTTACTGGAACTCCCGACGGAATGACAATGGATACTGCTGGAAATCTTTGGGTCGCGTGTTACGACGGGGCAAAAGTAAATATAAGTTTATCAAATATTTATATTATTAATTGGCGGAGAAGTTTGATTACTCGAAAAGTATTGTGATATTTTATCTGTTGTATGGATTGTAATGTGAATAACAAACATTTTTTTGTCGGCTCATTATTCTTACAGGTAATCTCGATCGATCCAAAAACTGGAAAATTACTGAGAACCGTTGAAATACCAGCTCAGCAAGTGACGAGCGTTGCATTTGGTGGTCCAAACCTCGATATATTGTTTGTGACGACCGCGAAGCAAGGTCTGCAAAGCGAAGACCTCAAATCTCAGCCAAAAGCCGGTTCCGTTTTCGCGGTCAAGGGTTTGAAGGCTTCGGGAACACCGATGCTCAGTTACAAAATGTAAACTCGTCTAATTCTGAAAGATGCATTTCCAGTGCTAGAGATAGAATAAAACAACTGGTTTATAAAAATGAAACAATAATATTATATCACAAATTACTGTCGTAGAAAGATGGAAAGAAAAATATACGTATGTTCGATGTACCTGTGATTTTATTGATTTTGAATGGAATGTTGTTATTCGTTCGAATAAACTTTCGAACAACGGTACGGTTTACGTGAATCGTTAAGTATACTGCCCAATTATTTTCTCAGAATCCATAAAGAATAATGAGTTGGTTTTTCTTGTTTTTCATTCAAACTTGTGGAGCTAAAGGCGGTCGTAATGATTTCAATGAGTACAGCAGGTTAATTGTTGTGAACATTTTTCGGTAGGAAAAGATAATAAAATTTGGGTTTAAATACTCCGATGTACCAAGAAAGTGGCATCATTCTTATGAGAGCAGTGTCCAGCTCCAATTAGTATTTTTCGGGGCTCTTTTCCGCCACAATTTTACGATCGATCTGAGTAAACATTGTCTGATTTAGTTGTTATCACATGTGAGTAAAAAAATACCAGTTGGCACTTCCTTAGTGGTATAGAAATTTTTCACATTTATCCGAAGACAAAGTTTCGGATTTTTTTTTTTACCTCCCATCAAAATGTGTACTAGTATTCAAAATTTTTAAATAGAAAACATAAAATTTAACTAATTTTAAGGATTTATATTTTTTTTTTATGAATATGATCGAATCATTTCTTTTAAATGCAATTTATACCGGTAAATACTTTTTCGTCATTTCGTTGTATAAATATATTTACATAAATGATTTATATAAATGAATGAAAGCATTTTCACTGTGTAAATATGAGAGATGAATGTATTAACTATGCTTCTTACTTTTTTCTGTGCAGATTGGTCAAAACAAATCAGAAATCATGAATTTAGTTTTGACATCGATTCTCGTGTTGGCGGTCGGTCTGGTTTACATTGTGGAACCGTAAGAATATTTTATTTACATGCGTACAAATAAAGTATTATATTTTGAAAAAGAATACAAGAATATTTGGATGAAATAGTTTAAGAAAAAAAAACTCATGCTGCTTTGTGTTGTTATTTCCATGCACGACTTGGCGTACCCCAAAGATCCTCAGGGCTAGTAGACAACAACAATATTCTAGGGATCATAAATAATCACGGTCATGGGCACGGACAAGGGCCCAGAAAAGGGTCTGATGAGAGTGATTCTGATAATGATGGAGGAAGCAACGGCGAGGACGAAAATGACGGAGATAGTGGTGATAGTAGTTCGGACAATGATGATGGTGATGATGACGAGAACAATGATGACGAAGATAATGATGGGGCTGATAGTGGGGATGATGAGGACGATGGGGAGCAAGAAGATAGTAGTGAGGATAAATCTTCCGAACACAAAGGAGGACATGGCGGACACCATGGACACGGAGGAAAAGGAGGATCCAAAGGACACGGAGGAAAAGGAGGATCCAAAGGACACGGAGGTCAAGGAGGACACGGAGGTCAAGGAGGACACGGAGGTCAAGGAGGACACGGAGGTCAAGGAGGAAAAGGAGAATCCGGGGGATCCAAAGGACACGGAGGTCAAGGAGGAAAAGGAGTATCCGGGGGATCCAGAGGACACGGAGGTCACGGAGGTCACGGAGGAAGACATCTCGTCAACGCGGACAATGACTTGGCACTAACGGATGGCCTCGGACTTAGCGTGCTTTAGACGCTTCGAGAACGCCGATGTTTAGATACAGGAAATGAAATCATTCAATCCTGCCCAATCTATTTCTAGTGCCAAAAATAATACAAACGCATACTACAAAAGCAAATAATACAATTTTTATCATAATTTAGTATCTTCGAAAGAATTCAAAGAAAAATGTATGCATTTTATGGGGTACTTAGAATTTGTATTTTGTTTAAATTATTATTTAAATTATTTATCATTTTATTAAAATAAAACGATTTAAAATCAATATTTAATAATCATTTGTAACAACCTCAGAACAATGAAGAACCATGCATGTTAATCAGCTACGTGCGTTTCGACCTGGCGAAAAAATATCCGACCACAGAATATTCCTACACTATCACAATCTTGGTAAAAACATTACAAACCATTACCACCACATCATCACATTATATCTCTCGGTCACACCCTACACCATCTAATCACACCATGCATTACATCATGCACCATAATTTAACACCATACCACACTAGCATAGAACACATCATCACTTTACACCATACGCTATCATAGCACACTGCACAACACCATATCAGGTCAAATAACTTCATATCAAGAGAGGTGGTAGCTTCTCGACGCCAAGTATTAAAAAGAAAACGTCAGCACGAGCACTACCGTTCTCTTATATACTCGAATATGACACTTTTGTGACGTCACAAGTTTTTTCAATCACTCCCACGCAGGAAAGCGTCAAGTAAAAAATTTGAGATATTACTTTTTTTCCTCCCTCATAGCATACACCGTCATATCACACAATTGTATCCAAATACAGCAGACATACACCTAGCAAAAAATACAGCTTTACTTATATATTTGCAATTATCTGCTTATTGTGATGACACCATTGAGAGCCTTGGTCGTGACTCAGAACGAGCCATTTACCTCAAGTTTCTACAAGACACTTTTACAGAAAGAAACTTGATTCGAGCTATCTTTCAAAAATTCGTGTGTTAATATTTACTTATGTATGACATAACAGCATTTTAAAGATTTTTACTGGTTCCATTTGCCATGCCCTAAGATGATCACCAGAAAAACGAGCAGAGGATGTTTTTGTCGATGACAAGGTGCCTAAATTTCTCGGACCAATTTCATGAGGAGGATTTGGAAGTTAAGATAAACTGTTAGTCGTTCGGTCGGTAAAAATCTTGCTGCACGGTTTATCTGGAGAGGCTTGAAATTTCAAGATAAATATTAAATGACAAGTTGTTTTCCTTTCGTCGGAAAACAGGATGTAACTTTTTCTTTTTCTTTCTTTTGAAATATCAAGGAGGTCCGAAAAAAGCTCGTGGTTGCTTTTTGTTTTTCATTCTAACACTTATGCAAATAATTGATACATTCAATGCTCAGTTGCAATTAAAATGTGGAACCGTCGAATACTATGAAGGATAAATTTCGAGTGCTGGAAACGGAACAAATGGATCATGGAAACAAAACTAAAATATTTTGACATAAGTTACTGTCTTACATAAGATGGAGAGAAAATGATATGCATGTTTAATTCACCTGTGATGTTATTAAACGTGAATGACTTCAAATAAAATTGAAAATAAATTTTTAGTGAACCTCCAAACAAAAATAATTGTTAAGTTAATCGTTGATTATACTGCACAATTATTTTCTCAGGATACATTAAGAACAACAAGGTGGTTTCTCGTACTGTTATTTTTATTTTTCGGCGTCAAAGATAGCTGTGTTGACATCGATGAAATTAACGGGTCGCTGTGATTACTTATGGACAGGAAAAAGATAACAGAGTTTGCGTTTAAATGCAACGATGTGACAGGTAAGTGGGATTATTTTAGTGCGAACAGTGCCCAGCTCAGGTTTGTATTTGCCGCAATTTTTTTGATGCACAATTTTCTCATCGATCTTTGTGAATTTTTGTTCGATTTTGTTGTCATCAAGTGTAGAAGTAATGCAAGGAAATATTCGATGTTTTTTTTAATTTAATTTAGTAATTTATTATAAATATGATTTTTTTTTTTTAAATTTATTCCGCCGGATTCTTTTCCGTCCCATAATTTAGCAAAATCTCAATATTTAATTGAGAGAACGTATTTTTATTACGTTAAATACAAAAATTTGACTATGCGAACTACTTTACTCTTTTTTTTCCATAGGTTTGTTAAAGTTGACCAGAAAATATGAATTCAGCTATGAAATGGATTTTCATGTTAGCGGTCTTCGTTGTGGGATTCATTTCAGCAGCGTAAGCATATTAATTGCACATATACGTTAAAAATAAGAATTATATTTTAGAAAAGAATATATACGAAAAATCGAATATAATAGTTTAAGAAAAATATCATATTGTGCTTTTTGTTGTTATTCCCATACGCGACTCACCATGCCCTCAGACCGGAAGAACTACATCTACCAGTCCTTGGAAAGGTCGACGTACTCGACGGCGATGATCTTCACGATGACCTGGGATTCGTGGGCAATTTGTTACAGACTATAACATCTCATTTGGGTTTGAATTTTCTTGGCAAAGGCGAGGACTGTTAGTGTTGACACAGTTAATGATTGGAGTACTTCGGAAACTCCGATGCTCAGTTAGAGAATGTGAAATTGTAAAACTCTGCTGAAGGTATTTCTAGCCGTGAATAAACAGATAATAAAAACAAAACCGAAAAATGTCATCATGTGTTTATAATAATGAATGATTGCTTTGGAAAAAGTAAATGACTTTTAATCGAATTTGGACATTTATTTGAATAACCCCCACATCAACGAAAAAATGGGAGTTTCTCGCTAATTCCATTGGGACAACATTCGCTTAGCATACATTACCAATAACAAGTTGGTTTCTTTTCGTTATCCTTCTTAACCTGAGACTTGACCAGATTCATTACTTTGTTGGTAAAAGCAGACACTCGTTTGTAATGACCATATGTAACAGGAAATGTTACAAGTGCTTACATAAGTGATTCCTGATAAACTTTTTTTATGATACAAGGATGCAAAAAATGTACGTTTCGAAGTTAAGTTTCCAAGATTGTTATTTAGAAAAATCTCACGATATAAGACTCAGTTTTTTTTCAATAAACGGACGCGATTGAAACCAAAGAACTGAATAATGTTTAGACGTACCTCTGAATGACGAGTGGCCGGAAAAAAGAACACAATCGTTGGTGGTGCTGGCACCGATTTCGTTCAAATAACTTCGGAACCCTAATCGAATCCTCGTAAACCACATACCATACGGTAGCACACGGTTTTTGCAACCATATCGTCGATTGCAAAAACACGAGATTCAATGATGAACAAATCGACCCGGAAGAACCGTTCTAAGGAGGCACGTTTGGAATCCTTTTCATTATAGATACATTTTTCAAAACGATAAAATATTTTTACTATTGCAGTTAAATGTTAGATTCAAATACACTCATTTACAAATACAATCATTCGAAACTGTTCAACATTCTGATCATTTTTCAATTTTATTTTGTACTATGGATAAATATCTCAAAAATCATTTGTTCTGGAAATTTTTTGGAATTTTCTTATTTCACTGTTGTTCAATGATTGTGTTAAAACTGTGAAGTAAATATCTACATTTTTTGTCTGGATTTTTATGCATTTATCCATAAGCTTCAATATTATTTGATTTTCTTTTTTCACAAACTTTAATCGGCATTGAATTGGAACCTGGATTGGACTCGCTCTATAAAATCGGTTCAGACAATGTGCCAAAGAGAATGGTGATACCGGTGACAATCAGGAACGGTCTTACTTGGAGTCATGAGAACAAGACTTTTTTCACTACATTGATTTTCCGACTCTGCTAGTTCGTGCTAACAACTACGACAACGAAGCTGGCGAAATTTGTACGTAAAAAGATGTTCACTAGATCGAAAAAGCTCGATTTTAAATGTCTGTAAAACGGGAAAATGAAATAACGATACAATATTTTCGGCGATCGAATAAACGAACTGTGTTTGATTTCAAGACGAACGATGTTACTGAAGTTCCTGACATCCTGACGGAGTGACGCTCGACACTGCTGGTAATCTTTAGGTCGTGTGTTACGACGGGGCAAAAGTAAATATAAATTTATCAAATATTTTTATTATTAATTGGCGGAGAAGTTTGATTACTCGAAAAGTATTGTGATATTTTATCTGTTGTATGGATTGTAATGTGAATAACAAACATTTTTTTGTCGGCTAATTATTCTTACAGGTAATCTCGATCGATCCAAAAACTGGAAAATTACTGAGAACCGTTGAAATACCAGCTCAGCAAGTGACGAGCGTTGCATTTGGTGGTTCAAACCTCGATATATTGTTAGTGACGACCGCGAAGCAAGGTCTGCAAAGCGAAGATCTCAAATCTCAGCCAAAAGCCGGTTCCGTTTTCGCGGTCAAGAGTCTGGGAGCTTCGAGAACACCGATGCTCAGTTACAAAATGTTAGATCGTCCAATTAAAAAAAAAGCATTTTCAGTGCTAGAAACAGAACAAATGGATCATGGAAATTAAACACAAATATGTCGTAAGAATTAAATTACTGCTTTAGAAAGATGAAAAGAAAAATATTTGTTTGTTCGATGTACACGTGACTTTAATAAGCGCAAATGACTTCGAATCAAATGTTGATATTCATTTGGATAAACATCGAAACAACAATACGATATGTATGCTGATCGGCAATTAAATTGCGGAATTATTTTTTCAGAACACATTAAGAATAATGAGTTGATTTTTTTTGTCTGGCATTCGATCTTGGGGAGCCAAAGATAACAAAATTTCGGTTTAAATACATCTGTGTGATAAGGAAGTGGCATCATTCTCGTGAGGACAGTGTCCTGCTCAAGTTGGTGTTTTCTGTAATTCGATCTTAGTGAATTTTGTCTGATTTAGTTGTTATATCACACGTAAGTAAAAAAGCCGATTGGCACTTCTTTAGAGGTTCACAAATTTTTCCTATTTATCTCAAAATAAAGTATTGGATTTTTTTTGATCTTCCATCAAAATGCGTACTAGTATTGAAAATTAGCAAACAGAAAAGAAAATGGAACAAATAATTTTTTTTTTTTTTTTTCAAACAAATATGATCAAATTTTTTTTTTTTTAATGCAATTTATACCGGTAAATACTTTTTCGTCGTTATTTCGTTATATAAATATATTCATATAAATGATTAATGTGAATGAATGAAAGCATTTTCATTGTTTAAACATGAGATTTGAATATATTGACGGCTTATTTTTTTTTGCAGATTGGTCAAACAGATCAGGAATCATGAATTTAGTTTTAACATCGATTGCCGCGTTGGCAGTCGGTCTGGGATTCCTTGTAACACCGTAAGAATATTTTATTTACATACGTTCAAATAAAGTATTATATTTTACAAAAGAATCCATGGATATTTGGGTCAAATAGTTTAAGAAAAAACTCATGTTGCTTTGTGTTGTTTTTTCCATGCACGACTTGACGTACCCCAAAGATCGGCAGGGACACTCGGCACTGTTCTTGGCGTGGGAGAAAAGCTGGCTGCGGCGAAACTTGGGCACGGACTTGGCGTGAAAGAAAAGCTCGCAGCGCATCTTGGGCACGGACTTGGCGAACATGGTTATGAGCATGGTAGTACTGATGAAGGACACCATAACGAGGATAAAAATGATGAACATGACGAACATGAAGAAAATAACGAGAGCGGGCATGAGGACGAACATGAGGAAAATTACGAAAATGAACATCATGACGATCATGA
>JACEOJ010000090.1:2899457-2937024 GCA_013761285.1 Campoletis sonorensis
ACACGAAGGAGGACACGAAGGAGGACACGAAGGAGGACACGAAGGAGAACACAAAGAAGGACATGGAGGAGGACACGAAGGAGGACATGGAGGAGGACAAAAAGGAGGATACGAAGGAGGACACAAAAGAGGACACAAAAGAGGACACAAAGGAGGACACGAAGGAGGACACGAAGAAGGACACGAAGGAGGACACGAAGGAGGATACGAAGGAGGACACGAAGGAGAACACAAAGAAGGACATGGTGGAGGACATGGAGGAGGATACGGAGGAGGACACGAAGGAGGATACGAAGAAGGACACGAAGGAGGACACGAAGGAGGATACGGAGGAGGACATGGAGGAGGACACGAAGGAGGACACGGCGGGGGTCACGGCGGAAGCCACGAAGGCGGTTACGGGGGAGGTCATGGAGGTAGTCACGGTGGGAGTCACGACGGGGGTCACGGCGGAAGTTACGGAGGACACCTGCTCGAGGCCACCAACGAATTTGGTTTAGGCGACAGCTTGGGTGTGGGTCTGGGTCACGGAGACGAGAGTCTCCTCGGTCTCGATAATGACGTGGGCTTACACGATAAACTGCACGCACAGCTGCTTTAGACGCTTCGAGGAGGCCAATGTTCAGTTACAGGTCGTGAAATCAGTCAGTCCTGCAAAATCTATTTCTAGTGCTACAAATAAAACAAATGAATACTAAGAACAAACCACCAAAATGTTATTGTAAGTTAGTACCTTATCAGAAAGGATAATAAGAAAAACGTATACATTTCTGATGTATTTGAAATGTTTATTTGAATAAAATAATTATTTAGATCATTTTGAATTTTATACAAATAAAATGACTCAAAATCAAATTTTAAGAATCATTTGAGAAATCTCGAGAATAACAACTACGTGTTTGTTGATCAGCTACGTGCCTTTTGACCTGGCGAGAAAATATCCGACTACAGAATATCCCACACCATCACAATCTTGGTAATCACATAAGGAACCATACATCATCATATTATATCTCACCGTATCAAAGCAATTATCATCGAATGAAGGTGCAAATCATTAGTACGACAACATATCACACCCTACACCATTAAATAACATCATGCACCATAATGTAACACCCTACCATACTAGCATTGAAAACGTTATCACTTTACACCGTACGCCATCATAGCGAACCGCACAACACCATATAAAGCCATATACCTTCATGTCATACTATACACCATCATATCACACAGTTGCATCCGAATACAGCAGACATTGTCTAGCAAAAAATACAGCATCACTTACATATTTGCAATTAGAATGCCTTGGTTGCGCCTCGAGACAAGTACATTTACCTCGAGTTTTTTCAAAGACACTCTTACAGGAAGAAACTTAATTGAATCTATTTTTCAAAAATTGTTCCGACAATACTTATGTAATTTAACAGCCTTGTAGAGGATTTTGCGGATGCCACTTACCATGCCAGAGGATGTTGGTTTCGAAATCTTGGTTAATCCGGAGAGACTCGATATTTCAGGAAAATGTCAGAGTAAAGCTCGTGTCGACTCTTGGTTGTCAATATAGCACTCGTGCAAGTGATAAATCGTCAAATACTGGACGATGAATTTCGATTGCTAGAAAAAGGACAAACTGATAATGAAGACAAAACAAAAATATTTTGCCACGAGTTATCTGTCTCAAGAAGGATGAAAAAGATACATATTCGTGTTTGATGTACTTGTGGTGTTATTAAACATTACTAACTTCAAGTTGAATTCTGAACCCATTTTGCGTGAACTTCCAAACAATCATAAGATTCAAGTTAAGCGTTAATCACACTGCACAATTATTTTTTCAGGATACATTAAGAACAACAAGGTGATTTTTCATTTTTGTATTTTTATTTTTCGGAATCAAAGATAGCTGTGTTCACATCAATGAATTTAACAGGCTGCTGTAATTACTTTTGAGCATGAAAAAGATAACAAAGTTTGCGTTTAAATGCAACGATGTGAGAGGAAAGTGGCATTATTTTAGTGCGAACAGTGCCCACCTCAGGTTTGTATTTGCCGCAATTTTTTTGATGCACAATTTTCTCATTGATCATTGTGATTTTTTGTTTGATTTTGCTGTTATCACTTATAAGTAAAATCGCCGATCGAATATTTAACCCATGCAAATATCCAATGTCTTCATTTTTGATTCTCAGTAATAAAAATGTTTAGTGGTAAACGAAATTAGCAAATAGAGAAAAAAAGTAAATTTTAAGTGTTTCTTATATTTTGCGATAGACTTGATCGAAATTGGATTTTTTTTGTTCTTTAAGAAATTCATCCCAATAAATATCTTTCAGTGACGTTAGTTTGCGAAATTCCAAAATATATTTAAAAACCAGCAATTTCATCATGAGAATTACAAAAATCTGACTATTCAAGCTGTTCAACACTTTTTACTTCGTAGATTTCTCGAAGTTGACCTGAAATTATGAATTCAATTATGAAATGGACTTTCGTATTAGCGGCTGTCGGTCCGGGACTCATTTCAGCACTGTAAGAATATTTTTCGTAAATGCATCCGAAGTGAGGAATACATTTCTCAAACCAATACTTACAAAAATGGTGTTCAAGAAAAAAATGTATAATTCGGTTCACTACTCTTCTTAAATGTATTTGTGTGAGGGAAGATTTTGTGACGGAAACGTAATTTTTCGGGTTTAGTCACTTTTCTCCCAAAATTTTTTGTGATTATTTTTTCCTTTCAGATGCCCGGGGGAGGGGGGAAAGTTTCCGTACTTTGTTGATTGACGTATCGGTTTTCCTTTCGGCGATGCATGACTGAGTTTGGATAAAAATCGCATAATCAATATTGAGAAATTATCTTTATTGAAACATCTGAAATTATTCATATCAAATAACGAAATAACAAGTGAAATGAGTTGGAAGATTAAACATTTTTCAATGATTAAGGGTATGAAAATTAAAATAAATATGAAAACGTATTGTCATCACTAGAATGTGGCAAGCACATTAATTCTTCCTTCTAACAACAACTCTTCATTTCATTTTTGTTCTCAAATACGACTCTTTTTGTTGATGTTTTTTTCTATACACCTACTCTGTATCATTATGAATACAAAATATTTTTCCTCATTGTATTCTTCAAAATATTGCTACTTCGAATAATGCCGACTGATTTTCCGTGATTCTTTACAAAACAAGTGATACCACTTGAAACAAATATCTTGACACATGCAGGACAGTATAGTGATACTTTGAAGTGAATTGAGGACAAGGGAAAACATTGATAAAGAGCTGAAAGTGAAGGACACTCAATACCGTCAGTAGTAATTCCAATCAGCTAGAAAAGCCTCAATAAAAAACGTATATATTCCCGAATAGGTACTTGATGTTTTGATCATAACTTACAATGAGTAGATGAATTCAACAAGAGTTATAATGAATTAATTGAGAAATTGGAAACTCATTCAATCATTGTCGAAGTGAGATGAATTTTCAAAAAAAAAAACTCACGACTGTTCAGCGTGATTGGATGATTTGAAATAATGCTTTAAGGCATCTGGAGGCAGACAGTTGCTCCAGGAACTCAGGAGTTCGCATCGAGCAGATCTCTGAGCCACAGACTCTGACTGAAGGGCCACACTGGGACGTTAATGCACAGGTTTTTTATTTTGTTGGTACACCGAAGCAGACACTTTTTCGTTACGATCCTGCAACAGGAAATATAACAAGTGCTTACATAAGTGAGGATTGACAATTTTTTATTGTATAATACAGAATTGAATTAATAAAGAAATGAAATATTTCCAAGAAGTCCTTCTGAATATCTGTAAACTGTTTTTTTTTTTTAGGAAATGGTCAGTTAGGCGTAGCGGTTCCGGTTGCCGGAAAAAAGAATACGTTCGTTGGCGGTGCTGGTACCGATTTCATTCAAATAACTTGGGACCCCAGAACGAATGATCGTAACCCTCATATCAAAGTTCTTGCGACCGTAGACATCGATCGTAAGGGGACGAGATTCAATGATGGAAAAATCGACCCTAAAGGACGGTTTTGGGGAGGTACGTTCGAATCCTTTACAATATCGATATTTTTCTTTAATTCTACAATATTTAGTATTGCAGTTTAAAGTTTGCCCTAAATACACAAGAAAAACATGAATGAATTGTAATTTCGTTATTAAAAAGAAGGAATTTTTTTCAATTTCCAAAAACATTCATAAGTGTTCGATATTTTGACAATTTTTCAATACTCTTTTGTCCGATCCACAAAAATCTCAAAAATACTGTATTTATGGAAACATTTGTCATTTCAATAATTCTATATAATTCATTTAAATTGTGTCGTAAAAGTTAAAAAAGATTGTCCGGATTTTTGTGCATTTTTTTCACGGATGTATATTTTAATTTGAATTGATCTTTTTTTTAAGGTACAATGGGCATTAAAGCGGAACCCGGAATGGGTTCCCTCTATAAAATCGGTTCTAACAGCGTGCCAAAAAGAATGGTGACACCGGTGACGATCAGCAACGGTCTTACTTGGAGTCACGATTACAAAACTTTTTACTACATTGATTCTCCCGCTCGAAAAGTTTGGGCTTACGAATTCAATAACGAAGCGGGTGAAATTTGTGCGTAATAAAATTCTGATTGAATCATAAAACTGCAGTCTAGTAATTTTGCGAAAAAAAACAATCATTTTCATTGAATATTTACAGCAAATAGACGAACTGTGTTCGATTTTAAGACGAAAAATGTTTCCGGAGTCCCGGACGGTATGACAATCGATACTGTTGGAAATCTTTGGGTCGCTTGTTATGGCGGTGGAAAAGTAAAAAAAATTTATCAATTATTTTCATTGCTTATTGCCAAAGAGCTTTATTTTCTCGAGAATCAATCTGTAATTTTGTTTATTTTGCTGTCGATTTAAACGAAATTTTCTAAAAATGCATGAAATTTTTTCTTACGAAGCCTAGTTAACGATTAGTGATAAATTATTCTTCCAGGTAATCTCGATCGATCCAAAAACTGGAAAATTACTGAGAACCGTTGAAATGCCAGTACAGCAAGTTACTAGCGTTGCATTCGGTGGTCGATACCTCGACATATTGTTCGTCACGACAGCGAAGGAAGCTCTGAAAAGCGAAGATCTCAAATCTCAGCCAAAAGCTGGTTCCGTTTTCGCGGTTAAGGGTTTGAAAGTTTCGGGAAGACCGATGCTTAGTTACAAAATGTGAGATCGTCCAACTTGGGAAGACAGATGCATTCCCATTGCTAGAAAGAGAAAAAACGGATTATAAAAACAAAATAAATAATTGTTATCATAATTAATAGTCTTCGAAACGATGATAATAAAAATGAATGAAAGTTTCATTTACTTGTAATTTTGTTAAGAGTAAATGACTTCAAATCGAATTTTGATATTCATTTGAATGAACCTCGGAATAACGATTTATTGTGCGTTAATCATTAATTATGTTGCGACATTATTTGCTCAGAATGCATTAACAATAACGTTTAAGTATTTTCGGTTTTCTTTCTTATCTTGCGGAGCCAAAGACGCAGCGACATTGATGAATACAGCAGGTTTTTTAATTACTTTTGGGCTGGAATAAGATAACGAAGTTTGAGTTCAAATGCATCGATGTATGCCAAGATCGTGGGATCATTTTTGTGAGAACAGTGCACACCTCGGGTCGCGTTTTTTCATCATTTTTTCGTTGCACATTTGTCACATCGATGTATGTTAATGTTTATCTGATATTATTGTGATCACATGTAAGTAAAAATATCATGTGCACATTCTTTATGATTTTCGTAAGTTCATGACTGTCAGCCATGGACAACAGTTTTGAAATGAGACTTTCTATTTATTTAATATCAAAATATGTAGTCGAATTAGAATCTAGCAAATAGAAAAAAAAAAACAGTAGGTTTAAAATTCTTCTTTATTTTGTAGTTGATATGAACGAAATTAAATTGTTTTTCTTTCACAGATTCATTTCGGTAAGAACTTCTTTGCACCGTAAGTTTCCGAAATCTCATTACATAAATGAGAACTATATTTTCATAATGTGAATTTAAAAAAAATTCTTATAGATTTGGCGAACATTTCGGGGAGCTATGAATATAGATTTTATATCAATTTTCGTATTAGCGGTTCACCTAAGATTTCTTTCAGCCCTGTAAGAATATTTTTCATGAATAAACTGAAATCCAGAATTATATTCTGCAAAAGGATACATAAATATTTCTATTGAACAATGAAAAGCAATTTGTCATATTCTCTTTTCTGTTATTATTTCTATACGTGACTCTCCATGCCCTAAGTTCGGCACCAAAAAATCTTGGAAAGCTTATAATTGACACGGATGTTGGTGGCGATGACGCAGCCGCTTTATTATTGGCCCTAGCAGCTGAGGATGAATTCGATGGCAATGAATTTGAGATTATTGCTATAACTTGTACTTATGGCAATACTAATGTCACCAATGTTGAAAATAATGTACTGAAGGTCTTAACCATTGCCAATCGGAGTAATGTGAGAATTATATTATTACACGTATTTATTTATTAATCAAAGTGCCAACTGTCTGTCAACATTTCTGTCAATAATAAATAATCTATGTGCAACAAAGAGCAAACATTTCTATTGTTATCAACTATTTAGTGTTTGTTTTTTGCCATTTTTTAGATACCCGTTTATGGGGGTTCCGGCAAACCATTGATAAATAATATTACATTCGACCATCACTACGGCGATGATGGTTTTGGTGATTTTGAGTTCGACGAAACGATTATTGCGAAGGTCGATCGAAGCAAACACGCGAGTTTGGCGATGGCAGATTTGGCACGCAAAAATGCTGGTAAATTTGTCTCAATATTAATAAAAACAAATCCGTGTTACCAAAAATTGTCATTTTCAAATGACCAGGGAATTAAAACTCAAATTGAATTGTACTACTGTGCTAATTAGAATTAAATAAATTGAATTCACAGGAAATGTGAGTGTTATGGCGCTCGGACCTTTAACGAATGTTGCACTGGCAATGTCTTTGGATTCAGAATTCGTTGAGAACGTAGTGAGATTTTTTATAATGGGCTCAAGTGTTTATGGCGTAGGAAACGTCGCACCGAACGTGGAATTTAATTTCAAACAAGATCCTCATAGCAATTTTATAGTTTTGAATGGAATAAAGCAACAGCCAGCACTTTTATTCCCTTGGGAAACTTCTCTGTCCGCTGCAATTTCAACGGTAATAGTTTGCATTTTCATCCTCTTTTGTTTAATAGTTTTCTTTCAACGACTTTAATGTTTTTCCTTTAATGCCAGGACTGGAGGAAGCAAGTCCTGGGGACTGTGGATTCGAGGGCCATCAAATATCTCAATAAAATTGAGCGGAAAAGTTTAAACAATGATGTTTGGAACGTGGCTGATATTATGCTATGTGCGTTGACCCTCTGGCCTGAATTGATAACACGCTCATTAGTGACGAACGTTGAGCCGGTTTTCGATGGCGCTGCTCAGGGTTCCGTTCTCGTCGATTATCCTGATAAAACTGCTCGACCTAAAAACGTTGAAATTTTAGAGGGTTTCGATGTCGAAGGCTTTAAACAATTATTATTAGATGTTTTTTCAAGAGACTGATAGAGGAATAGAGGAAGATAAAAATTTGTACGCACCTAGAACCAAAGTTCGTTCGTAAAATGGATTTTTAAAAATATATAAAAATGTTACAATTAGAAAATTGTGTGTCCTACGATAAAAGAGGAGAGAATCGATCGACCATGAACGTTTTATAAAGGGATCTTTTCGTTCTCCATTTTTCTATGACTGGTAACGATTTGAATCTTAAGACACAAGAAAAAAATGTAACTGGCTGACATTAAATAATATTTTATTGACTTAATATGAAAAAATTTTAAGTTAAATCAAATCAATCCTTAAGTTCATATTCTGTTTGTACTTCTTTATCGGCTTTACAAGCAATAAAATTACCTGAATAAGCGACATACACTTGAACGGTAATAACAGGACTGTTTAAGTCAATTGATTAATCCTCAAAAATTCTTGATAGGATATCAACGATGCCGACAAAAGCAGAATCCATCTCGATTCGATAACAGATTTCATGTCTTATCGCACGTTCTTCATCGGCATCATCTTCTGCTTTGTTGAGATTTCTATTCATCAATGATTTCTTAGATTCTGGAACACAAAATTTCGTAAATTTTCACACAAGTTCAGTTGTCAATGATCAATATTTAATTTCTTTCAAATCGAATTTATCCAAATTCATATGAAGCTCGAACATAATAAAGAAGAACGTTGTGTTGAAAAACATAAGAATACTCGATTGAAAAGATTAGCTTCTTATAAGAGCGTTTACTTTGATGATCTTTGTTTTCATTATTCCAAACAACTGTTTTTAAAAACATAAGTTCCGTGGTGTCTGAATACTTGGAAGGAAATTGAACAAAGAATAAACAAAGAACCTTTTGTGTAAAATTTATCCACAAACGTACATTTTAATCGAACAAAAGAGTTTATGGCCTGCGATTAAATGTTGAATTAATTCACTCACACGCAACTGGTACGTGAACTTGACGAGATAGCGCTAGCTAAACGTCAAAGAGATTGCGTGTAAGAAATCGTGATCAATAGTACGTGAGCACTGAGGAGCTCATGTAGCTAATTCAAGTTTCTCGTTTACTATTAAATATTATGTGCGAAATAAAGTGTGGCCTTCAATGAAGACAATTAATCAAACGATTGAGAAATTCGTTTGATTATGTAACTATAGTTGACACTGTCACGAGCGAGTTTTATGACTAGCTGTGAAACAAGTTTCGAATATTATACCAACAACAACGAAACAACGTGAAAATTGATTTGAAGTATTTCAATAAGAATGAAAATATGCAGACTATTGAGTTTAATGATGGGTTTCTGTTTCGTCTCGACAGCAGCCACGTAAGAATACAAGATTGTCTATTGAAATTATGATATTTTTCTTTCTCTTAAGCTGATTTACTTTCAGCTTACTTTATTATTATCTTCGTCATGCTGAAAAAGAAAATGGTTTTAGTTCGTCATCGAGGAGACTGAAAAAGCTCATAATAGACACGGATGCCGGTGGAGATGACGCAGCTGCCATACTACTAGCTCTTGGGTTTGAGAAACATTCAGAAAAATCAAATTTTCAAGTGATAGCTATCACCTGCACATACGGCAATACCAATCTTGAAAATGTTGCTACTAATGTCTTAAAAATTCTGACGATTGCTGACCGAAGTGACGTGAGTTTAATATTTAATCGTAAATGTGATTTCAAGTTTATTTTTGTTTCAAATAAAGTGTCTTACCCAAAATTTTGCAGATTCCTGTGTACGTCGGTGCTCACAAATCGTTGTTGAAACAATTCAAGAAGGGCAATTACTTCGGCGAGGATGGATTCGGTGATTTTCATTTTGACGAAGAGATCGTGGCTCGGCTTAATAAGACGTCACATGCGAGTGTTGCCATGGTGGATTTGGCGCGAGAGCATCCAGGTGAATTTTTGCTCTTCAGTTTCTCCACTACATCCTGAAAGTTTCAGGATAATAAGTTTCAAAGTTCTGAAGTACCTTTTGTTTTCCTTCTATGATTAGAATTTCAGATTCCGAGAATGAGTTACACTCATGTGCGAATCATTTTATTTCATAAAAAATTAACTAATTGTCGCTCCTGAAATAAACGAAAATATTTCTTAGAGAAAAATAAAACTGTGCGAAAACGGGTTTATGAAACTTTTTCAGTCTTTCTTTGAAATTTATGACTAAGTGAACTCTATGTCTTATGAATTAATGATCAAAATATCGCACTTAAACTTTTCCTTTAATGTCTAAATTTACAGGCGGAATAAGCGTGATGGCTATAGGACCATTGACCAATATTGCAGTCGCGATGACTTTGGATTCTAGTTTCGTCAAAAACATCGAGAGATTTTATCTCCTGGGTTCATCAGTCCGCGGATGGGGAAACGTAGCTCCTAATGTGGAATTTAATTTCTCTCAAGATCCACAAAGCAACTTTATCGTACTCAATGGAACGGATGAACAAACTGTTTTTTTGTTCCCTTGGGAAGCGAACCTTGACGCTGCAATTTCGATGGTAATAGTCAACCTTTTATAAGCCTTTCTAACTTTGATCCCTACTTTCAATTAAAACGGATTGTTGCAAAAGTTTTTCGGTGTTTGATCGAGGATTCTGATATGACAAACAATTGAGGCATACAATTAAACGAGGGTAATTTTCCTATGACTGAATAAAAGCAAAGTTTTACTTGATTTTTATGGAATTACCGTCAAAGTGAACATAATTTTTTTTTTTGTATAATATCACAAATCAACGAATGGGGAGGCTCCCAAAAAATAATTTCCGATTTGAGTAACGAAAGATCAACTTGATTTATTAAAAATGGATATCAACGTCACTTGTTTCTCTGTGACTGTGAAAAAAAAGGAAAAAATCTGTAGAGAAGTTTCAAAATCATTCTGTGAAATATGAATTTCTCTTTTGCTCCCCATAAGAACGCGTGTAAAATGGTGCGGTAATTTGCTAATAACTCGAATACGAGACCAGTGAATACTTTCGAAATTTCGCACGTAGTTTCATAAAATAGTGCCCTGAATAAAAAAAAAAAAAAATTCTGTCGGGAACAGTTTCATCGAGACGACTATGAATAAAGTGATAATAAATGATTCATTAACTCACTAGAAATGGCGCACGGAAGTTCTGGGATCCATGAGTTCAAAAACGATGCATTATCTGAATAAAATCGAGAATGTGACTCTCCATGGCCCGGTATGGAATGTAGGTGATTTGGCTTTGAGTGCGTTGGTGATTTGGCCGGAATTAATAACGAGTACATTGGTAACGAATGTGACACCGGTTTTCGATGGCATCGCCGAGGGTTCTGTCCTAGTCGATTATGCTGATACAACGGGCAACCCCAAGAACGTTGAAATTTTGCAATCTTTCGATGTTCCAAAATTCAAAGATTTGTTGATAGAAATATTCTCCCATGATTGATAAAATGAAAAAACATTTGTTATGTATAAATATCTGATTGAACAAAAAATCGAAGTAAATAAACGAAAAAACAATTTTTTAAATAAAAATTCTTTTAAAAATAATGTGCAAATATTTGTGATTATTAGAACTAAGTTTTTTCTCGTGACTGATGGTCACAAAATCTGTAGTTTGTGATTTCAAAATGATTTTAAACGGTTGTCATTGGTATTGGAAACAGAAATTTCAACATTTTCGATAAAACGTATAAGAAGCAATGATCCGCACGTGCAACGAGAAATAACCTGAAAAAAAAAAAAACAATATTTACTAAAAAACTGTAAACCTGTAAAACTGTAAACTGTAAAAAACAAAAAAATTTCGACGTATTGTTTTTTCTTACCTTTTGATTTTCAATCGCAATACGATATTCATTAGCGCCTTTTGTTTATTAAAATAAAATCTTCATTGCTGTAAATGTAGAAAAAAAAAATGTCCGGTGTTCGAGGTACGATAAAAAACCGATTTACTGAACAATATCGTTTATTTGCTCGTGTGAAAAAGTTATTGAGTAATTAAATTACTTCGTATGATAAATTTCAGTCTCTGTTGTTTCACGAGCAAAAATGCCACAACTCTTTCTTTCTCTCTCTCTCTCTCTCTCTCGCTCTTTCTCACCGGAATATTTTACAAACATAAAAGGGTATAATACTACTATGATTACTTGTCATTGAAACGATTCTCGACGATTGTTTTTTTTTTTTATCTCTTTTTTATCACAAAATTGTTTTCTAGTTTTTTTTTTAAATATGATTATAGCACAATGGGGTTTGTAAATATTTCCATCGCTCTTTAAAAGTCCCCTCAATCATCAAGCGTGATAATTTCGACGCTGTCTTTCGCATGTTTAGGCTCGTTTTTCTTAGTCGGATTAGCGCTAGTTTTATTCCTAGGTAATTCGTAAACAGACATACATTCGGAGCTAGTTGGTCTTACATTATCGACTATTTTCTGAGGTGGTACGATGCTGAGAGAAAGCGGTAGATTTTTCGAATAATCAACTTGACTCGGTTTGACGTGACTTTTTTGTTGGGGTATAATTTCGAGATGGGAGTGTTGTTGAAGTTGTGAGAGCATTGAGAGAGTATCAGCAGAATTGGTAGTCGGTAATGAGGGCTGGATCGTTCCAGGCATTTCCATGTTCGTTGGTTTCGGATTTTTCGTAACTTTTCGATACGGAGGATGTTTCGGAGGTGGAGGTGGTTTCGCGACTGATGCGCCAACGGGACTGACTGAAATGCCGCTCAATTCTTGAGATAAAAAGGATGGTTGACCCATCGTATGGGTCGCAGCTCCGGACATGGTGCTCAATAGACTCTGCAGATTATTTGGCAGCTGAGGAATGTTCTTCGACGTTTTTTGCTTCTTGGCCATGTTCTGAGGTTTCACAGGAATTGGTTGTTGGGCTTGTTGAGCCATTTTCTTCGAGAGAAGCTTATGTTGCAAGGACGTGCCGCCAGTGCTGGTGGGAGTCCGAGAAGTTGGCATTCCCATGTTTGAGCTCGTGGGTTTTATACTCACGGAGTTTTGACCTTGGAGAGCAGAATGAGCGGCTTGAAGAACGTTTCCCGTAGGGACAGACGAATTTCCGCTGTTCAAAGACGGATGAGACGAATTGTGAGCGGGTTGAGGTTCGGTCAGAGACTTTGAGACCCTGATTTGGGGCGCGGACATTTGTTTGGGTGGTGGAATTTTATTTTGAGCACCAACCGACGGTTTCAACAACGAGACTTGCGTAGTTGTTGGATGTGAGGCAGTTTTAGCGGTTGTTTGCGGTACCGACATACTTTTTGTCATGTGAGCTGGCATAGGTTCGTTATGAGAAGATGACGAGGAGGAGTGTTTCGGCATTTTCGTTTTTATCGGCTGTTGTTGCTGCATGTTGGAACCAACCGGAGTTATCGAAACGCTAGGCACGTCTTTCGTCGTCGATGTGCTGGTTGCAGCCTTCGAACCAGCCTGATGATACATTGGCGCCGCTCTGCTTGAACTCACAGCGTTCGAATTGTTGCTCAAATTCAACAGTTGCTGGACTGTCAAACTCGAGAGGTTTGCCATGCCACCTAAATTACCGAGATTTCCTGAGGAGGATGAACCCACCGTCGGACTCGTGACGGAACTCATCGTCGGCACGGTACTCGTAACTGTGCTCGGTAAACTTGTAGCTATGTTTCCAAAACCGGCGGCTAAATTTGTCATTGATGATAAATTGCTTTGATACTGTCGTAATATGTCCTGATAATTTCCCATTTGGTTTAAATAATTAACTGCTGCTAACGGATCGATTTGGCCACCCATACCAGCGGCAAATACTGCCGACAACATATTCGGATCCATCAAAGGATTCATAAAATATGCATTCATCAGAGCATTGTTTGCACCCACACCCAAATAATTTCCAAAATTGTTTTTCGGACTGAACTGACCGGACATTCCAGCACTCTGTTGCATCGCTTGTAAATACTTGTTCACGTTCGGTGGACGACCCCGAGGACGTCCTGTGGATGTCGAACTCTTGTAGGGTTTTCGAGTCTGATGCGGCTGAGTCAAAGGCGGCAAACTCTGCGGCTGCGGCGTTGCAATCTGCAAAAACGTAAAAAATTGAGTTACGCTTTTCTAATTAATTGAACCTTCATTTTTGGCATTTTTTCTAAGAGTTTTTTACTGATTGTTTTTTCAATTCTTACTGGACTTGAGGAAGTTGCCGGCATCACGCCAACACCAGTCGTCGAAATTGGATTCGACTCGGCCATTTTACTTGCAGTCATCACTTGTTGGCAACACTTCAGAGCCACTTCCATTACGTTTCCTTCAACGTTCTGCGAATAAAATGTAATCAAGGGTTTTCTATGAGCTAAACATTTATTTTATTAGATTTTTGCTGAGTATCGATTTAATGAAAATTTGGAAAACTTTAAATAATTTCATAATATCAAGAATACTGATATTTGATTATAATAATAATTATAATGTCGGAACAGTATTGAGAAAAACTTAAAATCAAAGATTATGTTAACAAATACTTGGGAATTTTCTTTTTCTTGATGAATTTGGCGTATTTTCGAAATTATGTGTCTTTTTCGTAGATCTTGAAGAAGAAATTCAATCCATTCAATAAAAAGTGTTTTTTTTAGAACGATTTTAGCCTCGATTTTTATCGATAATGTGAGTTTTGATGAGGAAGTTTTATAGCCTAAATTTTTTTTCTCGTTACTGACCTTTATTCCGGTATACGCTTTGTAAGTGTCAACAAGAAGTGTCGCGAAAGCCTGGATTGTTGAATCTTTGGGTGCATTAATCTTTTGAATCTCGCGATAAATTTTGTAAACATCCAGCAAGACTTGTTTCCGTGGATCAGGACGATACATTTGCATGTTGTCGACAACAGTAGGTGGAGGAGGCATATTTTGTATACGCGTTCGAAGCGATTGAATGCAAAGCGTTAGAGCTTGTCTGGACAATTGTTCTCGTTCGGAGTCCCTCAGATATTTTCTGCGAAAGTACATTTCTTTTACAAACTCCGTTCAAATTCCATCAGTTTTCTACAGAATTCTTAGCATAGTAATTGATAAGCTTACTTGTCGGGATCGGGAAGCCTTCGCAATTGTCCATAAAGATCTAAAAGCATTAAACTATCGTCCGTTTCTTTGAGTATTTGCATCAGAAGAGTTATGCAACGAGACATGTGGGAGGCGAAACTTCCAGGACGATCGATTTCTTCGATGGGATTTCTCCATACACCCTGACGGACAATAAAATGCATAGCAATCCAAGATTAGTCAAAATTATGTAATGAACAACGTGTCGAGTCGGGACCATTCGAAAGACGACAAAATGCGATAACTTTTTTAAAATTATGTTGTCTATTTTGATCCGAATGATCGCCGATTGTATAACATTAGTGAAAAAATAGTAAAAAAGATCCATCATTTTTACGCTTCATGTAAAATTGCATTCTGATAGCCAGGCTGTAGGACTTTGTTTTTGCAAAACCATTAATATTTTTGTGTCAGAGATATGACAAAGTTTACCCAGGAATGTCCCTCTTTACACTTATCTCGTGTCAAGATAACAAACAAAACTTACGTTGAAAAAATTATTATTCTTTCGATCAGCGAATAATCCTTGAACAGTGCGTCCCGAGTAGTATTGACATTTGTAAGTGCCAAGGAAGAGATCGCGACATTTTGAATTGTCCTTAGCGAGCTTGTTGTTGAAATAATAATGACAAATTCGATAGATAGATTTGTAGTGTTCGGGAAAACGGATAACACATTGTTCGAGTCCAGCGAGGCAATAACTGATGAGTTTTCCAACTTCCGCTTCCGTGAGATACTCTTCTGCGGGAGGTGAAGCGATAAATTAATTAATTAAACCTCAAAAAACGTGTAAACACAAATAGTTGTTGAGTGGATTGGTTATTTCCGTCGGATTTGATCCTGCGACGTGCAATAAAAGGTTCACAATTTATTAAATTTAGTTCTTACCCTTTTCTCCCAATTCAGGGATCAATTTCTTCTTCTCGGTATCACTCTCCGCGGATTCGCTATCGCTGGAGCTCGAGCTATCACTTTCAGAGCTATCTTCGCTGCTGCTCGACTCGTCACTACTGCTAGAACTTGAATTGTTGGTTTCGGTATTGGTTGTCGTGGTCTGAGTGGTCGTTGTACTTTCCTGAGAACCTCTACGACTCAGGGTCCCTTCGTCCTTGACAGAATTAATTTGAGATTTTTTCCTATCACTGTTTTTATCTTTACAATCCTTGTCTCGGTCTTTTCCAGTAAAAAATCTTCCTTCGCTGGTTTGCGGTTCGTCGTTAATGAGCCACTTGCCATCGGATTTTCTCGTCTCTTCGTCATCAGGCGGAGAAGTTTGTCGCTCGTTACTCAATTCCATGGTTCGTTTCATAAGTTCGTCCATGAGATCCTGAACGTTTCCCCCTTTATCTAAGGGACTGTTAATCCCCTGTAACTTCCTCTCAACGTTATGACTTGTTCTATCCTCGTGTAAACTTCTCTCAGGCTCTTTTCTTCTGACCTCTTCTCTCATTGTGATTTTTTGTGCTTTTTCACTCTCATCGCTCGACAAAATCGTTATTTCATCACCAGAGCTCTCTCGATTGGCCGATATTTCACAAACGTTCGTAATCAAATCGTCGATCAGTCCGACCACGTCCTGCATCAACTGCAAGTGCGATACGCTGCCCAATTTGATTCTTTTTCCATTGTCATCTTGCTGTGTATCCGCGTGACGTTTTCGCATCTCGTTTTTCGATGGTTTATTCGTTGTTTCCGATTTTTCAGGCGCAGGAATCTCCTCGACGCTGTTTAAACGTTTATCCTGATTCGTTCGACTCTTCGCTACCTCCGTGGCGATATTCTCGCTTTGAAGAACCTCCGGGTAACCATTGCTACCAGTTTTCTTGGTCCTATTCAACTTCGACTCGTACTGCATGAAAGGACCGTTTGCACAATCCAACAGGTGATCCATGAACACTTGCCCCAAAGATTTTTTCAGTGGTTTCCCTTCGTGTTGTTCCAAATACTTTAGAATACAGGCGTGGATTCTGTAGTGAACTTCGAGAGCTTCCACCGAAAGATGACTCGGATTTTTGTGCGGAATGCGTGGCGGATATTGGGCACGGTTTTTGCGAAGCCAATTACTAGCCTGTGCGAATATTGAAGAAAAAAATTCAATTAATCAAGAACTTTATAAGAGAGTAAAAAATCGTAAACTAATCTTACTTTGGCATAATGATCCAAATAAACCGGAGGATCGTCGTTCTTTTTCTCAGCTATCTTCGCAAGCATGTAATGATACAACCATCGTTCGTCGTAAACGTGAGAATCGTTATCCATGTGCGACAAAAAGACACGATTCGCCGAAATGAAACAATTCACTGCAATATCGAGAGTCGTCTCTTTACGTGACTCCAACGCTGCGAATCTCTCCATACTAAGTGTGTCCGTTTCTTGTTTTAACAAACGCGAACAAAAGGAGTGCACCGTGTACGCAAAAGTTCCGTACTCGATCCAAATGACACTTTGACCTGGTACTAATTCAACCGCACGCTGGTAACAAAATTGAGCTATTTTCGCGTCGAAAAGTAGTTTTTTCGTATCCCTGAAATAAAAAATAAAATAAAAATACTCATGTTATCATTTTTTCAATCAAATAACGAAGAAAGACTGTTTTTCACGATTATCTTCGTAGTTTTCGACTAATTTTTCAAATCGAAAGTTTGAAGATTAATCCAACAAAGCTGGTGCTTTATAATCTATATATACATTTTCTAATTAATTCAAGAATATAATCATCAACGAAAGCTTGAAAACTTTTTTTCATTACTTCACAAAAATTAAGAAAAATCAACCTACGGTAATGGCTTGCAACTGGTTAGAGCAGTTCCAAATTCAGTTCCCATGGCCATGGCAAGGGTAGTCCAAGAATTAAAAGCTTCGGGATGAAGGCACAAATCCATGAGGAAGTAGCAAGTAGAATTAGCGTATTGAGTATATTTGAATAGATAATCTCCGAGTAGAGCATATATCGAGGAGACTTGATAAGGCAACGGTTTTTTAACAGTTGGCATAAGGTCTCTGTCTCCGACGATGTAGGCTGTGACTTCGTCGATTTTCTGACTGGGATCGTGTTCCTCAGGTACGAGGGATATAATTTTTTTGAAGAGACTATGTGTTTCCGCATTGATGGAGACGGCGCGTGGTGTATCGAATTCAGGCAATTGATCAGGTCGATAGAAATCGAAAAGCAATTGGCCGCCTTCCCAGGTGAGTTCGATCTGCGGTACTCGATGATCCTCCAGATACTTGGGTTTAGTTCTTTTGTCTTTGTTTGGATGTCCGTAGAGACAAAAAAATATTTGTTCGATGTATTTACTGAGTTTGTCACGAACCGAGGCAAATTGTGGCGTGCGAAGTCTTGGAATAACGAGTTTCATTGTGAATATTAAGAGTTTAGCCTCGTTTATACAGCACCATGAATGACGACCAAGGAACTCGTGAGCTGTGAGGAGAATCATGATCGACGTAGGTATGTCCTCGTCTTCATCCTCCTCGTCAGAATTTTGTTCTTTAGTTTTTTGTGACGGTGACTTAGCTCGACCTTTGTCTTCCTCGTATTGCAAAACGTAGTGCAACAAGATCCAAGGCAGCACAGTTTCGAGTGGCATTTCAACAGCATTTTCCGTAACGTCCAACTGATGGCAAATCATTTGTACAAGATTTTGTACGAGCCGAGCGAGTCGCGTTTCCGGTAAATACCTGACCACGAAAGTACTAACTTCGTTGACGCACGACTCGAGCTTCTCGAGGCACTTGAGCACGCTTGCTGCCCACTTTTTTTGCTCACCATCATCATTCGCGTTGAGATAATTCTGCCAAGATTCGTTCAGACAAGCTTCCGACCAGACGTAACATTCCTCGTAATGCTCGAGTTTCCAAAGGCTGTCAAGGAGCATCGACAACTGGTCGATACGTTCGGTCGTTACTTTAATATGTGGCACGAGCTTTTGTTGCTGCTTAGCAAACTTAAATGTATCCTGGAGCGTCGCTGCGAGCTCGGCGTACTTTTTCTCGTCGTGCAAACGTTGCACTTCCGCGAGTCTTTGCCCACGACGTATAGCAGTCAACATTTTCTCAATTATCGATACGTTTATCCGGGAATTATATTTGCAATTTGGCAATTTTATGACAGGCATAAGAGTCTCATGTTTCTTGAACTCGTCCATGTGACACAGCAACGATTCTAGCGTCTCAATTACCACTTCCGTGTCACCTTGACAATGAAATATGTTCGCCTTCAGCCAAAGGACTCTTAAGAGATAAGTCATGTTTTCTTCGCTGAACAAATCGTCACGAACGCTGGCGAATATAATGTGACCGAGCTCCTCGGAAGGCATACCAGTGCCGACTTTGTCCAGCTTCGAAGTTGGTATGACATCTGGTTTAGCGTCCATCCAACGATCGGTATGAAGTTCGCCAAACAGAAGAGTCATTTCGGCGTCGTATTTAAGTATTCCGCAATCCTCGTCGAAACCGAATGGCGAATGATGCGGTATGTGTTCTCGCGTGTATGTGTACGCCTGGAGATAAATCGTTCCCATGTCTTTCGGCCAATCGTGATTCCATTTGATACTCAAAAATTCAGTAAACTTTGCAATAATTATCATCAAATTGCTCTTACCACTGTGTTCGTTTATAAACTCATCGACGTCTGCTTTTTCCGCCTCGGTCCCGAAATACTGAGGTAACTCTGCCACTTCTGGACTCGATGGTTTCGAGCTCTCTGTACTTTTGCTCCCTTCACGCAAAGTACCATTTTTCTCACGATTTGCAAACAACTGATAAACGTCCATCGTATCCATGGAATCGTCGATGTTTTTGAAAGGATCTTCTTTCGTTAATTTAACACCGTCCGGTAATAAAGTACTTGGAAACATTCTTCTCAGAGTTTCCTCCACCTGGACATCGTCTCTTTCAGCTTCTCGCCTATTGGAGCCACGAACTCTCGCTGATCTTCTCATACTGCTGCTGCTCCATGCCCATTGTTGCAAAAAACACAATGAGCTCCGACGACGTTTCTTCACTTTTTGACCCTCTTCCTTTACGTCGGTACGTTCGTTCGATTTTTCATTCAATTTTTCTATACTTTTGTCGGTACTGCCTTGATTCGATTTCTCAGCGTTTTCTTCGTTCGATTTTTCACAATTGCTCGCTTCGTTCATGATTTTTTCAACCGGCGATTTAACCGTTTCTTCGTCCTCAGCCACGATCATTGCTTCCGGATAATCAAGTGGATCTTCGTTGTTTTTGTCACGCTGTTCATCAAGATTTTTATCGGATCGCACAATCTCGACGTTTGGAATTTTGAAAGGATCCTCGTCCTCAATGATCTGAATATCGCTTGAACCTGATTTAACGTCTTCCTCAAGATCTAGGCGAGTTTCCGTGTCAAAATCGGCGTTCGGTACACGCTGATCGTCCGAATTTTCCGTAACATCCATTTCGTCGATATCCGTTTCCATTTTGACATCATTTTCCAAGGTTTCCAAGTCCAGCTTCCGATTGACGCTACCGGCTTCGGAAATGTCCGCCTCCGCGTAATCCTCAGGGTCTTCGACGTTGTTTTCCTCAGTGGAAGAAGCACGAGACTCTTCTTCGATTGGTTTTTGGAATTCTAGGATAACGCGGCTTACGAAGTTGCAACAATTATCGCTCATCCATTTGTGCATCGAAATAAGACTGTCGCCCAAATCGAGCCAAGTTGATTTGGCAAGAGGTTTGTTAAGATGCAAAATCGGTAGAGGTTTGTGAACGAATTCGGATTTACAAGAATCAACCCACTTGTCAGCAATCTCTTTAGCCTCGAGGATCAATTTTTCCCCTAATATTTTATCATATTCGCTGTCCAATGGAGGGTCCAGAGCCCACTCGACGTTGTACATTTTATAACTTTCCTCAAAGTACGGAATGTCCTTGAATATTTTTTCTCTAAAGGCTAAACCTTTCACATATGAGGGATCTCTCTCCAGAGCCATCGATATGAATAATAAACAGTTCATGTAGTCCGGTACGGCATAAAGAACAGATATTATGTTATCCAAGCAAGGCCAATGATTGGGATTACACTTCAAACC
The DNA here is from genome assembly GCA_013761285.1 of Campoletis sonorensis. Taxonomy (NCBI): domain Eukaryota; kingdom Metazoa; phylum Arthropoda; class Insecta; order Hymenoptera; family Ichneumonidae; genus Campoletis; species Campoletis sonorensis. The sequence continues at coordinate 2,920,228 of JACEOJ010000090.1, forward strand.
TTGTTTGAACGCCGAACACGCTAACTCGAGATTAGATATCGTCATAGCTAAACATCCAATTCTGTACCACAAGGTCACATCCGAGTCGTCAAGATTTGCTGCTTCCCAATAATTCTCTATTGCTTCTTCATAATTTTCTAACGACGCTTCTATGGCTCCGATGTTTTTGAAACACGAGTATTTAAGTGACAACATTGGACGAGATTTACCATCTGGTATTTCTGCTTTTTCCACTTGATCCAGCAATTCCGTGTCCAATAGATCTTTGAAAATCGACAAAGCTTCCTGCGCTTTGTTCGCTTTCATCAGCTCCAGTGCTCTGTTATACTCCGTAAGAGCAATTTGTTCCTAAAAACAATCGTCATCAGGAACGTGAATTATTTTTGAAGTTAGACAAGACCTCATAAAAAAGCTCGAATGAAATGTTATTTTTCTAATTTTTTTTTCTCCTCCATATTAGAAAAACGAATCTTTTTTGAAATTTGGGGCTGTTTGTGGCATATTTTAATGATGCAAAACAATTCTTTTGATACAAAAATATTGATTTTTCAATAGAAATACAAGTAATTAGAAAGAAAAAATCATCTCCGTTGAAAAATCTTCCAGCTTGCTATTTATTGTAATATTTCTAAGTAATTCATCAATTTATCAAAAATGATGTCATAGCATTTATTTTCAGCTTCATTTCTGATTTAAAATGTTGTTTTTTTCTGGCTATTTTTTGTGATTTTTTATTTTTGCAATATTTTTTTCATTTTTTTCACATCCAAAGTAGTTGGAGGGCTAGTTTCAAGTGTTCATTTCGAAAACTTATGTAGATTGTTTTCCTAATGCAGCTATGCAATGTTATGAAATACGAATGGAATCACTTTTCCCGGTTCTAATCCAGGTCTTTCTCAATTTTTATTATAAATGATCCATAGTTCTGGTCTTTGACAATAAACCAAAATCTTGGAAATTTGATTAACGACAAAAATTTGTATCAACAATGAAGTGAAGTCTTGACCAAATTTGTATTAAAAAAATGAGCTTGTAGTTTTGTGCAACAATTTTGTTGGTACTGGAACTCAATAGATTCTCGAATGTAATTATGGTTCACTCATTGCCCATTTCAAAATGACAATTTCGAGGGAAACTCTGAACATTTGAAAACAAAAAAAAATTGACGTACGTAAATACACGCCCATTCGACCATAAATTTGTGCGATTCATTTTTTCATCCGTTCAAGCAAAACTGGTGCCTGAAGGTTTTGAAAAACATTAGAGAAATTTGGAATCATAAAGTTTTGATAAAAAACACAAATGTGTGAATCATACAGACATGGAACAGATGGACCAATGTAATAAAAGCCGGAATTGAGGTTATGTAGATCGCGTGGGGAAAGTTGTTGCATTGTCAAAAAAACATACCTGGGCTTCTTTCGTGATAGTTTGAGTATCTTCATCATCATTGTCGGGCCGAGGTTGAGGTGCCTCGTTTAAAGCCGATATTTTCATCATTTTTAAACAAAATATTTCACCAATCCCGCGTCTTTTTCATTTCGTACACAAAATATAATCTTGACGCGGACAAAATACACGAAAACCACACAAAATAGAATGGGAACAGCTGTTTGCCGCCGCTACTTTGACGCCATTTTCCGGCGAATTATCTAGATGGAATTCTTCGCGAATATATCTAGATTGTTTTAAATGTGTGTGAAATCCAGATCATCAATTCATAACAACACAAAAAAAAATAATTTCGAGTTATCCTCAAAGTTTACACAACATTACGTAGAATTAGCTTTTGTTCGTTGACTTTATTTAACTTGAAAATTGTTCTGTGATTCAAATTTTTGATTTTCCATCACGTTCAACCGACCTCGTTTATTTATAACGATCGAGATTCGTAGGAAAAACCTATCACGTGGAAATAGACTAATTGTTCTTAAATCCTTTGAAGCTCTCTAGCTGTTGTATAACTTCGTGAACGAATTAGTTGTTGTACTGATTCCACGTAATTGAACAAACTTTAAATGCATATTCATAGAAAATATTGCAAATTTTCTGATACGTAATAAAATTGATTGATAAATCAGCCAAAATCCGCTTTTATCTAAACAACGCTGTAGACAGCATTATCTTGTAATCTCTAGACTAAATATACACAATGCTCTATATTATATATATATAAATTCAGATGACTTACTGTAAATAAAGATGTATATAAAGGAACAATCGAGTGCGATCAACCTTTGACATTGGGGTTTATCTTCTTGTGTTTTTTGCTCTCTGTAGTATAATGAAGAGGAATCGTGTGCAGTCGTTGTCGCGGATTCAAGAGACTCGGAGTACAAAAATAGTGTGGACGATCGTGCGGAATTTTATAATAGGGCGTTGATCTCGTGATATTGAAAAAAAGTAATGATAAGTTAAACGATAAAAATTGGAAATCGTTAAAATCTTCTGCAGTTTCATACGATAGAAGGAAAATTCGAGTTTATGTGATTTTTGGGTACTACGATGCAGGATAATGAGTTATACTTGTGTCTCTGACACGAGTAAATTTTGTCATCATGTACGTAATTTGGGGTGAGTTAAAAATTTGTCGATAACAAAATATGGCGAAATATTTAAATTCTTCTGGGTTGATCGCTAGTAAATGTTGTAAAAACTGGAATATTTTTATCAAATTGTTTACTTTTTTTTATTATAACATTTAACTAACGCTGTCACTGACGTCATACTTCTTTACAATTATACAAAAACCTGGCGAGACGATTGTTGAATTTTATTTTGTTTCTTTGTCTTTGTTTTTTTTCTTCTTTAATTCGTTCGGGAAAATCTGAAGAAATTCGCGACTGTTTGGTTGTGTACCAGTTCTGAAAATTATGGTTCACTGTTTTTTTTTTTTTTTTCATTCCATTTAAAAAAATCGTAATTAAGCAACTCATTCTATTGGCACTGTGGAGGTTTTCCCGTCTTGCTTCTCGACTTCTGTTTTCGCTGCCATTCTTTCTCGTTTCTCCATTCGAGAAGCTGTAGCTCGATTTTTTATCATGATTTGTTTAACAGTCAAGTTATTCGACCGTTGCGCAAGATTTCTGCACATTTTTACGGAGTAATTCACAAGTTTGTTGCGATTTTATTTCAGGTGGAAGATTGGCCCAACAGGCTCAGGCCGATTATGGTCACACTTCTCTGTCCTCTGTAATCATAAATAGCCAAAATGTAACGAGCTATCATTTTCCTGGACATGGAGTACGTCTGGTTCAATGGATTCGCAGTGGTTATTAAAATTTCATGAGTATATTGAACGATTAAACATCATTTGTGGTATTGTTGTATGTAACATCGAATTCGAATGTGTGTGTGTGTGTGTGTGTGTGAATTTGAAAACAAATAAAACATGAGTTCTGGGATTAATGGGAGTTTTGTTTTCAGATTAAAAATCATAACAATGAGCTATTACTAATTATTTGAAAGTACTGCTAAGAATTGAATGGTATTAACAAAAAATCGATTACAAAATTAATTCAATTGAAGCCATAAATTCTCCTACATTTCATTTTAATGAATTTATAGAGGCGGAGTTACAACGACACTATTCTGCAATGTGGTTGTTGTTGCCAGTCGGTTCGATATTTATAACAGCGCTCGTTGTGTTGTTGATGGTAAAAAAAAAAAAAAAGAATTCAGATAGTAAAAAATGTATATAAACAATTATTAAATATGTGACGACTTGTTTTTTAGGTGATGTTCAACAGATGCCCTCAAATGGTCGCTGCAGTAGTAACAGGAATACTCGGCACAATAATAGTCTTCATAATATTAATGTCACTTGATCACAAGCCAATTTACGTCTGACCCGCAGATCGAAGGAATTAATTGAGCACGTATGATTAATGACGTCTGTTGCTCATTAGTGGTTAGGATTTAAAATTGTTGCGATTAAACTTACTCTCGACTGTGTAAGCGTTTTGGACCTTGTAACGAATCATGTCAGTGGAAACGCGAACGACCGTATCAATATAGTGATCCAAAGTTTTCTTCAGTCGATCGTGACTCTGCGAAAGAACAATTAAGAGAAAAAATGAAGAAGATATACATTACTTATAAACTCAGTGTAATTAACATTTTCATCTTTACACAACCGATTTCATTCGGTTTCGATTTGAAACAATGATCACAAAACATTTGTCCAATAAACATTTGAATAATATAAAATATTCAACTTTTTGTACGAGGAGAATGACTAATTCATTTTCTGACCAAGCTGACGTTTTCGTCATACCTCGATATAAACGTGATCATCTTTGCTCGCGTGCTCCAGCTCCAGCAATAATAATTCCAGTGTGTTGTACGGTAACCAGACCGCCGGTGCCGTAGAAACCAAAGGGGTTTCCAACCCGAAATGTTCTTTACCCTCTCCCAAAACAGCATTCACGTAATCCAATGCTAAATCAGTGGCTTCCAATAATCGTCCTGTATTCAACAAAAGTCGAAGAAGCTCGGCGGGATTGCGTTTCTGCGATGAAAATCAGTGTGCTCAATATCATATTTTATTAAGCGTCGAATTTATGTTTTCTAGGTATTCTTAAAGTTTATACAAAGTTTCGAAATATTTGTCCTAAATATTGTATTTAATCAGTGAAAGGAATATAATAAGCCTTAGTTGTGTATTTTTGTCAGAAGAATCATAATTTGTGTTTTTTTTTTTCATGAAAAATGTACCCTTACCTTGTAGGAAGACATGAGCCATTCTGGCAAGAAAGCACCGCGCTGGAGTAATTTTCTGGTAACGCCTTTGTGGAGCTCGCTACTGTCTTTTTTCTCGTGTGACAAAGTTAGTCGTTCGAGCAATCTCCAGCTGATGTTAGCAACGTTCGAACTGCATCCATTTATGTCTGCGAATGCGAGTTATTTATGATTTTTCTTCATTTGAACCTAATTTTGCTTTGAGGGGTCGGAAGAATCGACCCCTTCTTTCAATCAATTATTAAAAGAGTCTCGACAAAATTCGCTGGTAGTGGAAGATCAAAACTCCGAATATTTTCGGCGTCACGAATCTGGATCTTAACGATTTTTTCTCAAATCTGGCTTTTTTACACTTGGTGCAACAACATGTTTCAATAAATATTCAACCGTTGGTTTTAAAACTTCAATTTCATAATCAATTTCACTTCATTCATACCATTTTATCAATTGAAATGAATTTTTTTTTCAAAACAAACATTTCTGTTCACAGCTGTATTATTTGCGCAATTTTGCGAATTTGCACGGTCGGTCGACCACGATCGACCTGATTTAATACGATAAAATTTTTAAACAAATACGAGCTTCATTTCCTTTGGAATTAATTTGTAAGCATCACTCGAAATTTCGCGTTATGAAGCAGAATTTCCCCTTAAAACATAATCATTCTTTTGGTTATTTTATAGATGACTGAATATCATTTTTCTTGATGAAAATTCCAACCCAACATTTTTCCTCTCGGATTGAAAAATTGAAAATGTCGAATTTTGCTAAAACTATTCTTACCAAAAACATCGTTCTGTATGAGCCAATCCCAAGCATTTGGATCTTCTTGTTGAGTAAGTCTTAGACTGTGCGAAGCAAGATTTTCGAGTACAGGACTTTTTGGTAAGTTAAATTGATCGCACAAGTAAAGAGCGGTGGTATAAAGTCCAACACTCGAAAGAATGGCAACAAGTTCCGAAGGACAGGCCTGAGCGATAGTGTGCATTTCAGAATTGAGTTTCGACAATTTAAGTCTCGCGTCAACCAAAAAATACTCTTTCCTAATGTCCACAAGCTCAAGTACTTCGACTTGTTTTTTAACTTTGTAGTGTAAAACTTCTCGGCCGTCTATGCTTCGTTTTTTCTTAGGATTCGCTTCGTCCGCATAATTGTTATCAACGACAGGTCTAATGATCCATTTATATTTGTCGCTAACAAGATTCAGGGAATTTATACAGGCCAAAAGGCACTGAGATTGTCGTGCGATGATCGCCGCCGAATGAGACTCTTGACTCAAACGCATAGCTTGTTCGTACATGACCGACGCCGCTGCAGCAACAAGAAATGAATAAAAACATTAGAAAACAAGGAATTTATCAAAACAATTATTTTTCAATATTATAATAATTATTTTGAACGGATGCACAACATGCAACGTTACCTTTTCTCATATTCCCCTTATTGATGTGAAAGCTATACAAAAAGTTGTAATAATTATTTTCCATGAGATCGACGCTGCGAGCTCTTCCTTCGACGATTCTTTCAAGATCTTCGTACATGTCGACGTATGGAAAAGAGACGAGATCCATGAGCTTTTTTCGTTCGAATAAAGTGACAACGAGTTGGCGAAGACAATCGGCACGTCTGGCAGCATCGGGATTAGCGTTTAAACAATGATAGGCTTCGGTATGATGACCGAGATTAAGATGTTGAGTGAAAACTATGGAATGAAGGGTCGGCAAGTTTGGATCGTCCTTCGAAGCGATCGTTATCGCTGTTTCTGCGAGCTCGATTATACAATCGGAGGCGTTCTGTTGCTCGAACAATTCGATTACTTTGAGGTAATATTGTACGAGAGCGTTACTGTCCGACGATACACTCGCTTCTAACAACACGTCGGCGAGAAAAGAATCCGTTAAAACTCCATTGGAAGCACGTAAAAAGTGATCGCATGCTTTTCGAGTTTCTCCCATTTCTAACAACGCCACTGCGAGTATGAATTTTCTTGATGCGCTATTCCACTCGCACCATGTTCGCAACAATCTTACGTATTCCTGAACCAGAAGGAATTGACAACTGGAAAGTAACCATTCGGGAAATATAAAGTTACCCGAAATTGGCCAACTGTGAAAAATTGTTAAGGAATACTTTTTCTCATTTTTTTCATTTGCTTTTGTTTTTTTTTTTTTTTTTTTTTTTATCGAAAAGGATACACAAGCTGAGCGATGAGCGTCACGTGAGTTAGCATCCCGTAATGCCAGGGTGTAAGGGCACTAGGATCAACATCAGTCGCATGGGCCATCAAAGTATGAGCGTGCTTCGCACCACCACTCTGGACAAATAATTCTAAAAGCGACAACGATCTCTGTTGTCTGTGTCCAAGGGTCGCTCGCGAATCAGTCAGCTTCAATGACGATAATCTCTGGACGCTGCTTTCACTGTAACAGTTTATCGAGCTCGAGAGGGTTTCGGAAAACATAGTCATTTTTTTATTGGAACTTCTTGTCAAGAAGATGTTCGATGGAAATTATGAACGGGTTTCAATGACCAATGAATTGACAAAAGTACAGCACGACGATTTAGCCAAAAAATTATCAAAATTCGTTTGGCAGATAGACGTTTCAACAATTCACGGTTTTCAATCCGGTTGCCAAGATTTTTCAACATAATTTCAAGCAAAAGAGAACATTCTGGAACAATATTTAAATCGGATCATAGATGAATTTATAATAAACTTAATAAACTTACAGCAGAGCTTGAGGAGGTGTGCAAGTCGCGGTTGATTCACAAATCCACATGACGACGTAATAAGCCTGAGTAAGTACAACAGTTCGTGGAGCCAGTGACGATTTAATTGAGTGAAGAACTTGCGAGTCGAAAACTTCCGGTCGCGATAGTACGAGCTGTTGGAGAATCAATAGATCTCGACAAATCGAGAACCGCAGGAGCGTTATCTGCGCTACGCTCTCCGCAACGGTAGAAATTCCCAATTGGCTGCTGAAGAGGTGGCTCACACTATGGAGCATGCTGTTCGAAACTTCTTGTTCCATGTCAAGCTTCATTTTGTTCGGTTGACCAAGATCGTAGGTCAAAGCTTCCAGCAACATTCCCATAGCGCTCGAGGGGTCTTTCACGTTCTCTAACTTGTGATGCAACTCCATTTGGAAATCGAAATCCGAAAGCTGAAAAAAATGGATAAATATATATTTTTGACCAAATTTATAAGCAACTTCGAAAATTTAACTCAGGCAAAACGAATAAAATCACTTTTTCTTAGAAATTTAAATACATTGTTTAAGTCTCGAATTTCTCGATTTTCCTCTCGGGTCACAACAGAAAGTCGTTTACTGAGAATGGAACCGGACGAACAAACGTTGACTTAAAATTGAGTAAAATATCATAAAAATCTATCAAACAGATAAGTAGATTTCACGCATTCAGTCCGCATTTAAAAAAAATTGATTGACTGTCAAAAAAGTTTTGGTTAAAAAATGAAAAAAAAATAATGAATAAACAAAAACTTACAGGATCATCTGGTTCCATGGCGAGTCTCGAGAACAAATCTTCGACAACAATGTCTGGGCTTCGTAAATGATATAACTCTCGTTCTATGCCAGTTTTAACTTCTTCAGACAATTGTTCTTCGAGCATAACCAAAGCTGACATTAAAGTAATAAGATCCTGGCAAGTGTCTTCATCCTGAGAGAGTACAGGAGTAGTTTTGAATCTTGAAGCGTAAGATTTTTCATTGGAAAGCATAAGATGTTCCAAGGCTTCCATTGGTCGAAGGAGTGAGAAGGAGGATTTTTTGAGTAAAGCAATCCCGTAAACGCTAGGAAGCAGAAGAAGTCCAACGGGTCTTGTGCCATTGACGTGATACTGTATAACGCCGGAGTAAAATTTAGACCAGCAGCGATTCGCTATTTCGAGATAATCCTCGTCCATTAATTCGTAATCCATTACTTCTGCTTGTATCTCAGCTTCCACGGCCATGCATACGCGTTCTTTAAGTATCGCAGGTGAAAGATTCATGTCAGCGATCAGATTGGATCTTCTGTAAATACTGAGAGCTCGTGTGATGTCAGCTAAAGAAAATTGTCCAGGATGGAAGATATAATTGATGTAAGCTTGTCGAGGGTCGGTGCCTGGATCACTAACGATGTAATCACGGTCAGGCGGTTGTTCCAGAATCGCCGTCTCCCATTCGGAATTAACTTGTGCTCCGCTAAGAGGAAGCTGCGCATGAGTTACCGCTACGGTATCCATGTCCGTCGTTCTCCACACAGCCCACAGACGAGTCGGAGTGAAGGCGAAATCAACGAGATGTTGCTGTAAAAACGGTTACAATATTCAACTGTTTAGAAATAGCATAAAAAAAGATTTTAATAAAACATATACAGAAGAATATATTTGGAGGGTCAAGGCGTTTGAAATATTTGATCATTTGTATGAAATAGCAATGCTTTCTGTATCAAAAAAAAGTTTTCGGGATTTTTGTAATAATAGAAAATTTTCCATGAAATAAGTTCCATTGGCGACCAGAAAACTAACGCAAACTTCACGTTTTTCCAGTGGTCTAATTTTTTTTTCTTAAGTTGTGTTAAGCATGTTTTAATAACGTTGCCTGTCATGCAAATATGAATTTTTTCTCACATGGAGCGAGTTTCAACTGAAAAATAATCATCTCTGCGCAACATAAAAAAACGAGAATGTGATGAGTTTGAATTCCGATTTAAAACAAAGATGATGCAAAATTTTCTCGCGTCAGTACTTACATCCGGTGCAAAAAGTGTACAAGTTCTAACGAATTTGAATAGTCCAGCATCTTGTACAGGCTTGAGAATACTGAATTCGCAGCCGGTGCCGAATTTTAGATAGGTGCCCAAGTAAAGTTCATTATCGGAGCCGAGTACTTTTCGTAGCATGTGACCGTGAGCTCCTTGGGAAGCAACACGATTGTCGATAGCGACGTCAGCGACAGCAACGCATTGGGCTTTGTTGCAGGACCACATACGAACGTTGCCTTCGCGACATAAAGCGAAAAGGTAAGTGTCGTTGCCACAATTATGAATAACGAGTGACATTGCGACTTGGCCTTCTGAGCTCCGGCCTCGAAAAGCTGTTGCGATGCCGCTCAAAAATCTTGGCATTATTGAGTCTTGTTTGAGCTCGCTCGTATGTACAAGACCCGTTATCGTATCCAAACGTAGAACGAGAATCGTTCCGGAATTGTAAGCTAACGCGAAAAGCGCCTCTTCGTGCGGCAACGTTAGCCATGACGCCGCTGCGTGTGGAACTGGTGAATCTGATTAAAAACAAAAAAAGAAAAAAAAAACAATAAAAACTTGGACAAAAAATATTCGGCACAATTTTGAAGATTTTGAGACAAAATCAATTAACGTTTCGTTGTGAATGATGAGTCTTTTCTTTTAATGAGCTTTATTGTATTTTCTTTATAAGTAGCTTCACCGACGAAATTTTCATCAGTATAATGATTTGAACTGCTTCATTTTTCTCAGTTGATCAAATTTATAAAATTATGCAACAACTTTTGCAGCCAGAAAAAGTATTAGGATTGTTTCTGAAAAGTTTGTGCGCAATAAATTCGTTTGATCAAAGAATTTACGATCAATTTTTTATTGGACCTTCAAATACCCGATGTGCTCATGAAGGCTTAATAAATGTCAATTCAAGGACTTGTGGACTTACTGGTAGTTCCTGCAGTGGCAATAACGTGAAAAGTATGAGGATCTCGGGCCGAGTGACTGGATGCTTCTCCTAGAATTGACTGTACGCTAAGATCAGGATGAGAACCCAACAGATGTTCAGTTTTATGGAATTTGTCAGGATGAGGAAAAGTGAGCTTGTGAACGCTAGAAACGGTAACAACTAGTATGACAACAGAATTGACAGTTTCATGGATGGAAATTCCGTCGAGAATTGGAGTGTCCTTGAATTTATATCGAAGTTTGCAATTGGCAAGGTTAACGTCGAGACTATGTTCGACGAGTTCGAGCACATCGTGACATATGCGCCAATAGATAAAACGATTGCGTGTATAATGTTTGGAGTTATCCTTGTAAGCATAACCGCCGGCTCTTTCCGGCACTTTTATGTCTTGCAAAGTACTTTGGCTGCCACCTGCAAAAAAAAAAAAAACATCATTTCATCGCTGTTGTGATCACAGGCATCATGCAAAGTTGATACTGCAGTCAATTTATTGAAGTTTAATATAAAGTTATACATAAAAGTTTTTGTAAAAAATCTTATGGTAATCTAAACATTTTGAAGTAGGAAAAAAACTGGTGTGCTGTGAGAATTTTGTCCAAAAAGGAATCTTCAGACGAGTTCTAGATTTAATCTGACAATTGTAAAATTTGTAAGTGCTCTCCATGAAAAGCGCGTGAAAAAAGCGAATTTTTGACAGGATGCATCACAACCCTCGAACCATGGTGAAAAATTGACAAGTAATCGGATAATAGTGTTCTGAGTACATTGTCCAAATTTTTATCTAAAACAAGGTTTTAAGAAGAAAACAACCTCAAGTGAGAATCAATTGCAGCGATTGTTATAGAGAAAAAACTCTCGTGGGGCGAAGCAAAACGTTGCAACGTTTTTTTGAGGTTAAAGAAGCACGTTCGGAGATGTGAAAAAAAAGTATTATTGAATACTGAAATACTCCAAAAGAAGGACTTCAACGAACAAATTTTCCTCTACTGATATACCCGTGCACATCTATTGTTTCGTATGATTCTATAATGATTGTGACGAAACGCCGGAGTTCGCAAAAAAAAAGGTTATGTTCTTCGAGGCTTACCGGTGTTTAGAAGTATTTGCTTCCATTTTTCTGGTAGTGTCTGATCGGGTACCACTTCACGATATCCCAATGGAAATTCTAACATCTTATTATTCACATGTATATCTATAAACCCAATTATCTTCGATATTTTTTGTTTTCAACAAGACTTTGAATTCGAAGATACACAACCGTTGAACATTTTTGAGCGGGTTTATCGCGCGACTAGTTACTGATTGTTGCCAATCCAAAGTCGAAGTCCCGTCACCACCCGTGCAGTTCGAAAGAAAAAACACTACTTCCCACAGCCTAGGGACTTTGGATTTCAAGTTGGTGTGAATTCATTCTGGTGTGAATTTTTTAAACTTCAAGATTCGTCTTCTCCTGCTTTCGCATCCTAACGGTTCGAAGGTATTCGAAAGTATATTTGCCGAATGATTAAAGGAAAATTATTTCTCGATGGATTTATCAAGAGACTCGGTTTTGATATATGTAAATAAATAGAAGAGTGCGAGTTAAACTTGTGTGGTATGGAAGGTTTTTATTTACATTCGACGTGCTCCCGTGAATCCCGTGTGCTCGCTATATACGTTAGCCCGTGCTGCATAGTGGGGGAACGTTGTTCGCCGCGCCGGCGCGTTGGGCGGGGCGTAGCGGGGAAGCGCAACTGGTGGGGAAGGAGGGGGGGACGCTACGATGAGTGGGAGAGGGTGAGCGTGTTCGACGTTCGTACCAGTCAGTACCGGTCGGACGCCGGCTAGCAATACACGGTGTGAGCAGTGTGAGCATCGATCGGTCAATTCAAAGGCACGCTCCATCGTTCGTCGATGCAGATAAATTTTACGGAAGGAGAAATATCATAGTATAAGTAGAATTCTTCTTTATCTTCAATGAATAATAATAACTACACAAACCTAGGGCTTTCTCTGAAAATAAAACGAAATAAAACCGTTTAATAATTTTATAGAATTAAATTGAACTTTTATTTTCATGGATAATACACAACAATAATTCATAATAGTATTCACATTGTTTTTCAATTAAATTTTTATGAAACTAATTTTTTTCCACCATGAAAAGATTTTCAGCTCGCGATCGAACAAAAATTAAACTATCCAATTCCAAAATTTTGCTAACCGGGCAAAAGTTTAATTGTTTCTCAACGCAGGTATTTCTCTACACTATAAACCGAGTCTTTGGATAGAAAGAACGAAAAATGTTGAAAAACTTCCGTTGAAACTGAAATTGTATGTACACAAAATTGTGAAGCATTTCGTGTTAGATTCAAAAATACTTTTGAGTGAATATACTTTGTGAATATACACTTCGATACTTTGAAGTGTAAGCGCAACGAATACCCGTCGAATCTCGCGAATAGATACGCGGCGCGGATCTTGATACCGCGGTTCGAGATGAATTCAAGTGTTAATTATACGATCAAGCTGCAAACAAATGAGTGAGATGAATAAAATCTTTTGTGCGGGAGTGATATTGATAATGATTGAACAATCGTGTTTATTGCGGGATGCAACTTCATGGAATGGAAGGAAACAAGTGAAATATGATGGAGCAAAGGTCTCGTGGAATGGATCTCAACGATGCAGTATTGCAGAGGCTTTGCCAAATGTGACGATTGGATGACGAGTCCTTGAACGGTGGAAGAAGACATCGAACGGTGAGTAAATCAATCGTTTTAATAGCATGGAAGAGTAAGCATGAAAATTGAAGTAAACTACAAGATATTTTCGACATTAATTTTTTCTCGTATACGAGCAACGCTTACCAAGATTGTCAGTTTTTCAATGTAAGCTACTACTCGTTCGTAGAACATTTTCTTTTTGCTCTCGACCCCAAGATGAAATTGAAAAAAAATGGATACAGCGAATTTGCAGACAATTTTTTTGGAAACCAAATCAGGGTTCGTACCTTAGAATCGTTTGAAAAATTCGGATTATTCTCCGGAACTAATAAACTAATAATAAGTAATAATACGAAGTAATAAATAAGGTTTTTTTTTTTTCACGAAGCCCTTAAAGGGAGAACAGTAGAGGATTCAGAATTTCGTGCGAACTCAATGTAATAAAAAAGTTTTGAATATCGTCATTTATTGCTTCAAATTTCATAAAGGAATGTTTACATTGCTTATTTGCCGAGTTTAATCGAGTCCGTTGTGCGTGAGTTTTGTTTATCTGTATAATGACTACCGATGAGAACTTGGTCGATGTGTGGCTGTAGTCGTAGTGTTTTTCGAGTAACTTGGTTCGAAACAATGCTCAGAGGAGTGGCCGCTCGATCGTTGGATGAGAGATAGTTTTTCAGAATCGAAGTTCAGTTGAAATCAACAGAAATTCAGTCAATTCAGGTGCACGTATTGTTTTCGACAGTTTTCGTTAGCATCTTACGATTTCAATGCTACGTTGTTACAAATCCGCGTTAGGAATCGTCGAACGGGAATAAAACCGAGGAGACGGGATTGTAAAATGACATTGGAAATTGGAATTTTGAGGGGAAAAACCACTCATAAACAATATCTGAGGTTATAAAAATCGAACATTCATTCCTTCGATCGAACAAAATCGCAAGCAAAAGAGAAGTGTTTTCAGCAGTCAATTTTCTGTCATTTTGCACGTGTTTAACCTCCAATTTTCTAGTCACGTTATAATAACTCAAGGTCATAAAATATTTTTGTTTTTATCTACAATCGTATTTACGATTTTTACGTAGGCAAATATTATTTCAAATAGATCGCAACGAAACTGATCATGTAAACACGAAAGAACGAGGCAATCCAAGTTTTCCGATCCACTCAAATTTTATACGTGATTATAATTTATTTATTTATTAAGAACGCGATTAGTAGTGAATTCGTAGGAGAAAATACGATTGTCATTGCTGGCAGCCTAGATGATAATGTTGTCGTTCTCACTTGATAATTTATATCATACCAACAAAATTAATTGATTATATTTAATTGAATCCATATTTTCGACTCCACAACCATATTATTTCTATTTCGTTATATAGGGCAATTTTTTTCTGCCTGTATAGATTTATAGATTTTTAAAATATATTTTTATATATGCAGCTACGTTCTCTTTGTTAATTAAAAAGACTTGACAATGGCCTCAACCTTCGAAATTTCAATTTATTTGTCATTTTTGTTTTTTTATAGATTCTACGAGTGTATTTTATAAGTGTTTAAAATTTTTTCTTGCTTTCTTCATCCTTCTGTGGTTTTAATATAATTGGGCTGAATCGATCGTTCAACTTTGCGAAATATAAAGTTTTATTCTTAATCGAAAAGTCTCCTCTACACTTATCATTAACTAACCAACAGAATAATTCATCCATTAAAATTTATTTGGAAAATTTGTGAGTGCGTGCATTTGCATTTTGGTATTTTATTTGTCTCACTTCCTCGTCTGTTAGTGTCTCATTGAATCGAGCATGATATTTTACTCTTGAACCAAATGGAAATCATGATTTAGAAAAATCTCATAACATTTTTAAATATTTGATCGTAACTCTCGTACTTCTTATTTTAATAAATCTATATATATTTTTTTAAATGTTTTTTCCTCAACCTCTCGATTGCCTGCGTTCGCCTACATTTTTTTTTTTTTAGTCTTATGTCACTGAATTGAGCACGATTTTCCAGTTCCGCTGGAACGAAGGGTTATCCTTGAACCTGGAGTATTATTTTCATTGCCAGCAGCTAACGAACATGTTTTGGTCCTCATTATCATCAGATCAGTTCTTATGCTCGGTCGCCGTACGTTTGGTGCGACTACTCCGCAGGCGTCACTCAATCGACGCTTTATGCTCAACGTTGATTTGTGCTTTGGCTGAAAACAAACAAATAATAATTCAAATTAGCTCCAATATCGAGACGGATTTTCGGTCGTTACGATTAGAAACTTTATCAGCGTTAATTAAATTCAAAAAATCTACAGTCTCATTAACATATGTTAAATAATATATTTCCAAAATTGAAAACTTTTGGGTCGCTACAGCTTTTTTTATAGAAAAAGGTTTGCCAAACTGCGCAAACTCTTGACACTTTTCAATCTCAATTCTTGCCACATAATTTTCCAAGATATTCCTTAGGGAGCTATAGATTTTTTTTTCTCTCGAATGAAAAACTGTAAAAAAAAAAGAGACTCAATTTGCATTAAATTTTTATTGAAACAAAAATATCCATTACATCGCCCTTGAGCTTTTCATACTGCAGTTTTTTTAAGAATTAGCGGCGTTCACCGTTAGGAGCTATTTCTCTTAAAGCATTTCTCTTAAAGAAATGGCTGCAAATGTTAGTAAAAAAATCAGAGTAAAACATATGAACAAAACTTCATGTGCTACATGATTCATTAGGGTTAAGAAAAGAAAATTGTTTGATTATCTTTTTTTTTTTTTATTGGTGGGAATAAAAATGATGATAATGACAGAACGAATTACAAAAAATACCACATCAAATCATACAAATACTTTAACAATTTGATTTTTACTCGCCTGAGAGGGTGGCAACATCGTTGGTGAACCGAAAGTCAATGGAACCTTGCGGTGATGGTTTGGTGCCATTTCCAATGGTAATCCGGCCACTACGAATAACTGGTAGAATAATTCGTCAACGTGATAATTTCGTTTAGCCGAAACTTCGACGAAAATGCAACAGTCATCTTGTGAGTTGCAATATTCTTCAGCCTCCTCAACCGTTACCGACCTGTTTATAAAAAAGTTACATTTATTGAAATTTTAAATCTTGAAAAGCATCAGCAAGGTTTTTAAATGAAAAAACAATACTAATAACAACTATAATAACAGTATTAGTCTGTCAGGTGAACAAAATGAAAAAAGTATTAAAAAAATTTACTGGTTAACCACTAAAAAACATTTTACTGGTGAACCAGTCAACTTTTTTTTTGTCAGCCAACATATTGGGACACTTACTGGATTTAGTAGGGTACCGAGGCAGGTTCTAGCGTTGTAGCTACTAAAGGGGGTGTAAAATAGGATTCGTTTCGAACGTGGGAGTTGATGGCACGAAGGGAGAGTGGCGTCAAGGTCGTGAGGGATAAAGCATGTGTCGGTGGAAGATCGAGAGGTGCGGGCGAGGGGAATGATGTCATGCTAGGGGGAGGCGACGCTCGTATATGGGGATGAATTTGGCAGCGGTTATAGATGGGCCGCCGTCAGACGGTAGCGGGTGTTAGTGGAGGAAAACTCTACGGAGAAAGAGAGAGAGAGAGAGAGAGAGAGAGAGAGAGAGAGAGAGAGAGAGA